>KK117395.1:9718-106647 GCA_000611955.2 Stegodyphus mimosarum
TGGTCCTACTGTGCCATCTTGTGGTAGATATTATTATAGTTTTTAAAACGTTCCAGGACACTGGCACAAATACGTGACAGTCGGGACTAAACGGGAAAACGCTCTGGCACGCCTGCGTGTCGGCCGGGAAGTGAGTGTGTTCGTTGCTGGCACGTAGACGTGACAATCGGCGCGAAGGGATTAAAGAACAAATTAAATAGAGTTTATTTATTACAAGTGTCATTTAAAAAGCATTTCCGGATTCTCAAATGATTACTATTATTTTTACACCTCTGGTAAAATTCATTTCTGGAGAAATAGAAATTAGTCACTGCGTTTATACTGCACTAAGTTATTACTGAACAACACCTGTACTAACAAATATTTACCAATGCACTAGCCAAGAATTTTTTTAATTATTTTCCTTCCAAGTGACGTTGCAAGTAACGGTCGCAGAGTTGATCTGCCTCTGCATTAGGGATAAGATCTTTAATTTTTTTAATCGCTTAAGAGTTTTCGGTTCAAGAAAAACATGCAGATGCAAACCCTGGAGCTCTAGAAAATAAAATCCTTGTTGAGTTTTAATGTATAACAAAAAATTAGTTTTATCACTTAGAGATATTAGATATTACTTTTACCTTAGAAGGGAAACAGTTGTCCGATGATTTATATTGCTGATGCATTTTTTCTTTGAACACAAAATTGCATATACAGGAACGCGCTGAAATTTCAAAATGTAAAGATCTTTGTCGAATGGCGAAATATTTCTTCAGTTTTTTATGAGCTACATTTTCAGAATGCTAAAGTCGCCTTTGAAGTATCAAACTGTTATGCGAAATTTTGAGATCTCAAGCTTGTTACAGCTCCTTTCTTTGAGAGTAATGAAGCTGGGAATGAAGATTCGCACTGAGCTCATGAATATTAATGAAAACTCGCACTGAGGATTAAATTCGGGAAACTAAAAAATGGTACACATCTAAATTCCTGTACACATGCTTTGTGTTCTAATATCTTGTTCGATTTCCTCCAAAATACAATTCTTGAGTAAAATTAATTACTTTCTGAACACTACTAGTGACTGAGTGAAGACTGCTGAATACTGGTAGTTCGAAGTCAAGCAATCGAGCTGGCCGCATGGTTGGTTTTCGTTGTTTTTTCCATGTGAAACATGAATACAAGCCAATTTCTCCTAAACGTTCTCCACGAAGGCATCCTTTCCTTTAGGCAGGCAGCCTTCTCGTGTTTTCTCATATTCAATTAACCTAAACTAACGTATCTAATTTCTGAACGAATTGATACAATTATGACATTATAGACGCAAACATATAACAGTGGATAAATTAATAAGTTTTGAAACTTTTTAAAATTTTGAATTAGATAATAATTGCCTGAAAAAAAATTCGTATTTCATTTATCGCACAGTTAAAATTCCTTTTGTCATCAAAATTATTATTCAGAAGAAGGGTTTCTAAACACAGTTATGAAATGCTCATAAGTGTAGCTTTCTTATTTCGAATATAATATTATTTTTATTTGTCGGATTAAAGAAGGTGTTATCTACCTAAGTGAAGGGGGCTTTCGTGGAGGACTTCAAAGGAAATTGGCTCATATACCCTGTACATATGTGAGAGAACAGGAAAAGTTCATACAGTCAATCCGTTCATCGGAATTTGAATCCAGACTAAATTATCACAGTTAAAGAAATCTCAGCCGCTGGACCACTAGTTATCATTTAGAACATAACAAACCAAAATTTCGCTCAAGTAAACAGTGTAACTGTACCTCATTTAGAAAAAATATTAAAATAAATTTTCATCACCTGAAACATTCATATTTATTATACACTGCCTTAACATGCACATTAAAAACTGGAGTAAAGTGATAAAAACAGTTATGTAACAAAGAAATTTTGAAATTTGAATTGAACCCAAATCAAAAAAAGAAATAAACTAGAAATAATTGAAAAAATTATGCATTTTTAATTATGTTCAAGCTTTTAAAAAAATTTTCCGAAGAATTCTAGCAGCCGAACTTCCTAAAATAAAATTTGTTTGATATTTGACCTCCAAGCCGATTTTTTCTGCATATATTATTTTTATTCCTTATTTCAGTGGTGTAATTTACAACGTTAAGGGTATTTCTAACTGATGAAAAAATATATCAGAATCTGTCCGGAGGACTCAAAGTAGTCTAATTTTTAATACCTAGTTTACTATGGCCATATAAAGTTTCGACAATTAGCAAAAAGTAATCAATTTTTAATAATGAAACTTTTTAATAATTAAACAAAGATTTCGTTCAAAAGATTTTACAAAATGAATTACACATTTTTAATATAAATAATGTGGGCATATTCGCAAATGAAACAAACAAAAAAAGTAAACAATAAAATTACTTATGATAGTTTTCATAACAGTCTCCGAGACAAAGGTCATTACAGATCTTACATGCAACCCAAGTTCTCACTTCTTTATGATTCTTGCTGCACACAACACCGTCTCTCCAGATTTTACTGACCAATGAAATGACTGAGTGGTTGGAGAAACAATCATAGGCAAATTATTCCTACCATACGTTTGAAAAATCTTATTAATTAAATTCATGCGAAAACTTCTGTGAACAATCATGTTTCTCTCTTTAAATAATATAAATGCGTTTAAAACGGCAATGTTCAAGAAATGGAAAAAGAGTTTCTTAGTCTATTTCTGAGACTTTCGCAAAAATCCGTAAGAATTAGCCATTCTTTCGCTGAGGTCGACATATCCCACATTTTTGTTATAATCACGAATAAGTTCAGGTTTTGAATTTTTTTCGCAATTATTAGAAACTGGAAGGAGTTCACTGTCTCGTTCATGCATAGAGCTTAAAGCATAAACTTCTTTTTTATTTTTCGAGCATGCAACAGTGAGGCCATTTGAATATTTCATATCCAAATCGCCTGCTTTTCTGGCCACCAAATCCTTGGGTAAATCTTTTTGTCGGATCTGAACTGTTCCGCAGCAATTTATCTTATAATTATTTCTCAGTTCTAGAAAAAGTCGCGGAGTAGAAAAAAAAATATCCATAAATAGAGAATGCCCTTTCCCTTTCACTTATTTTGCTAAATGTAGAACAACAGATTCGGATGTGCTTCGACCTTCAGATCTTTCGTTTTTACCTTTTCCTAAATAAACTTTCATGTCATATGTATACGCATTTTCGTCACACAGTTTATAAATTTTTAATCCCCAGAGTTTATGTTTTTTAAGGGATATACTGACGGAAAATTATGCGACCTTTAAAAGTCACGATCATTTCATCAACTGCCAGATTTTTTTGGGGATCGTAAACTGATTTAAAATTGCAATTAAGTATTTCAAATACTTCTCGAAGTTTTTACAAGAGGTCGTAATCATAATTTGTCTTCGATGGCGGTGTTTCATTATTTGCAAAGTGCAGAAAACGTAATAGTTTTTTTAAGCGGTCAAGAGATATGATTTTTCGGAAAAATGGAGTCTCGATCAATTCATTTGTGCTCCAGTAATCACTAAATGAATCCTTTTCTACGTGTTGACATAGCAATGTCACTGCTAGTAACAAAAACATTTCAGATGCTGTAACATCTTTCCAATCAGCAGGATGTGATCTTTTTCTCTCGGGAGATATTTCCACTACACCTTTTTTGTTTTGAACAGCATACCAATTTGTTTCCTGTACAATTTTGTCTATTAGTTCATTATTGAAAGAAAGTTTAAAATAATCAAGTTCATTCCTATCATATAATTCATGTTTTTGTCCTGATGTTCCTGTAAAACCGTGAACTATTACTTCTTCTGCACTTGAGCAGAAAATATTTTTTCTTTACGAAAACTTTCATCACAGCAATCATAATCGCTATCCGCAAATGTTTCATCCAGCTCATCCTACCACGTTACGATATGCGAAATTTCTTCTTTCATCAAGTATCTTTTACATTTAGCCATTATTTAAAACTGAATTTTAAAAAAATGAAAAAAAAATCTGAAAGGTTTCAGATTTTAATTACGTCCAAAGGGGCGTTTATTTAACATTTTGAGTGTTACCTTTATTTGTTAAATACCACGTTTTTCGCACTTAAACCATAAAATTCAGTTCGACAGCAGTATCGCAAAATAATTTTAAATTGTGCATATCTTTAGAAATTTCGGTACACGCTCTCACGTGCTGGAGATAAAAATGTTTTTCTGTACAACGTTGGTATTGCTGGCTTTGAAATCTCTGAGTTTGTTAATGAAAAATTCGTTAAAGTTTTTAGAGAATATTGTTACGAATTTCACATTTATTTGGCTATTTATTTAGAACTGTAATTAAATTCCTTTTCATTTTCCCGTGCAACGCACGCAGACGATTTTTGAAAAGAAAGCTACGTCAAAAAAAAAAAGAAACACAAGCACTAAATTGAAAAGTGATACGCCGCTTCTTGTGAAACAATGCAAAACACCCAAACGAAAGTAATAGTCCTTCAGGACTAAATCCCTTTGGACTAATAAATATCAACTGAAATAACTAGTAACTATATTTGCACAGGAAAAAACCTGAAAAGCAAGCGTGTGAGAATCGAAGCAACAAATTATTCTTTTTATTTTCTCCTCTCAACAAAATAATTCCTGGAAGATACCAAATTTGCGAACAAGCTATGCGAGTTCAAAACACGGACAATTTCCCCCAACCCATTAGCGGAATCCCACAAAAGAACGCACTCTGCAGGGTGTCGTATAATGAAGCCTCGAGTAAAAAAATTGCTACCCCTGTGACCAAGGCGAAACTGTCCAGAGCCCCTAGTTGCTGTATACTTAGCTCGGGACATATATGTCCCAGCCCCCGGGAAAAGGTTAAAAGTCACTGGAATGTTAATTGAAATACTCCCTGACAATTCGACTCTTATGACATGGTGTATTATCCTGTTTGTAAACATCATCCCCCCCCAGAAATACTGTTGTCATGAATGTGTGAACCTGGTCTGCAATGATGTTCACGTAGCACACAGATGCCAGGAATTGTTTTATGGGTATTATGGGCCCTAATGTGCTCCCCGAAAACATTGCCCACACCATAATATCTCTGCCACCAGCTTGTCTCCATCCAACTGAGCATCTGAAAGCCAGGGTTTTGTTTGGAAACCGGCATATTAGTACATGCCCATCAATGTGATGGACCAGAAAACGTGATTCGTCGGACCATGCAACTTTTTTCCTTTCTTCTAATGTCCAATTCCGATGTGCCATCAGTGCAGGGATGTGCTTCGGCCTCCGGCTGCATACGCCTATATGCAGCAACGTAGTGTGTTGAGAAACACTGTCTGGGTCACCATTGTTGTAGCTGGTGGTGGTTTCAGCTGCTGTAGCTCTTCGGTCATGGCAAACAATGCATAATAGTCTCTGCTTTCCTCTGAAATCAATACACTGTAAACAACATACTGCTGGCCTGCCACTAGCCATTTCACCATCCATACACCACTTTCGATATGTGCTCACAATAACTGCATGTAAACAGCCCACTAAATGCACGATTTCTGATACTGATGTTCCCAGTCACTGAGCCATAACAATCTGACCTTCATCGAAGTCTGGTAGTCAGCTGCTTTTTCCATTATGTTGCTAATCGTACTATGTTTGGACATACAACTGCATAGCCACTTTATATACTCCAACATCAGCTGCGCACCTGTAGTCGTTTTGTTACTGCGTGAGCCCATTGTTATATATGGATGGTGATCATAATGTAATGGCTCTTCGGTATATTTTAACAATAATAAATTGGTCTACCTCTGTTTAGAAAAGATGGATGACAATTTTAAATTCCACCTCGTACACACTTCAAAGCAGCATGCTAAAGAGCAATGAAGTTCAGGGAAAAAGCAACTTGCAGGGTGCGAAAATTAGCATTTTCAGAATTTTTTGTTGTAAATTAATCAGGCATTTGAGAAGAAGAAAATGTTATTTTGAACTTAACTTCTGGTAACCCTAGAAATGCCAAGGTGCACGCGCATCAACCATACCAACTACATCATCCACTCCAACTACGTCAATCACACCCAATTAATATATCCCATGATACTCTTGTTCTTTACTTCTTATTAAGCTTTTCATATGTGCTTGTATGCAAACATTAATGTATCTGTCGCTTTATATTACTTAGTTATAGCTGAATAATATAAAGCGACAGTTATAGACAGTTATAGCTGAATAAATATGATTTGTGCTTAAGTACGCATCCTATCATTAATGGATACATCCCTCACACCAATGAAGTTTCGGAGATTTAACTGCTGCTGCTGGGTGCACAAAAGGTAAGCTAAATTTTGCTATCTTTATTCTTCATAGATTATGAGATTGAATGTAGTAAATCCCGAAACTAAAATTTAAACTGTGCATATAATATATAAACTTTCTATAACTGTTAAATAAGAATTAATAATGGCACAGTCAAGTCTTAAAGATTGTTTGCAAATAACGAAACTGAATTCCGAAAATTATGCTACTTGGAAATTCAAGATTCAAATGCTTTTAATATGTGATGGGTTAGATGATCTTCTTTATTCTCCCCCACCTTCTAAACCTGATGATGAATTTTTAACGAGGGATAAACAAGCACGAGCTGTAATAAATCTATGCATTGACGACTCTCAGATTATTCATGTTAGAGATGAAACGACAACTGCCGGTACATGTCAGAAATTAAAGTCAATTCATGAGCGCTTCAATTTGAGCAGCAAATTATATCTTCTGAGAAAATTATATTCTATAAAAATGGCTGAACATGGTGATATGATCGCACACATCACTCATATGATGGACTTAGTCGAAAGACTCAAAGCTATGGGTGAGAACATTCCGGATCAGCATGTAGCCGCACTTATGTTAGTTTTGTGGGAAATCGTTCCCTCTATCCCCACTAGATGGCACCACTTCCTTGAGACTTGAAATCGAAGAATTTTTTTATGGCAAAAATATCTTTTCCACTCTGGACCTTACTTGTGCTTATCATCAAATTTCAGTGCATCCTGAAGACATTGAAAAAACGGCAATAACTACTCCTTTTGGCCTCTTCGAATTTGTCCGTATGCCTTTTGGCTTACGCAACGCTGGGCAAACCTTTCAGAGTTACATTCATCAAGTCTTGTCAGGTTTAGACTGTTGTGTAGCCTATTTGGATGACATAATAGTCGCCTCCAAAGATGAGGAAGAACACGCTAGACATTTGCATGAAGTTTTCTCTTGTTTACGTGACCACGGCTTAAAATTAAACCCTGCCAAATGCACGCTTGGCCAGACTACCGTCTCATTCTTAGGTTGCCTAATAAATCCCTCTGGCGTTCAGCCCTCACCGGAAAAAGCTAAAGTTATTGCAGATTTCCTCAATCTGGAAACTAAAGCCCAACTCCGACGTTTTTTTGCAATGTTAAACTTTTATAGGAGATTCCTTAAAAAAGCTGCAGATACTCAAGCTCCTTTACATGAGCTCCTCAAAGAAAAACGACAAGCGTCCAGTCCCTTGGACTGAGACGACTTCTGCCCTGTTTGAAAAATGCAAAACTGATCTCGCGCAAGCCACAACTCTCGGTTTCCACACACCTGGTCTGAAACTGTCCCTGATGGTCGATGCTTCTGACATCGCTATTAGGGCAGCTTTAAATGGTTTCAGTGACAAAGGTGACCAACCACTCGCATTTTTTTCACGAAAGCTTTCCCCGGTAGAGCAGCGGTACAGCACATATGACCGCGAGCTACTTGCTATATATTCTGCTGTCAAATATTTTTGGCATATTTTAGAAGGTCAAAAATTTACAATTTTTACAGACTACCGTCCATTAACTTTTGCCTTCACCAAAATATCAGACTGTAATTCACCCAGACAATTACGTCAATTCAACTACATAGCTCAGTTCTCGACAGACATACAACATGTCGCTGGGACAAATAATGTCGTAGCAGATGCGTTGTCTCGCATCCAAGGAATTGATGTCGAAGATCCTGTTGATTTTACAGCCATTGCAGTCGACCAAACACTAGATGAAGAACTCCAGTCTCTGCTCAATGATCTTAAATGTTCACTGAAGCTGCAACCGCTGAAACTCACCCCTGATTTACAAATATTATGCGACACTGGTGATAAGCGAATTAGACCTTATGTTATGCCTAAATTTCGTAAACAGATCTTCAACTCATTGCACAACCTCTCACACCCAGGTGTCCGTGCTACTAAAAAACTTATTCTCGCACATTTCGTTTGGCCATCAATCTCCAAGGATGTTACTTTGTGGTGCTGTGCTTGTATTCCGTGCCAGCGATCCAAGATCTCTTGCCATACTAAGAGTCCACTTCAGACTTTCCCGACCACAACAAAACGATTCAACCACGTCCACATCGACTTGGTTGGCCCTCTTCCGCCTTCCAATGGTTCAAGCTACCTGCTTACTTGCATCGACCGGTTTACACGTTGGCCAGAAGCCATTCCTTTGGCTGACATTTCTGCAGAGACAGTTGCCCGTACATTTATCGAATGCTGGATTTCCAATTTCGGGGTACCATCCATCATCACAACGGACCAAGGCCGGCAATTCGAATCAGCGATTCTCCTTTCGCTGACATCTCTGCTTGGGACAAAGCGCACTCGCTCGTCTCCATAACATCCTGCCAGCAACGGTATTGTCGAGCGCCTCCATCGCTCCCTTAAGCAGTCTCTCAAATGTCACAACAATCCTCGTTAGACGCAATCTTTGCCTCTAGTTCTTCTCGGGCTAAGATCTGCCTTCAAATCCGATCTTCAGTGCACGGCAGCAGAACTGGTCTATGGCTCCTCTCTTACACTTCCATCCGAATTCTTAGACCCTGTGGAAACTAGGAATGTTGAACCATCCGAATTTCTGAGCCACTTATGTGAAACCATGAACAGATTATCACCTAAACCAGCATCATCACAAGATGTCTCAACACCATTCGTCCACCCAGAACTTCAGACCTGCACCCATGTCTTCCTCAGACGAGATGGCATTCGGAAGCCACTCCATGCACCTTACGACGGCCCCTATCAAGTTCTTTCCCGATTGGCAAAGCATTTCTCCATTTCCATCCAGAATAGGACAGCTACCGTTAGTATTGATTGCCTTAAGCCAGCATTCCTCCTGGTTGATGATTACCCACCTGGACCTCATCCTTCAGCCGTCATCCCACCTGCTTCCAATACTCCTGCCATTCTTCCGCCTTCTCCAACACTACAGCACCAACAATCACCCACTCTGGACGGAAGGTTCAGTTTAACCCTCGGTATCTCTAACCTATCTCTAACCTCTCGTACCTGTGGTACTTGCGGGGGGGAGTACTGTGGGGAATCGTTCCCTCTATCCCCACTAGATGGCAGCACTTCCTTGAGACTTGAAATCAAAGTGCATTCTGGGACTGAACGGTTAAATACGAAACTTTTTAGTCATATGCTTGCACTGGAGATGTAACTGCATTCAATTCTTTATTCAATTTTTAATTTTTAATAAATGCTGGATTAAGTAATTTTATTGAAGTACTACCTTCACTTCCTTCTTAGCACATATTTATAATTATTGTCTCATGATAATAAGTAATTAGAAATCAACCAGTAATGGAATGTGAAGTTCTTTTGGTGAACATGATGACCGCACATATCCACAGTTTCAATTCCGGAATCATACAATAATCTTATAACTGCCATTGAAGCTAGAGAGGAAACTCTTATAACTACAGATCTTGTATAAACGAAACTCGCTGACGAATATAACAGAAGATTAGAACAACAAGCAGATCGAAGTTCTAATTCTTCAACGGCGTTTAAATCTGCAATAAATGCTAGAAATTATGATAATAGTAGACAAAAGAAATTTTGTACCTTTTGTAAACGCAGTGGTCATACTCGTGAGCGTTGTTTTAAATTGCAGAACAAAAGTAACAATTCTTGTCCTGACAACTCGAAATCAAAAACTCGCGTGACCAAACATGTCAGAAAATCGAACCGACATTGTTAAAGCGCAAACACTTTCGATGAGAGACGCAGTCAATCCGACACTGACAGGCACGTTTCAGCGCCAGTCCAAAGTACTGTTTATGAAAAGGGTTTACTAATTACTCCGCGGTATTGCTCAGAACAAAATATAAATAAGAAAATTTTTTACGTCGATTCCGGGACAAGTAGTCATCTAGTAGGAGATGAAAGTTTATTTACTGAACTGATATATGAGGTTTCTCGAGCGAAAATCATTTTAGCAGATGGAAAAATTTTATATTCGCAGGGCAGAGGATTTGTTGACCTTGATTTAGAAGATGAATGTGGATTGCAGAAAATTCGATTGACTAATGTTTATTACGTTCCTGATTTAAAGAGCAACTTGATTTCTGTTAAACAAATTGCTAGTAATGGATATTCTGTTACTTTCGAAAAGGAAAATTGTTACGTAAAAAAGGATAGCCAATTAATTATGCACGCATATTCTGACGATAATAGTTTATATAAAATTGTTTTAATCACAAAACCAGAAAGCGCTAATTTTGCAGTTGAATGTAAAAATAAAAACTGTATACAAATATGGCATTCAAGGTTAGGTCATCGAAGTTATGACGCAATCAGACAATTAATAAGAGAAAATCTAGCAGAAGGGATAAAATTAGATAATTGCACTCAGTTCATCCTGTTCAGAATGCATAATGAATAAAATGCAACAAATTCCTTATCCAAAAGCTGCTAGTGTTTAAGCAAGAAAACCACTGGAACTTATACATAGGGACATTTGTGAGCCTATGCCTACTCCAAGTATTGGTGGAAAACTTTATTTCGTAACCTTTGATGACTTTACTAGATACACTGTCATCTATTTGCTCGCTAAAAAGAATGAAGTTCTTAGTAAATTAAAGGATTTTGTCGGTATAACAAAAAATAAATTTGGAAGAACTATGCAAACACTTCGAACCGATAACGGCGGTGAATATACCAGTGAGAAAATGGAGGAATTTCTATCGAATGACGGCATCAAACATCAATTAACATCAACAAACCATCTTACACACCAATGGATACTTCTTATCCAAAGGAAGAGGACGTCTCTCCACCAGTGGACAATACGAAGTATAGACAAGCCATCGGAGCCTTATTATACATAGCCACTGTAACCAGACCAGACATTACCCTAGCAGTGAATCTGTTAAGCAGGAAAAATGAGGCTCCAAAGGAGAAGGACTGGAAAGCAGTTCTAAGAGTGATTCAATACCTGCACTCTACAAAGGACATTTACCAGAAAATTGACTCTGATAGCCCACCATCACTTTCCTGTTATACTGATGCTGACTATGCATCTGATTTAACCACGAGACGGTCAACGGGTGGAAATTTATTTTTTTCTGGGAAACAGCGCAATATTTTGGTCCACAAAGAGACAAAATTGTGTTTCCTTATCTACCGAATAAGAGCTTATTTCTGCAGCTACTGCTGCTCAAGAGCTCAAATGGATATTAGATCTTCTTAAAGATTTAAGTCCACAATAGCTCTGATAAAACAGGGGAAAATGAATACCAGGTTAAAGCATATTAATGTTAAATATTTTTAAGAGAAATGGAAGAAAATAAAACAATCTAGATAACATACTGTAATACAAATTCCATGATTGCAGATATTTTCACTAAACCATTGCCCGAACCAAAATTTCTGAAATTAAGAAGTGAGCTAAATCTGATTTCTAACATTTCCCAAATGCATGATTAAAGGGGGGATTGTTGTAAATTAATCAGGCATTTGAGAAGAAGAAAATGCTATTTTGAACTTAACTTCTGGTACCCCTAGAAATGCCAAGGTGCGCGCGCATCAACCATACCAACTACAGCAACCACTCCAACTACCTCAATCACGCCCAATTAATATATCCCATGCTACTCCTGTTCTTTACTTCTTATTAAGCTTTTCATATGTGCTTGTATGCAAACATTAATGTATCTGTCGCTTTATATTATTTAGTTATAGCTGAATAAATATGATTTGTGCTTAAGTATGCATCCTATCATTAATGGATACATCCCTCACACCAATGAAGTTTCGGAGATTTAACTGCTGCTGCTGGGTGCAAAAAAGGTAGGCTAAATTTTGCTATCTTTATTCTTCATTTTTAACTAATCCCCTGAGCGGCTTGGCTTTTTCAGTTAACTGCATTAAAAATAATCATGTCAACTCAACTGGTCTTTCGCAAAAACGGCTATTATTTTGACTCAAACTACTTGAAAAACGGGTGCCCCCACAAGGTGGTTTAATTAAGGTAATTCTCCCCTCTGTTGAATTTAGCGAATGAAATTAGTTTTTCTTCCTATGGTATCTTCGGCACAGGATTGGCTGCTAGAATGTTATTTTATCTCCTATTTGGCTACTTTATAGTTTGCATACTAACATCTAGCTATCTATTACTTGTAATAATCAAGATATGTGCCGAATACAGAAAGTTAGTTTTTATTACTGATGCACATTGACTATGTAAAATGCTTTAAATTTCACATTTCTTTAAGGAATTGTTTCGATAATGGTGAAAAATTAATCTTGCATTCTTTAGAGACATCTTCTGCAAAAATACTTTTTAATATACAAAGGAAATTTGTAAGAATTTTTTCCACTCACATTAAAATTTTTCGAATGTAACGCTTTCGCAACTTATTTGAATATTATGTTTATATTTAAATAATTCTTTAGATTGCATCATAAATTTATTAGTAATTAGTTATTTATAACACCGTTTTGACTTGTGCAAAATAAATAAAGTATTATATTTGCGAAAAATTTCGGTTTTCACATTCTAAAGGAAATACCCATTTTGATTAGCTCCATCGTGACGTTTATATTTATTATACGTACATATGTCTTAAAAATGGTTCACCATCAAATAGTGAAATTTTATATTTGGAGCTTATGATTAGTTTCAACATGACGTGTGTCCGTATGTATGTATGTATGCATGCATGTATACCGCGTAACTGAAGAAACGGTTAGTCGTATAATGTTGAAAGTTTCTTTATGGCATTGCAATAACATCTACTTGTGCACATCCCTTTTTACTTCCTTGTACGAAGTAAAAAGG
Organism: Stegodyphus mimosarum; assembly: GCA_000611955.2. Lineage (NCBI taxonomy): Eukaryota > Metazoa > Arthropoda > Arachnida > Araneae > Eresidae > Stegodyphus > Stegodyphus mimosarum. The sequence goes on from KK117395.1 coordinate 22,791, forward strand.
TAGTATTGTAATCGCGAAAAATTTCAGGCATCATATTTCAACAAAAATATCTATTTTGACCGCTATCGAATGCAATTTAACTATTTTTTTGAGTAACATCCATACGTAAGGACAGAATAGAGGATTCTTTAAAAAAAAAAAAAAGAACTGATTTCAAATGGATTCTGAAGCGATTTTTTTCGTGGCGTCTATGCGTACGTACGTATGTTTGTATCTCGCATAACTCAAAAATGCGTAGCCTCAGAATGTTGAAATTTTGCATATAGGGGTGCTGTAACATGCAGATGTTGCACCTCACATTTTGGTTGCAATCGACAGCACCAAAAGTGTGTATATATATATATTTTGTGTGTGTGTGTGTTTGTTTGTTTGTATGCCTGTATGTCTGTATGTATGTATGTATCCACTCTGTTACTCGGATCAGTGAACTCAGTTTCTTTATTCTTATAAGTTTGTAAATTGTGCATAAAATTGTGCTTTAAAAATTATTGAATTATGTTGCTCTTATCTTTCGGTTAAGATTTTTATGCCTTTAGTTAAGCTGCGTGCAATAATTGTGGAATTATCAAAAATTTAAAAGTTTTTGGTAGTGCGGCTAAGCCTAATTCTTGGTTATGATTACGGCCATATTTGCTTACATTTGAAACTTAGCAGAATAGTGCCTTTGTTGCCAATCTAGAGAAACTAAGCTTTGCAACAACAAAGCAACGTCTTCTTTCATTATTGCGAATTAAATAATGCTTGTTTCATTCCGGAATTATCATTTAAGTTATTAGTTGGTTTTTGCGTACAAATTGTAATTTTATTTGTAAAAATTGTTTTTTAATTCTTTTAACTGTACTTCGTGTTTTATGTTTTTCTATATCTTTCAATGTTTAATAAAAACATTTTGAATTTTTATGTATTTTTGCCTTACTGCGAAGTGAGAACTGAATTAATTAGTAGTGCCTGCGCATTAGGTAAGCGGCATTCAATCGTTTGTGAAACACCGTTTCATTTTATTTGTTTAATTTCTTTTGTACATCATTTTAGATTTATTATAGTATTTGAAAAGAACTTGTGGTAATTCTTCAGATGCTATAATTTTTGGGCACTATGAGTTATAAAATGAATGAGATGTAATGCTGTTAAGTGAATTAGCGCTGAAGTGTGGCTATGGTAAATAAATATAGTGAACTTTAAAGAGTGCATTTATTCTATTGTGGTTTATGCGCTATTGATGAAGTAAATTAATTCAAAATTTGCTAACTGTTAATCTAATATGTTTAAATTAAATGCAGGAAAGTTGCGTATAATTTAATATTCCGTACAAGGAAGTCATGTGATGTATACATCAGATTTTTTACTGCAATCGGCAGTTCCAAAAAGGCACTCTGAAATGGAAGATCATATCTCATTCTGAACAAATTAAGTTTAAATGAAGTTTAGCTAAATAGTATGTTTTATTTATTAGTCGTACAAGGAGCCCTGTGGTGTCTGCATCAGATTTTTTAAGATGTTTTAAAATAAATAAATAAATATATAGTTTGAATATCAAACAATCTCAAATATATGAGCTTTATTTGTTTGTAAATATCTTGCAAGGAAGATGAGGAATAATCTAAATAGTGTACATTGAAGAGAAACATTAAATTAAACACTTTCTTTTAAAGGAAAATTTTAAGAATAAGTGATTAAATGTTAGTTAAATCCTTTTCCAAAATCTTATATATAAACCCCAATATGGTTTTCAGAAAGATAATTTAGGTTTTTTGATGTTGAAGATGCCGAGACTCGAACCTGGACCTAACGAATACACACTGAGGATGCTACCTTTACCCTTGGCGGTTGCCATGAAGGATGCAGAAAGGAAGGACAAAATACCTTATATACTGCCCCTTTTAAAGGGCAGCTGGGGATCAGGAGAGCAAATTGTCAAATCCTGGTGTTGAAGCATCATCATCCATCTCATTTTTTTATTTCGGGCACCACTGTAGAGATATTAGGTTATTTGTGGAGGAGATGGAAGAAAAATGAGCAATGCCTTCGCCGGCACTCGAACGTTGGTCCTCTCGAATACACGCTGAGTGTGCTACATTACACCATGAAGGCATGCAGAAAGTAGGAAGAAAATACCTTATAAACTGAAGAAGGAAAATATTGTTTTAGAATAAATATCGCACAAAAATTTCCCCTTAAATTGTTTTTCTGAAAAATATTTTTGTAATATTCATATGAAAGCAATATTTCTACTCATAAATTTGATAATTCTTTGCGATGCTTAAATGCATGTTACCTACCTGTATATATAAGCAGTCAGTTAAACCATAATGTAACAACTGTACAAGATCTATGTAAAGATACATTTCTATCATCTATTCTGTGATCCGCTTCTATCTATCCTATAATCAGCTGAAATAGCGTTATAATTATCCTCTTGAATATTCAGACAGGTAAAATATGTCAATATGACATATGCGAACAAGTAAAAATTATCTCATTACTGTTATAAATGTTGAATGTGAAGCTTCCTTTACAAAAGTGGCAAAATACATGACTGTTTCAGGTTTTAATTTATTTGATTACGGCAAAGCAAGAAAGTGTTATCTGACTAATAAAAAGATGTCTTTGTGGAGAATTTCAAAGGAAAAATTGGCTGGTATTGACATTACACATAAAGTTGGTTTGGTTTTCGTTTATGTGATTACAGGGAAGGGATACCTTCGTAAAGAACTTTCCAAGAGAAATTGGCTCATACACACGCTAAACATGCGAAAAACCGAAAACGCCGATGCAGACTGCCCATTTGTGGCATTCGAACCTCGGACCAAACTTCCAGTGTTCAGTGACTTTAGTACTCAGCCACTGGTGAATATAAGGGAAACGATGGAAGCGTCTATGTAGTCAGCCTGTTTGCCAGAACTATAGTCCGGGGTCGAACTACAACGTTCAAGGTGTTCAGCAATATTACTGCTTGACCGTTAGTTAGCCCATATCTATTTAGGAAAATATGACTCTGCGTGCTATATTAGAATTTTAAATCTATGCGAGATGCAAATTATTTAGCTGAAGCAATGTAATAGCAAATTATTAAATTCTCAATGACTCGATTCTTGTAGTTTTCTACGAAACTGTGCATTCTTGTGGCCGACTGGATAAGACCGATAAAAGGAAAGTAGTGATCCTTCGATCTGGATTCAAATTGTGGCATACAGCCTGGCTGCATCAGCTAACTCTAGTATGTTTCATCATTTTCAATTAAAAAAAACAAGCTTCTTAGGGAATATATTAATCATTCATTTTTTCAAAATATTCTTTCATATTAAAAATCTATTTAACGATGATTATATTGTTTATATATCCTAGTAAATTATGAATACTTTTTAGTTTCCGGTTATCTTTGTGTGTTATAAAAATTCAAGATTTTACACAAAAATAAGTTCTTTCCATAGTAACAAATGTAACTTTTGCAGTCGAAATTATTCAAGACAAATACAATCTTTTTTTTTTTTTAGCAACAGTACGTTTTGGCTTATTTGACTAGGTTAAGCAAACTAGGGCTATCTGCCTAAATGGAGGGATGCCTTTGCGGAGGACGTTTTATGGGAAACTGCTCGCATACACATTACACATGGGGAAAATCACGAAAACGTCCATGCAGCTAGTCCGTTCGCCTGGAATCGCCTGCCCATTTTGAAACTACCAGTGTTCAATGACTCTACCGTTCGGCCGAAAGTAACAGAATTTCCGTTATCTCTATACAATAGCTACTAAAGAGATAGATCTATTTAAGAAAAAGAGATGCAGAACGGTTTTGTACCCAGCTCAGTGAGAGGAATGTAATCATTTTTAATTTGCCAGTTAGATGGTCAGCGTACAAATTAAGGTGACCAAATCAAGTAAATGTTTTTCAGATAAGCTATAATTAGCTAACTGTTAAATATTTTAACTTCAGCATACGGATGATATGGAATTCAGGATTACTATACCATTATTTTAATACCAAGATGCCTCCTGAAATCTTTGCCATAAATATAAAATTTTAAAGCCCTAAATCATAGTAAATACAGTTTCTGAAATTTATTATATTTATACAACTGTTTTGCTGTCGGAGAACAGTTTCTACTTTGAAATTTCTTGCTGTAAAACTAACGTCAAAGTTACATTTCATACCTTAGTATGTTAAGACAGTAGATTATTTCAAAGCAGGAGAGAAAAAATGAGCAATGCTCTCACCAGAACTTGAACCACAGACCTCTCGAATACGCACCACGAAGGCATGCTAAGAAGGTGGGAGAAATACCTTACTTCCCCCTTTAAAAGGGCGACTAGGGATTAGGGGACCCAATCGCCACATCCTTGTGGTGGAGAAGCATCATCAACTATCTTTTTTAGTTCAGGCACCATTGTAGCAATATTAGGTTGTTTCGAAGCAAGAGAGATGAAAAATGAGCACTGACCTGTCAGATATGCACCGAGCATGCTAACCACTACACAATGAAGGCATGCTAAGAAGGTGGGAGAAATATCTTATAAGTGAATGTACATAAAATTATTTATATAACGTCTAGATAATGATTTGAAATTTTTTTGGATTGAAAAGGCAATGTTCAGCTTATAACCAACAAGTTAAAAAATAATTGAACATAATATGCATTTGGAAATACATTCCATATGATTTGGGAAGTTACGATGTCCAACAATTCATATAATGCTGTCGTGCTTGTACATTTATAAAGAGTTACCTGCTTTTGCCTTGCACCCTATGGTGATGCAAGTAGTAGCAGATCCAACTAATAAAAGGAAAAATCTGTGGTTCGAAGAGGGGAGAATATATGGAATAATCGCCTCTATACCATCGCAGGATAACTTGACAGCACACTCACCTGAATATGTTTGAAGATTCATTACTGTGATCCAGATCTCATCAATGGCCAAGCGGTTAAGACCTCTGAATACTTCGACCTGGTTTGGGTTGGATCTCGGTAGAACTGATTGGCTGCATGATTTGGTTTTTGTGGTTTTTCCGATGTGTAATACACTAGTTTCCCTCAGAATATTCTCCACGAAGGCCTCCCTCTTCTTAAATAGATAGCCCCCGTAGCTTTGCCGCATTTAAATAATTGAACCGACCATGATGGTGATCCTGCCCAGGGCATTGTTAAGTTAGCCTGTTTCATGGCTTTAAGTGCCTAATGGATTCTACACATTATTATTATTATGAATGATTTCTTGAATTTGGTATTGGAATGTATCATAGACTTAGTAAACTACATAAAAATTAGGCTGCTGAAAGCCAAACTATTAAAAAAACTTTGCATGGCCACGGGAGCTAAACACACAACCCTACTATATTACTGCAGTTCACGATGGCTTTCTCGTGGAAATGTCTTATTTTGTGCATTCAAGCTACATCAAGAAATTCACACTTTTCTGCAAAAGGAAGAGCATGCAAACTCCAGATACTTTGCTGAACCAGACGTTTTACTAAAATTGGCATATTTGTACAATATATTTGACAAACTGAATGCCTTGAATGTGTCTCTACAAGGCAATAATATGCACATCTTGAAATTATTGGAGAAGATTGTGGCATTTAGAAGAAAACTGCAGCTGTGGATAAGAAAAACTGATGAGGATGGTGGTCAAGATTGTTTCTGTGAATTGCGTAAGTACATGTCCTCTAACGAGCTTGCTGTCTTTCAAAAACTGCAGTTTCTTTTAATGGAACACCTTTTGAAGCTCAATGAATAGTTTGCAAAATACTTTGCGGAAGAAAATATCAAGAAATATTCGTGGAATGCTCAAGCTCCACCACAATTCACTTCACAAGTAGAAGAGAGTCTCATTGAACTCTTGTGACAACAGCCTTAAAACAAAATTTACTTGTTCTGATTTGGATAATCAACAAAAATGAATATCTAACTTTAAGTTCATAAGCTTTAAGGATTCACATTCCTTTAGAAACATCATATTTATGCGAAACAGGGTTTTTAACAACAGCTGTAATAAAGAGCAAATATCTTTCAAAGATCAACGTGGAGCAAGAAATGAGCGTGGCAGTGTCAAGTCTTATCCCTCGCTTGAAAAACTTTGTGGAGATCAGAAGCTCACCCGTCCCATTGATTTTTTTTCTAGTTTGCTTTAGTAATAATAATAATATAATATTCTTGTGTTTCAGTTCAATATGAGCGTCAGATTGCGGTTGTTTTCATTTCTATGCCTGGTCACTGGTATAAATACACATTCGTATTTAATGAAGTGTTGCGTTTTGCTATGACACTATGCAGAAAGCAGATTGTAAAGCACAAACCTTGCACAAGACTAGGACTAAACATGACTAGGGCGCCGCACTGAAGTACTGTACCTGTAAACCCACCACCAACTGAAAAAATTTGGGAACCCTGATATAGAAGTTTCAGGTGCCACAGTGCTTTAATTGCCAAAACTGACACCACTCATCATAAAACTGTTACATCATTAGAAAAGTTCGTTGATAAACCCAAATGTGCAAACTGCAATGAAATTGAGCACCCTAGTTCTTATCATAAGGAAAAAAAGATCAAGTCTCTTAGAAAACAGCAAAATAAAGCTAGACCTAGGTCTGGAATATGTCTTGCCCAAGTTGTTAGATGTGAAAATAAGCATAAAAGCAAGGAGGAAATAGTCATACCTTAACCTGCTATCGGAAATAACAATAATACATTTTGTATCAATCTGTGAACTCAGTTCCTCATAATGTGAGAAATGCTACTAAGAAATAATTAATCCTAATTACTTAAAATTTACTAAAATTTCTGAACTCATGGAGCTCTTTCTCTGTAATGAAATAGTTTGTAATGGTTTTTGATACCACCATTAGCCAAACTGCTAAAATATTGAAAAGCAAGCTGCCTGCCATTTATTGATGTGAAAACAAATATTTTCTGTCATCTAGTTGACAAAATAAATAGCGTAAAAACAATACAAACTAACTCCTTTGAGTAAATGCCGATTTATCCGATTTTACATATTTTAAATATCATTCTTACTGCATAGTTCTAAACTTTGTTAAAATGTTTTAACGTTATTTTCAAACTGTTCTCCCCCCACTTAGTCAGCTGACATCCAAAATTAGTTAAGGCTCTGAAATTCCTTCCCTCATCCATTACTTGTTAAGAAATTTGCACTTTTCTAACCAACCATTACGCTTCTCTTTTTCCAATCAGATGACTTGCTGTTTTGCTCCTCCCAACTGTTCTCGATTCTTTCAGGCATGGTAGTACAGGGTTTAACTGAAAATATCTCTCTTTGATTCTTATTTACGAAGATATGTAGTATCATGCAATAAGATAAGAAATACTCTTAACTAACTGCTATCATGACAACCTCTTTACACCTTTGGTAGAGTTATCTGCATCACCATATGCTAGCAAAGCCTACCTGCTAGAAAATCACCCACGTAATTATAATGGGATAGTACTACTTAGCATGGGTGCATGCTATGCGAACGCAAATATGGTGTTATCCTTCTAGATTGAATGTCACTTATTTGCATAATCTTTGTTTAGAATACAGAGAAAAGTGGGGATGAACATAAAAGCAATGTAAAAGTGTTTTCCTTTACGAGTAGAATGCGGATCCTAACATCCATGGTTACTATACTATATGTATCATCTGAACTTACTAACGAAATAAACGTGAAATATTTTATATGTTGGAGCTATTCGCATTAAAACTTGCAAAAGTTCTTGAATAACATGAAAAATACAAAGAGTTTCAATTGATATCCATATGTATCATTATATCCAATTTTCATTCCTTCAGATATTCGCTACACAGTATAAATTAACATTAATTGTAAAAGATATTGGATGTGACCAAAACATTCATTACATCCAGGTGTTTTGTTGTAGCAGGATTCAATGGTACTGTTAAGCCTCAAGACCAGGCTTTCTTGATAAAAAATCCCTCCCCCCAAAGCCTAGACTCTCACGACATCTGTGTCATGACCAATTTGGTCTAGAGGAAAATATTTTCAGTGACTAAAACCATCATTTATATAGTTGTCCTTTTGAATGCAACAGGACTTGTAATAATATTGTAAAGTTCAACTCAGACTATGTGTAATGTTACATATAAATTAGATATAAATCAGCAGTCAGGAATTTAAATCCCTCTATGTGCATGTTGCAAAACGTCTAGGTAAGGACACTGTTAATGAAGTACTGTTACTAATAATTTACTCATATTTTATTTGTTTTATTTTATTATATTAATGATATTTTTATTGTTTATTTTTGCTATTTATCAGTAATTAAACTTAATTTATTACATTCATTTTTTCTCTTTTTCTCTATAAACGTTTATTAATTCTGAATTATTCATTATTTGTTTTACTTGTTAATCCATTTATTAATTTTCACCATTCCTGAGGATCTTCCATCACGCTGCAGTACTTCTAAATTTATAAACTAAGCCCAGCAGATAATAGTCTTGTCTTAGGATGTGGGTAAGTAATTCTATTTTGAAATTTTAATTAAAATAAAAACAGATTTTATGCAACAGAAATATATATATATATATTTCTCATGTTCTGACAACTACAAAAGAATTCTACTGTGGTTTTGGTACCTGTTTCTGTCCGCATAATGCGTAGATATGAGTGAGTGGGATCAGGGTCATGTATTTTCTGTGTTGATGAACTGCAACATGCTTATCTTCAGTTATTTTAGATTTTTCCTCGTCAATGGATCACTAGCAATTCCTTTTATTTTCAAATTCATTAAGTACTGACAAAAGTTTTTTTGCAGAAATAAAAACAATATTATCAGCATAATTTTATTTGAAATCAAATTAGAACAAGAATGCCTGTTTAGCCAAGTCAATCCTCAATAATTTTAACTGCAATCGTAATGCCAGTGTTCAGCGGTCTTATCCATTCAGGCAGTCATGAATTACCTTTCAGTTCTGGAGCATGCAGAAGTAAGAAATAATTTTATTTTTAATAGAATTGAGCTTTATGTTTTGTCGCCCTTCTGGGAAGTTTATTCTGCTAGTGGTGATGTGCAATTAGGAGTCCTAGGCTATGTGATAAAAGCATTCACGAACTGGGTTTTTCTGCCATCCTTCTGGACAAGAATGCAATGGACTAATGCAGTTAGATCATTCCTGAGCTGTAATTTGGAAGTTAAGAAGGCCCATCCCATCTTTGTAAGTGAAATTTTGTTGTTCTATTTTAACTGAAACAGAAATGTCATATCTTTATACATATAAAAAATTGGATTTGAGATGAGATATTCTCTTAACCCTATAGAAATTTTACTTTGGATTTAGCACCTAATCCTGGACTTGGAGATGCAGGTAAGTAGAATATACGGCATGTATTTTTAAGATTCATAGCACAATCTTCGCTCATCTATATTTTGGGGTTAATTTTGATTTTCCACTTAAATGCATGGATAAAATGCTGTTGCTTATAGATTCCATAATTACTAAATGGAAATTTATTTTAGTGGAGAAATATTAGACTTCATTTCTTTATTTGAAATGAACTATTATAAAATAGGATTCCTGTCTTGCACTTCAGTAAATATGAAGTTGTAGTTGAGAAAAAAGACATTTACTTGGGCTTTCTAAATATTCAGATGTATTGCTTGTATGTTTCTTTAGTGTGATACAGAAAAGCACATGACGGCTCTTTTCCATTTTCTTAAGTGCTACCTTCATGGACAAATTTCTAAGGAAAATTAGCTCACATTCATGGTACCATGGATAAGGAAAACAATGGAAAAGTTCGGGCAGGCAACTTGTTTGCCACAATATGAATTCCTGTGTTCACAAGTTTACCTACTTAATCACAGGTTAAGAACATTTAGTTCTAGGATGGGTGTAAAAGAAAATATAATTTTATTACTTTATTTTTCATAAAAGGAGACCAATTTTATGTTTACATATGTTAAAAAAAAAAGATTTTCTGCATAGCAGCGAGGAATTCTACTTTGTACTCAGTACCTCATGCTAGCCATACGATGTGTAGGTGAGCAGGATTATAGTTTGATGTCTTACTACATTAGAGGTCATCTTTGACTTTTTATGTAATGCAGTATAGTATTCGCCACTTACTAAACTCACTGGCTCATTAGCTGTTTATTACATTCTAATTTTCAGGAACTCAAACCTTAGTCGGTATACTTTTATAAAAAAATTTTTAAAACTTTCAAAATTACGTTAATTTTTAATTATTAGATTAATTATTAGTTACGGTCTTACTAGATATGTTTAAAACTCATATTCCAATTAGCAATACTCAAATCGCTGTCAATTAAACTCTGATATATTTAGAACAGAAGTAATTTTAATAAGCGGCAGGAGCTATGTATATATACTAAGTCTTTTGTTTTCTGTAAATACTAAATACACTACCAGACACTGAAAATGCAACATCAAGGAGAAGTGGCCCAAAAATTATGCAAATTTCATGGTAGACAAACGTCACCAAGTTATTACAAGATATGAAATACACAGCTCTAAAGCACATGTTGAAGAAGACACAAGGGAAGAAACCTGCAGGATGTTAAATTTTTGTGGCGTTATTTCTGCTAGAGAAATCATCGTAGAAAGCTTGTTCTTGCCTCGAAGGACGTGTGTAATAGCACAAAATTCCAGGCTGTCGTCAACGGAGGCAATTTCAGCAAACAGACGATTTACGAGGACGTGGTGATCGGACTGACAAGATCAGGTTGGTCCATACAGCAAGTCTTGGCTGACACCACCTGGACAAGTCCCCAGTGCACTGGCTGTGGCAACGATGCTTGGAATGAGGAAATTAGCAAGTCTGAGGGGTGGTAGTGCAGCCAGAGTGAAGTCAGTGATCAATACATCCACCGACAAGCGGTGGTGCGCTTGCAAGCCACTTCTACCTCCATTCTGCAGCATTCAAGACACACTGGATGTTCCCATATTGATTAGAATCATTTGCCACCGATCGATGGCTAGTGGCTTGCACTTGTGGCATCTGTCAAGACTACCACCATTGACCCCATATCATAGAAACCAACATCTGCACTGGTGCTGGGCTCAAGCAATGTCGATGACGAAATGGCACAGGGTCGTGTTCCGAGATGAGTCACACTTCTGTTTCTCCAATGACAGTCACTGCATGTGAGTGTAGCACTGATGTGGAGAAGGGTCCAATCCTGCAGTAATTGTCGGAAAGCCTCACTGTGCAACAATGCAGAATCATGGTTTGGGGTGCAATTGCGTACGATTCCAGGTCACCTCTAGTTCGTATTCATTGCACTACGACGGCCCAATGGATATATGGATGTGTTGCAGGCGGTGACACTCTCCTACCTTCAGGGAGTGTCAAATGCCCTTTATCAGCAGCATAACACCCGACCGCGCAATGCTTGTGTCAGCCAACATGCTCTGCAAGGAGTACTGATGTTTCCCTGGCCTCCGTTCTCTCACCAATAGAACACATTTGGGATGTGATTGGATGCCATTTTCAGATCCTGTCATTGCCGTGTACAGAAGACTAACCATGGCAAATGATTGACATGGAATGGAGAGCCATTCCTCAGGACACAATCTGTACCCTTATTGATTTTGTACATAGATATGTTGCTTCGTGTATTGCCATCCAAGGTGGTCCTAAAACCTACTGAACCAACGCTATTATCATTCATACACATAATTTTGAAATAAAGATTACTTATTGTTTGCTGCTGTCTGTTTGCTGAGTTTCATTACTTTCTGGCCACTTCTTGGTGTTGCATTTTCAGTGTCAGGTAGTGTAAAACTGCATTTCTTTTTAAGAAAATAAAAATATTTCTAACTGCAATTTCGAAATAAAATTTGATAAAAGGAGAAAAAGTAAAACTGCTCGATTTGCATCATTTTAAATACAAAGTTGGAGGGCAGAAAAAAAATACAGTCTAGTTATCTGGATTTCTTTTATACTCAGATGTGCTTTGCTCCCAGCTATTCTAAATATTTCGGTTCTACTCTGATATAAGTCCCCGGTTGCTCCCTAGATATATGTGGTCGCCAAATGTGGCGATATGTGTTCTGTGCTGGTTTTTGGCGCAATTGTGTTTTTGGCGCAATTTTCCGCGATGGTTTTTGGCGGGATTTTTTTGGTATAGCAACCCTTTTGACGTTGAAAGTTGAGTGGGTGCCGTGACGTTGAAAGTTGAGTGGTTTTTAACCTATGTTTGGGGAAAGCGTAGGTTGCGTTAAGGCCTAGGATTTTGCGATTCTGTGAATTTTTTTTTTTTTTAACGTTAAAGCCAGTCGCTTTCTACATGGTTTCTCAAACATTTTTGGTGAGGATTTTTGAAGCCGAGCATGACGTGTCATAAGTCCGAAACAATTTTGAATGGTAAGTGAAGCTATGTTTTTTCTCGTGTATTTCAGGGAATATTAATGCATTTTGTAATGTATTTAATGAATATTGTATTTAAGATGATTGTGTTATTAATGAATTATTTCTTCACGGTTTGTGTTTATGCTTACAGTATATATTTTTTTTAATTTGTTATTATTTTAGCGAGGTTTGCAGAATGTCATGATTTCTGCTTAGTGCCAGAAATTCTGCAATTCTCTGATGTTTTTTAAAGTTAAAACAGATTGCTGTGTACATGGTTTTTAAGGGAATTATGTTATTAATAATGAATGATTTGTTCACTGGTGTGCTGGTAGAAGTATATTTTTGTGGAAATGTTATTTTAGTTTATTTTAGCGAGGTCAGAGCTATGCGATTATTTCAGCGTAGTTCTGCAATTCTCTGATGTTTTTTAAAGTTAAAACAGATCGCTGTGTACATGGTTTCTCGTCAAACATTTTTGGTGAGGAACTTCACACTTTTACTATTTAAATTTTTTGTTTCTATTTCGGACTTATAGCGTAAATTGTGTGTAAAAACGTGGTTTTTGCACATGTCAAAAACCACGTTTTTGCAGACATTTTAGGCTTAAAATCCGAAATGTAAACAAAAAATTTAAATAGTAATGGCGTGTCGTGGAGTTTCTCGCCAAAAATGTTTGGCGAGAAATTTGTCGCCAACCGGGGACTGATATAAGAGTAGTTCCAATATTTCTACTAGTTCTACAGTATTTTGTAATTTATTACACACCTCTAATGGCTGACAATTACATTAATTAAAAACATGTTAATACTACATTAGACCACGTAAAACATGTCCGATGCAAATGAAGTTCATTGCTGTCATGCTAGATGAACAGCTTAAGTATGAACAGCTCACTTTGTGAATCGCAACATTCACAGTTTGCAAAATAAAACTGAGATTTCTTTATTTCTTAGGTAATACTTTAGAGGGAGATAATGATAAAAAAATTAACTTTTCTGAAACTTGCCTTGAAATTCTTGATCAACAGATCAAAAACAAAAAGTATGCTCTTCTTTAAAAAATATATGATGATACATGTTTAATATAATTCATCAACCTGAGACGTACTATAATTCCGTGTATAAGCATACACACCTTAAGCTTGCACGCTTGCTAAATTAACATTTTCAGTTATATTACAAAAATCAAAGTCGCAAAATATATTCAAATTGCCTCCAAATGCCTAAATTCAGATTCTGACATTTAATGTTCCTAAAGTAGCCGAGAAATGGTTAAACTGATAAATATTTAATACCTCTTCCATCTGATTATACTTATATACATGCATGCCATATGAAACTTTGCTATGTTACCAGACATGGATTGTACAATTTTTTTAAAGAAATAAGATTTTGCTTCACAGAATTATTTATGTGGTATATTACGTTTATCTCAATGTAAATATTAGAAAAACATGTATATGTTATTTTTAATTAACATGCACATGAAATGTGCAAAAAATTCACAATATAAAATTTTTAGAGTAACTAAAATAAAACTTTAAGGCACAATTTCTACAGAGAATATAATGAAAGCAAATTATTTGAGGTAGGCTTCTAAGTAAACCAAATTTTAGAAAATATAACTAAAAGAGAATTTTTACACAGGTAATTTTGAATTTTTGGCATACTTCAGTTACAAACCATTAGAGGAACTATTTATAAATATAAAACCTGATCTAAATTTATCATATTATTAATTTTAATTTTCTGCTTGATTAACTCAGAGTGGTAATAACAGTTGTATATAATTTCAGAATGAGGGTTCCGCTCTTGTGATTAGCTTAGTCCATTTGCAATCCTATCTGACATTTGCTAAGGCGTATTCCTATCTCTGCATTTTAAGTATCATTTGTTACATAATTATTTTTTCATACTACTACTTTCCTATCTAGTATTGTTTTTAACAGAGACAATAAGATACACTACTTTAATTTTCTGTTACATTACCAGGCTGCATAAACAACTTTTTAATCATTATTAAAATCTTTTAAAATTTAAATATTTAATAAAAATATTGCTTTTAAAATGCAGCAAATGATAAAGTTATCAAATAGGATTAAAATTCAGATTTATGACATTAAATTTTAAATAAAATTATTTCAATAAAAGGAGAGGGAAAAATAGGATTAACAAGGGAACAGAACACTCGCATAAAACTAATCTCTACATATAATAAAACAAAGAGTCTGTGTGTGTGTGTGGGTGGGTGTGTCTTTCGTTCGTGTTGCGAGTAAGCTAATAGACACAGGGCCACGAAATTTGGTACATAGGTGTATCTACACAAGAGCCAGTGCACCTTGAAGCGATTTTTTTTTAATTCGAATTAGAATATTTTTTATTTTATGTTTTGTGACCAAATGGCGTCATTTTGAGACATAATGGGCTACAGGAAAGCGAGATTTCACTCTATACATTTCATTTTTATATCGTCGTGAAGCGTAGACACTTAGCTATTTTACGAACTTAAAATAAATTTCGTATTTCAATGAATCGATTAAATATGAATTTATTTAGGAAGGTGAGCTTAACACCTTTTCAGCGGAATTTTTTTAAAAAAAACTTATTTTAAAAAATGGGCTGCTTATTTTCCTTTGATTTTTGGACACGTTGAACTTTAATCCTTTTGACTCCTTTTAAAAAAAGAATTTTGGAAAAATAATAATATTTTGTATTTTTTTTAAATTTTTTAAATGAAGCTTCCGAATACACTTCTCACATCTCAGATATTTTAAAATGTAGTTTTGGCAACAATTTTCCTTTCTTATTGTTGTTGATAGATTTTTGATGAAATTGCATCATTTTGAATAGTTTCATTCTTTTAAAAATTTTGGATTGGCAACAATCTTTAATCGTATTTCTTATGTTACTGTTTTTAAGAGACTGAAAAGTTTAAGAAATTAAAAAGTTGTTTCTTTTTGCAACGGTAAATTGTTTAATTACTTTATTAGGATAATTAACATTTTACAAGGGATATTGTTTATTTCATTGTAATATTATGTTTTAATTATATATAATTTTAATTATAAAAAAGTTTTGCATGATATTTTTTAATCTGTTTAAGTTCTTAATCTGTTTATACCATTTGAGTTCTTAAGATTTTGCAAAGGGAAGTTGGTTAATTTATTTATTAGGATAAGTAATATTTGTATTAAGGGATACTGCACATTTCATTGTCATTTTTTATATGTATAATACATTTTTATTGATTTCTTTTTTGATAAAGTTGCTCTGCAGAGTAAAATTCTGAGCGAAATGTTTTGTTTTTTGAGTTTCTTTCATGTTATTTTTTGCTTATTTCACTGTTTGTAAGATATTGAAACGTTTTGCACGATTTTTTTGCATGAGCCAGTGCACCTCGAAGCAAGTTTTTTAAAATTCGAATTAGATTTTCTTTTTTTTTTAAATTTTGTGTTTTTTGACGAAATCGCGTTCTTTTAAGACATAATGGGCTATAGCAAAGCGAGATTTTACTCTATTGAACAGTTTAAGAAATTGAAAGATTGTTTCTTTTGCAAAGGTAAATTGTTCAATTAATTTATAGATCTATATTTAAAAGGGCGAGTTTTTCTGTGTGTGTAGGTGTCTTTCGTTCGTACTGCGCGTAAGCTAATAGACCCAGGCCTATGAAATCTGGTACACAAGATGCATCTAGACAAGATGAAATAGTATCAAATTGATAATTTTCTCTCATTATATGAACAACAATGGCACACAGCCATTGTTGCTGATATCAGCACGGAAAAATGGAGGGCGATAATTCTGTGCTGTTTTTAAATTTAATGTTTCTCTTGGATACTGGACGTTTGTCTAGAGAAGGCAGCAGGAAGTTGGTTAATTTATTTATTAGGATGATTAATATTTGTATTAAGGGCTATTGCTTATTTCATTATATGTTTTTTATATGTAATGCATTTTCAACTGATTTTTTTAACGTTGTTCTTTGTTTCTTTTTCGATAAAATTGTTATCCAGAGTAAAATTCTGTGCGGTTTTCAAATTTAATATTTGGTGTTCTCTTTAGGCATTTTTCCGGTACACTTAAAAGCCAGGCAAAGGCTGGCCGCGCAGCGGTTAGTTATTCTATAAAGTTATACAAAACTGTTAATTTTTCTACAGATTTAGGCAGATCTTTTTTCTTGATGAAAATGGCATGAAAGAAACATGACAAATAATTGAACATCTGAGACTAACTTGTGGAGTTCCAACCTTTTATCTAACAGCTAAATGAGAGGAAACTTGCAAACAGATAAGTGAATAATCACTTGAGTTCGTGAACAGAGACGTAAAGACTCAAGAAGGGTTAATTACCCTTTATTTCTAAAAATAAGAATTAACAGAGTCAGCTCCTTTCTCAGAGCAAACAGCAAAGCCTAGACTTGGCTTCGACGTTACATTTCCAGAAGATTTGCTTTCCAAAATACAGTTTCATTTTATGAGAATTTTTACAAGTACGTTCGTTCGGTAGGATTCCATATCCCTGCAACAATTCAACAGCATCTTTTTCACTTGCAAGCAGATCCCAAATACCCATAGTTAAAGTATTTCAGGACATTCAATCTAACCAGTAAGCAAAATAATTTCTTTACGAAAAACCACGTATAATACGTAGGCTTGCCATAAGTAGGGTCGCCAAATTTGGCGATTTATGCGAATTTTGGCCTGGTTGCGTTAATACGTAAGTACCCAAGATTCTAAGTAGTTGGCCCCTAAATCTCAAATAAGCTGGCGAAGTTATCGACGGCCTGAAGTATGGCCAAGCGTAGTAATTAGCTTAGAGAGAGATGTAGCCAAAAGGCAAACAAATGCTAGTCAGAAACTCTGGCTCTCTAACGAAGTCCGTGGAACTTCGACTTAAATGCTACTCTTACTCATTTGCGTGAAACGAGATTCGGAAAACACATTCTGGTAGGAAATTGTAAACCAAAATTACAAAAGATAGGAAAGTAGCTTTAACTAAAATTTAACTGTTTGAAACTTAGGATAAACCTTACAAACTCATTAATACTTTTCGCATGTAAAGTTCTACTATTGCTTTTTTACTTTGAACATGAGTATAAAGCAATGCTTTTCTAAAGTAACTGTGTGAACACATGTACTAAAATAACAATTACAATATGCAATACTTCTGAATGAAAACAGTCGAATTTACTACACCAAAAATGTACGAAATTTTCAGATACAGCACTTTGATTGGACTAAGTTAAGGTTACAGACTTTGGTTCATAACTTGTTCATCATTTCAGAGCTGGATAGTGATTGCTAGTTGGAATGCCACTTTTCAATGTATTTTGAATATCATACTAGCTGTTTTCCTCAAGCTAAAATAAGAATTTTTGATCACCTATCCAAAGATGGGATTTTCCTTTTCCAGCCGAGAGAGATTCTAAGCACAAAAATGCATTTATAAAAATGTACAGCAAATCAAATATATGCTTCTTCCAAGCTGATTTGGAAATGCAACATCTGCCTTAAAAAAGTACAATTTTACACTGGGTTTTGAAGGTTCTGATATTCTTTCCTCATAGCAAACAAATTTATTTATGGCTGAAAAAACTATGTTTGATAAGTCATGTAAAAGAACAAGTAACTATAACTGATAAAAATTACAGTTGAATGGAATAATTACATATGCAAAGTATGTGCCATGGTCATGTGTTTAATATCTAAACAAAAAATCTAAAATCCTAACTGGGATGGGGAAATCTGTTGAAGGAACGTCTTTTCACCAAATGAAAAAAATATTGGGTGAATCTTTTCACAGCAGTAGGTCTTTGATGGTATTACTTGGAAAGTGTTTCCAAAAAGTAACAGACTAGAATACTCATGAAAGAAGTAAACCAACATATTAATATGAGAAGCATCATATTTAAATTGTTGGAAAGGAGATAGATCTTTGGAATTATAAAGCTGCAGGTTTTCATTATTTTATAATAAATCACAAGTATGAATTTATGGATCTCGATACAGGTGTTCACATACACACACAAAGATTTGCATCATGCTGAATTAACTTGGAGAAACAACAAAGGAAACAGTAACTTGTTCAAAATAATTTTACCTGCAATACGACAATTAAACCATCATAATTTGCAGTGACGTACAATCACAGCATGCAAAAATGAAACTGTTGCACTTAAACTAGCTTTTTTTCTTAATTTTAAAATCGGCAAAAATGTTGTAAATTTTCAGATCATCCAAACTGATATTTAATTTTATGCAGATTATTGAATACTGCTAACAGGAGCCTTGGTTTTCTCCTTTACCTTTACAACTAATTTAAAAAGACTATTAAATTATTTATTATATTTTACCCTTTATTAGCAAAATCATAGACTTTCCTTCAATAGTCTTCTTAAGGAATTCAATAGTATTCTTAGTATTGTAGAATTCTTCAATAGTATTGAAGAATTCTACAATACTAAGACTACTGTACTTCTGAGCAATACTGAAGTTATTAAATTAAAATTTCTTTAGTAGCACTTAAAACATTCTCATCTGGCTGTTTCACAGAGAATTTCTTTCTTCTCTTTTAAATTATACTTCATTAAAAACAAGAATAAATACACTTATTCGACAAATAAAGATGATGCCTCATTATGAGTCTTAAGACTACACAACAAACACTACTAGAGTAGCAATATAACTGTCCTTCAAAAGTTTCCAATTTGTCTTGAAAAATTATACCAGCCTATAAAATAATTTCTCCCCTTCTTTTTCCCTTCATATTTCTATAGGCAATTTACTCGTTTAACCATTAAATCACTTAGGTACCGGTAAATAACAGAATATCGATGTGTATATCACAAATGCAATAAATATTCTTACTAAATGTATGCGATCAACCACACTGGCTTCAAAATCAAAAATTTCACATTTTTAAATTAACAATCATCATTAGTTAAAAACTGGCATATAACAAATTGCTATTCTTCTATGATAATAAAAAATTCTAGAACTTGAAAGAAATACGTTTTATCCTTAATAAAATTAATTATGCGATTTACACATCTGCAGTTTTTAATTTATAACAAAATCGCAGTCATTTACAAAGTAAATTTCAATTAGTCCTGCAAATCTAATACATCGTAATAATGATAAATAACTCACAAAAATATAACTAACTGTTAGCTATACATAAAGCTAAAACTAATTCCACACAAATTAACTTCCATGTATAAAACCTTATGTTTGTTCCTCGATCTATCAAAGAAATAACGTGATGGATCGTAAAATTTACATTTGCCAAAACAGCAAGAAATTTTCAAACCGAAAAACATGATTACGTGTCAGCGATACTATCTGGTATTTATTGCGGATGTTTAATGAAAATGCCATAGCGTGAAATACTACTGCTACTCTCCAGAATGTTGTGCTCCAGATACTTTTAAAACTATTAAATTACTTATATATATGACAAGATTTACTCATATAAATTATCTACATATAAAATACATAAATAAGATATAAAAAAAAGACTTACAATATTCTCATCAGTGCTATAGCGTTCCAATTTCTTTTTCCAGTGGATAACACTGTCTCTTACTGCGGACGCCATAATTTCAACTGCGCCTGAGAGCCTTGACCACCAAATTAACAATTGAAACGTAGCAGGAATAGCGCGTTATAAAGTGGCTCCATCTGGATTGCACGGCAATAGTGGGAAAAAAAGGAAAGGATGCAAAGTTAGCGGATCCTGAAGACAAATAAGCCCGGTAATCAGCTTTGGTACTGCTCGCAAAAGAGCTAACAGCCAGCTGAAGGGTTGTAAAATAATTTTCATCACATTTTGTGTCATTGCGTGTATGCATACACGTTATTACTGTGGTAGTTTCTTTGTGTTTAAATCAGGGTTCTCAACATGAACATTTCCATACTTCCACGGCAGTAATTGCGTTCACCTTTCATTTACTTGTTAAGCATTTAGTTTTAGTTTCTGAATATAAAAAACTTCTTTTACTTAAGTTTTGGTATTTATCAACATATTCTATACTTCTTGTTTAATTTGAGAAACAAAAAAATTTCATAAGCAAAATAGATGTATATGTATTTTTTCAAGTTTGGGAAAACGTGTGGGAAGGGATGATCGTCTCGCAATGAGAACCATTGGTTTAAATGAAATTGTCTTCCAGTTGTTTTATAGAAGAGAAAAAATTAGGAGACTAGGAAGCATTAATTAGAACTTCTATTACGTATGGAGTAATCGAAGGCATGCCCTTACCCTAGCACTACAATATTCCCTCCTCCAAGCCGCATCTGAACTTAATGCGGCTGTGAGAAAAAAATCTACCCAGTGTCTGTCTCTCATGAGAATTAGTATCTACAGTTGCCGATACGTCTCACTAGAGACTAGCAATAAACACCGCTAAATGTTTGGCATTTCAAAAAGAGATTAATCAGTGGTAGTTTAATTATTTTCGTTTTGAAGAATGTTGCCTCGGGAAGGACAAAACAGTATTATAACTAGCGTTTTACATTACGCAAAATTTTTTAAAATGCATATCCCCAAATAATCAAATGAACCAAAGCAAATTTAAGCGCATTTCTTGCAGACACTCTTACGAAAAATGATTTAGAGATCTTTTCTACGGCTTCAAACAGCTTCTTTCAGAAAGTTTTCTTGTGGCAAACAGACAGTAAAACCAATACCACATCTACTACCACCTCAACATCGCGTCGAAAGAAACATTTCCGGGAATTTTCGTATTCGGGATACCTGATTGGTTGACTTATGCGAAAATCTACCAGAGATAAACCTACCTTTTTGGATGGGGAAATCTTCAAGCGAAACCTTTTCGCATTACTCGTAAAATATCTCGCACGTACATAGCCGAGACTTCGGTTCCAGCGAGACTTTTTGCTGGGAACTCTCCAATGGTAGGACAAAGAGAATGTTGTTTTTCGAAACAGTTTCTTCTATCGTCGAGCTGCGCTAGATGTGATAATCTAATTAGGACACGTGTTTACTCTGCTTTTAGCTCCATGCTGCATTTGGACAGAAGAAAAAAGCTGTGGAAGCACGTAAATGCAGCATGGGAGGGACACGGAGCACACAGTTATGCGTTTCGCTTGGGCTGGTTTATGCGTTTACGGCCAAGCCTTGAGGGCTATCTTCGTAAGAGGAGGGATGCCTTGGTGCAGGCCGTTTTAAGGTAAACTGGATCACATACATGTTATACTTTGGGAAATCCCCGAAAACGCCCATACAGCCAGCCCGTTCGCAGGATTTGAACCACGGACCGAACTACCAGTGCTCAGCGGCTTTGCCGCTTGGCCGTTGGTAGGCTCCTCGCATATTTATGAGACTTTTTTCCCCCATTTCAAATTCCGTTATGGCAAGTACTTCAACCCGATTTATTTTAAAACCAAGTAGCGAACTTTACTATGGAAATTTATAGGCAGGATACTGCAGGAATAATCGAATTTTATCAATTTCTCAAAATTTTAATCTTCAGCTATTGTTCGAACTGAAAGTTCAAGAGAATGCCTCCTATGAATTTTATCTGTCGAACTCAATTTCAATAGATCAGATTTTCAAGTTTCCTCAAACTTACATAAACTAGGAAAATTCAAGAATTTTCCTAACTATATAAAGAATTGTTTTAAAGTATGCACATTAATTTTTAAGATTTTAGCAGTCAATTGTTAAATTATTAAAATTCCAATCAAGCCTTGTGTAATGCAATTATTTAGAGAATCGGACTTCGCTTTTATTATTTAATTACATCAATGCATACCAAGAAATACCTCCACGAAAGCACAGATATTGTAATAAAAAAATTGGATCGCTTTCACGTACATGAGAAGCAGGAAAATGCCCATGCAGCCAGCCTGTGCTTCGGGATTTCACCTGGGGTTTTACCCCTATTTAGCGATCGCGTTCATTAGGCCAGTGAATCAGACAGATAGAGTGAAATTTAAATATCGAAAATTAAACATTCGGCTCTTCATTTAAAAAAATCCCTTATTTTATGCTCCCGAAGTCTGCAATTTTCTTGACATATTTTACTCTGCCCTCCATTGGAACTAATTTTTCAGAATAATTGAGTAAAGTTATAAGAATTTCCTGAATGTGTAGTCATTTTCTGGAGACTAAATTTAGAAAAGGAAGTTTATTATTTGGCTTTGAACTTCTCAGCTAAATTTCATGAGAGCTTAATTTCGAAGCAAATTTGACATCGTTTGAGATAGTTGTTACAAGCTTGCGCAATTTTCTTACCAAGACCTACCAAGTGATTTTTCAGCGTCCCAGCGAATAAAACGGCACTTTAGTTTGATGTATTAGTACTTTCATTTTGGGAAATGGTATGTCGGACATCTGTCATTAATGTTACAAACAGCACATGCAACAGACAGGTGATAAGTTATGTAACTGCGAATCATCCGAGAAAAAGCCCTGCTGCTTCAAATAACTCTTACATGCCTTTCCAAAAATTAAGAAATTAAACTGCCTAAACGGTCCACTAGTCACCAAGTGAATAAACATCTAAACACAAAGTTTGATCCAGCTTTCAATCCTGGCGACCGGACCGACTTCATGAATATTTTCTGTCAGGCTGTAACATGAATAGGAGTTGGAGTTCGTTTGCCTTCAAAAGCCTTCCCTTCCTTCAGGTAAATAGACCTAGGGTACTTTGCGGTATTTGGTTAAGAAAGACGTATGTTGGATGAGTGTCACATGTTGATATTTCTCTGAAAACCCTTACTCGTATTTCCACTACAAGACATTCACCGAAAACATAACACAAACCAAATTACGAGTGTTTAGAAATCAGGAGATGACAGGTGAGCTGGCCTTTCTGAAATGTTTCCAAAACCACGAAGTTCCTGCATATATTAACTATAATACTAAGAAGTATGGAGGTTTAGTATGCTAAGTCTTTCTTTAACTGAAGCTATACTATGTTCGTCGTAAACACAGCTTTATGAATGCGGCTGACTTTACGAATAATATGGATATCAGTTAATTCAACCCATACTATTTAAGTCCTTTAACCTACATGGTAGAAGTAGACTAGGTTACTTAAGGCACTAAGAAGGCTAGGAGTTCGTGGAAGACTTAAGAAATTGACTCTTATTAACGTTAGATAGGGAAAAAGCCACGGAAAAACAACTATGCAGTCAAAGTGTTCATCTGGACTCGACCCCAATACAAGTCGAACGACCAGTATTCGGTGCTCTTAACCAGTCATCCACTAGGAAAGGGCGGTACAAGGATAACAGAGATTACCGTGCTTTTATCGGTATGCCTCATGCTGCTCAGATTCTGTCCAAGGCTCTAAGTGCATTGATAATTTAGGTAATATATTTTTTAATTCTAAACGATTAACACTTCAGCCATGTTAGAGTACGGACATTTAGAAGCAATTTTCGGACCAAAAGTGTTGGGTGACATAAGATTTTATAAATTTCAATTAACAAGCCTATTACACCATGGCTTTATGAAGGTGCCAGCTCTAAGGGCGTTCTTGGCTCTCCTGTTATATTAAAAACACTAAAGGCTCTTTTCGCCCGAGGCGCGAAAACGTCTTCGTCCGATATTGTGCTGTAAAAATTGTGTTTATGTATTTTTCCATGAGAAATAACGAGTTTTTGATGAGGAGTAATTATTTGTATTTAAAATTTCGAAGCTTTCAGTTATATTGGACTTGTCACAACTTTATGCTAAGTGAGACACGGATATTGCTCAACACAAAGACTTGACAATTAGCGAGATTAAAATTTAAATTAGAAGTACTTACGGATTTTGCGAGATAGGTGAAAGTATTAAAAATTACAGATCAAGAACTAATGCTTATTTTCTGTAGAAATATTAAAAGTCACACTGAGCTGTTGCTTAATTCTTTGAATGAAGAAGTGCCTTGAAATTTCCAACTTTCAGTAACGATGTTTCTAAATATTGCTTTGGTAGTCATTTTAAAACCAAATACTCGAAATGTTCGCTCAAATGTCTGAAAGAGAACGTATGTGCTCCATGAGAAATAAAGACCCATTATCGTGGTTTTAAATACTATTTATGCAACAGCATTTAATTTCTATTAAAATTTTACTTTGAATCTCATTTAAGACTTTTTCGCAATAAAAATTTATTCAAACAAATCTTCGTATATAACATCAGTTACGTGCACATAACAAGGATATACGTCTTTTAAAGACGCTTTTAAAGCCAAGTTTAGTAGAAAGTCTTCTATATACTCCACTTAAAAGGAAATTCTTGAATACCTCAAAATATCCATTTTCTCCTGGAGTAATCCCTTCTGGAAGGATTTTAAGTAGACCAACATTTCACTAGCTTTGGCATAATGGATTGAATCTATCAACCTGGGAGACGAATAAGTTGTCCATCAGCATTCAATCCCTAAACACTGCCAAGTGTAAAAGAGTTCCAGTTCCAAAGAACTGGATACCTAAATAGGAATTTTGATGAAAAGTCCCTCATTCGGGCATCCTTCCGATTAGGTAGACTTCCCATGCTTTGGCGATGGATTAAATGTTTGAAAATCTGCATCCAATATCTGGATCTATTTTAAACCAGAAGCTTGGTATACACCATTTCCAATGGCGGGCACTAGCAGTTATATGGCTTTGCCACTAACTACCAAGGCAGGAAGCGATGATCACTTTATAAGGGAAGTACCCAAATAGGTGGGCCACCGTTGCCTCCTATGAAGGGAGAGACGATTTACATGTATGCCTTCTCCAGCGTTTGAACCCGGGGCTTCAGTACAGCAGTTAGAGTCACCAACAACTTTCCCGTATGGGCGGCTTGGTATATATTCACTGTGCGATTTTCAGCACAGCGAAATTTTCAAGCACTCATTTCTTCCATGGTTGAAGTCTCACTTCCTTTGAGTGAAGATACCGATGCTTTAAGAGACCTGCAAAAGGGAGAGAAAAGGCATTATCGCTGGTAAAATATGCAAGAGTTAATTTAATGTTCAAGACTCCGTTGTTTCGCATGTATTCAGTTTTAAATCCAACTATTGTGAATACTCAAGTTTACGACCACACGAAATTGCGGGATATCATGGCAATTATGGAAAAAACATTACTTGAAATAAACAGCATAAGAAAATATTGCATTTTTGAGTTAAAAGTCTAGTTTAACTTTTTAAAACTTAAAAACTAAGAGCCTTTCAGAATGAGATTTCATTATTAACAAGATAAAATTAGTTTCATGAAAATGAATGCATCATCATTTTCAGAAGGACAGCAAAGCTGTAAATTTCGCCAAAGTTCTGGACGATAAAGAATGCTTATTCATACGAAAAAAAATCTCCCCTCCTGCTTAGTTTTTTCCTTTATTGAAACAAATTATGCTAGCATGTTAAGTGAACTACCTACCAACATATTTTACTAAATCACCCAAATTATCGGCTTCGCAGTTGTCCTTTGAATTACAGGAATGAACATGTTAACTACCACGATAAGAAATTACAATACATTATGCACGGAAAGCCCACCCGTGGTAGAACGGAGGAAATCAAACGAGCGAAAAGAGCTTCATAGATTCTGCTGTAACGAGAATGTTCATTTGAATGTATGTGCCAAGAACTTGAAAACGAGGAACTCCTATTCATGTTCTTTGCGCTCTGTATACTCCATTTCAATAGAGAGCTGCAACCCTAGGACTATGTGCCAGGATATTTTCATGAACCAGGCAGAAGGTATTGGCGTGTTTAATGCAGTTTTACCACAGCCAGGGCAGTTCCTAGGGGGATGCAGCGCGTAAAAGTACGCGGGTGGTCAAAATCAGAGGCAGCCGGACTCGCGTCTAAATTTAAATTCATTGTAAGTATTTGTCATATGCAAGTACTTTGTGTGTATGAAATAAAAAGTTTTATTAATCCTTGAGCATTTTTAATTTGAGGGCGACAATCTTGGGAAAGTATGCGGGCAGCCAGTAGCCTAAGAACAGCACTCACCACAGCCAGGTGGTGAAGTTGCAGGCTGACACTTCACAAAAGTATCACGGACTCTGGCAAATACATTCACCTTCGTCGAAATTTATCAAATACTCCTACATTCTTCGGAGCTTTACTGAAAATATAAAAGCTAAATAGTTTTATTAAACATTGAAATCTGTAGAAAAAAATGCAGCTAATCCAACTAATTCTACTCAGACAAAAGAAGGAACACATTCTAAAGTAACTGGCAACATCTTTTATGACTTTATGGAAAAAGGAAATCGATGTTTGTACTAAATATTCTTTGGTAGAGAAGACCAGAACAATTGCAGGCCGCATGGACAATGTTAGGAGTGCCACGACATTAATCGAGAAACCCTTCACGATTTTTACATCCGAGGAAATACTTTAGATTTTTCTAGTAGAAATTAATTTCACTTTATTGGAGTTTTGGCATTTTCCTACCGTAACTTTAGAATTTTCGTGGAATTGGAATCTTCAATATATTCTTTCGTTGTAGGCATTTTTATTAGCCCAAAAAAGCTATTAACTTAGTTTTTGGCATTTTCTAGCGTTTCACTTTTCAAATTGTTGCCACCGAACATCGCCCTGTGTTAAAGAAATTAAATAATGAAGAATCTGCATAAATACATAGGTTTCTCGCATCGTGAGAAAACAACGGTACCTAGAGCCATTAAATTTTGAATAATGTATGTATCCACGCGAACATGAGCATTTGGAAGCCCCAATTTGGAATGTTTTATAATCCATTTCATATTTTGTAAAGCATTCGAGTTTTCTATTAAGAAATTCGATTTCAAAGCGAGTAATGGCAACACGGTACGGAAAAAAAAGACATGTCCAGCAGGCGAGACTATCAGAAATTCTAAAGATATGCTCCTTAAATTTGATATTTCTGTTGAACTAAATTTTATGGTCCAAGTGCGAAGAACATGATTTTTAATAAAGGTAATACACAAAACGTTAAAAAAGTCCCTTTGGGAGCAATATAAAATCTGAAGAGTCTGCATTTTTTATGCGACCCTAGCGAATTTGTATGTCACTTTCAGCGTTTTATTCTCCCCATCTTAACAGCCCGACAGCTGTTTCACAGTTTCGGGTGCATTTTTTGTTTGGCTATATCACATCACTGATTTTAAGAACTTATACGACGTTTTCTTTCGCTGGAGCAAGTTCGTGGAGACGGACAACTTACGGCCATCGAATGACTAATTCTTTCCAGTCTTTTCGATGGCTGGCAGGTCATCGAAAATCAGGTAGCCTGGTGTTTCAGCGCTTGAAGAGACATAATAGTGGTAGCAACAGGAAGCGTTGCTATTTACTTCAGAGGTAAGAAATGGAACTCAAGAGATAAGCTATAGAAATCCGTACTAAAGTTATTTGGTAAGATTTTTTCGAAAACACAAGATTTGGCAGCCTCAAAGCATAGCCCACAATATGTGGGCTTCAAACTCGCAATGGCGATGGTACTTCTCCCTCCCCCAAATATGATAGTTATGAGTCCTATCAATTTAGTAAAGAGCAGGACAGAATTTTACTTCATTATACTGTAGACGAGTTAACTTACCAGAATGGTGTAGATGAGTCCGGCCTTAAAAATACTACGTTTCTTATAGGTTGCAGTAATGAAACTCCCCGAGTATGTTACGCTTGACTGTCTTATGCAATACATGTTTTAAAAGGAGCAAAAATAAGTCTGGGAGGTAAGCCATCTGGAATGGCGGAGTGAACACGGAATCAACGCCTCGTACTTGGTTAAAGTATAATCAAGAGATAAGACTATTTAGCTATGATAACTGTACGAGGGCTATCTGCTTACGGAAACTGGCCGGTACTAACTCTAAGGTTTACAACAATCACAAAAACATTATGCTGCCAAACGTTTACTCGACTCATTAGGAACTACTTCCGGCTTTAGCCAGTTGGCGAAGTTCCTTAAAGGGTTTTTAAAAACCGAAAAATTTGAACTGCTCTTTACCCGATTACCACAAAACACACAAAGATTAATTTTAACCTTTTCGTGATTACCGCTGGTTACATCCAGCATCCATTAAACATATATTGAACAGTGATGGTTGCAATAACTATACGAAATTCGACACCATGTTGTTGATTAGTGCATAAGTTCTGTAGGTGAGTAAAATCTATTCTTTCTGTGGAATATGGTAGTTTAAAGCAATGAGCAACAGCATGCTATACGGAAGATTAAGTGAGCCACATTGGCTAGTTGCGTTCAGAATATCTTTAATTTTCAATTTGTTTGAAATAACTTAAGGTTAGTTTTCCTTAAGTTGGAATATAAAAGTAAAAAAAGTTAACCGAGGAGAGATTCTTTCGGAAAGCTGCATTGAAAGGGAAACAAAAACAACACATCGAAGACTACGAGATTAAATAAACTACAGACATCTCACAAAAAAAAAAAAAAAAAAAAAAAAAAAGGTTAATGTCAACATGGAAATTCTTTCCATGTTGACATCAACCTTTTTTCACACCCGTCAAATCAGGTTCGTAACGACTGCTAGTTCCATGATCATGAAAGGATTAAAATAAATGCCTGCATGAATATCCAAGGCTAAACAGATAGTATACGTTACATATCGAAAAAACGCGAGAAGCTCTTAAGTTTATTTCATCCTAGGAGAAATAACCCGAAATAAACTCCCCATGGTCAACCGTTTTAAGACCTCTGCCTTCCCTGGGCTTCGGAGGATGGAAGGGTTGGTTTATTTGATTGCGGAAAAGGACGCGAGAACCATCTGCCCAACAAGAGGGATGGTCTTTGTGGAGGACTAATGGAGATTGGCTCGCATCTCCTTCACACACGAGAGGAAAACACCCAAGCAGCCAGCCCGTTCGCTTGCAAGCGAACCTAGCTCAAACTACCAGAGACCAGCAACTTTACTTGTAGGCCGCTGGTGGACCTCACGGTTAGGTTAGGTTATTCAATTATGGCAAAGCACACGAGGGCTATCTGCTTAAAGGGAGGGATGCTTTCGTGGAGGACTTTCTAAGGGAAACTGGCTCGTATACACGTTACACATGGGGAAAACCACGAAAACGCCCATGCAGCCAGCCCGTTCGCGGGATTCGAACTTCGGACCGAACTGCCAGTGTTCAGCGTCTTTACCGCTCTGCCGTTGGTGGGCCTGTGGACCTCACGGAAAGACATGGATTAGAAGGTTTAGTCAAATTCAAGGTTAGTATTAAAACATCCATACTTTCTTCAGCTTATAAGAACTGTTGAGCTGTAAGCTAGTATGAAACACATATTGAACTTTACCTAGCATGTTAGAGGTAAACTTCCGGTTAGGTTTTATTGGTTCTCTCAAATAATATAAAACGAAAAATACATTAACAACCACCGGAATTTAATTTATTACTGTATTAAGAGGTACCAGAGCTATTAATTATAATAATTTATACAATAACAGTAAGTTATACGCATTGTTTTAGTTTCGCGGAAAATTCGTTTTGTCACGACAAACGTTCATTACTTACTGCATTTAAGATTACGTACCTTTTTCCTAAAATGGTATATAAAAGCATATACTCTCATCCACTAATGATTGGCTTCAACCGCAGAAATCAGGAAAATTAAATCAAGTTTTGAGATTACTGTTTGAAGAAAGATTTAATTTGGCGTCAAATCACTTTTATATTCAGATATATACCAGATTTAATGCAATTAGTAGTTACTTAGAATTAAACATTATCATACGCAATATTATAGAACTAAAAATTTTCTCATGAGTACAAACTTACCTTTAAAAGCAAGCTACGTATCAGCGTATTTACCCGCCACGCCATTGTAAACAGAGTTTTCTGAAGCCTTTTGTTTCTCGCCGATAACTGAATATAACGTACTGCATACTAACGTTATGTATGGCAATACGCGTATTTAAATAGTACAGTGATGTGTAGTTGGACACACGCGTTCGAGCAGCAACGCAGATTTGCATATAAATGTATGTCGGAGGCCTTTGTGAAAATGCCGAGTTAAATCATTTTCCTTTCATTGAAAACTCTTAATGACTTTTAATAATAAAAATTTTTAATCTTATCCCAAATGCTGAAGGATTGTTATAAATATTTTCAGAATTTATTTGTGCATAAATTATTCTTTAAATTTTGCTGCAAATGTAAAAGTTTATTTTTAATGAGTGTTAAGATGTTTGTTTTTTCTTTTAGTATATAATGACCATTGTTAGAAACATTCAGGTTATTCTGTTTTAAAGGTTTAATGACTTTTTATGATTTATATAATATATTTTAATGGTTTATGTAATGATGGTTTCCAAATAATATTTTGCTTTAAAATTTCCATATTAAAACGAAGTTTTTTGTTTTATATGTAGAACACAAATGGATGTAGAAAAACGGTAATACAAATTTCAAAAAATTCAGGAAGATGATTAAAACTATCCTTTTGTTGCATCCTCAGAATGTATATATATATTTAAGTAACAATGAAATACAGACAAGCAAATGCGTTCACTCTTATTCACATAAAACTAACTAATGGCCATATGGGAGAAGTTACGAAACGCTAGCAGCTCTATTACCTATGGTTGAACAGGATTAGGGTTCCACGAGTAGGTAGATAGCCTTAGAGTGCTTTGTTCCTAATAGAAAAATTTTCTAATCTTTCAGACAAATTTTTTCGTTCATTCATAAAGAAAAATATATAAGTTTTTTCAATTTACGCCAGTTGTGGCCAAACTTTAAGATTGCAAGGGTCGTATGTCAGGATTCTGGAAACTTTGAGAGCCGCAGCTAGCTGTTTTCAGAATCACAATTTACATCGTATTATAAGTAATGAAACAGGTTATTACGAAAAGAAATGTTTGAAGTAAATTAATGAAAATGTCGCATTTTTTAATGTAATTGGATATAAATATAAATAAGAACTTTTATTTGACTTGCTGGACGACAAATTTGTTTCTACGATATACATATTTGAAATCAAAGTTCAAATGAACATTCTTTTTTCAGACAGAAACTTAGGTTTTTAAGGTAGGAATTAATTGTGTGTCTGACATAGTCCAGGAAACCCAGAATGATTAATTTGTAAAGTAGCCCTTCCTGCTATACGCGACTGAAGGCTTTAGAAATATCAAAAAAAAGTTCGCCGGAAACCATGCTGCTGTGGAATTAGGATATTTTTACTTTCGAGGTTCTGGTGAATTCTTTTCAAAATGGCTGCCTCAGCTATTTTACTGAGAGGAGAAAGTGAACTGATTGGTCGGTATGATGTACTAGAATCATGTGCTCTTCATCGGTCTTTAGGATTGGAGAAATGATTACCGTTTTCTAGCCATACAGAATAAGCTGATGAATCCGGGAGCTGATGTAAATTTTCCATTAATTAAATTATGTATATAGTTTCTGCCTTGAATGCGTCTTAACCAATCCGATGTCTTTGCTGTTCACGTGACAACTCGTCACCCTCCTGCACTTTCAACGCTGTCTTCTGCACCAATAGTCATGCATGCCATTACTTCAAGCGCCAATCAAGGCACCAAAATCGTGACAGCTGGAACACGTTGTATGAAATATTGGATGATGATTACCGTTTTAGAGCCATACAGATTAAGCTGATGAATCCGGGAACTGATGTAAATTTTTCCGCTTACTTCAGCGTTATGTACATAGTTTTTGCCTTGAATGCGCTTTAACCAATCCGATGTCTTTGCTGTTCACGTGACAACTTGTCACCCTCCTGCACCTTCAACGCTGTCTTCTGGACCAACAGTCATGCACGCCATTACTTCAAGTGCCAATCAAAGCACCAAAATTATGACAGCTTGAACGCGTTGTGTGAAAATACACAATAATTGCGGCTTACAGCAACACTTTGGAACTAGGAAAAGCCATACGGAAAATGCTGAAGTTGTAGAATGTAATTAAAAATTTTTGGAACATAACAATTCCCATTTCCTTGATCATCTTCATACTAAGGTGATTCATTCCAGGGCTCTGTCTGATTTTTCTTAATATAATCCGTAACCTTCGACGGCATAATACGAGAAATGTTGTTTGCGACTGGTTTTGAAAAAAATTGTGTTGTAGAAGTGACTATCTGTGTGAGAGTGAGAGATGTTGTTTATTCAGAATTGAAACGGGTTATCAGAGAGCCCAGCTTTCTCCAATCTGGTGTAGGTGACCCGTTGGGGCCTTTAAGAGCCAAATATTAGTGTAGCATCTTTTATATTTAGAGACAGCACTCCAGATCGAAATATCAAATATTTATTTATTATTATTTATTTTACTTTTCATTCTTATTCGAATCATAGGTTTTCATATTCGCAAATATGATGCGCTTGACTATTAAAAAGAGTTTTCTTATATCAGTAGCATCTGAGGTGAAATCGAAATTCCATGTGATTTTTAATTAGAGCTATGTGCATTCATAAGATAAAATTTAGATGTTAACTACAACCTTTATTTAACTTCTTTAAAAAAAATGACCATGCTAAAGCAGTTTATTTTATAGTTATCTGTCGTAAGTAATTAAAGAAATAATTGCTAACTATTTTTTAAAAGTTTCAAAATTTATTTTAATGATTGTGAAATTCTTCCAGCACAGGACAAATATATCCATATTTCTACACATCAATACGAGTACGAAAATTTGAAACTGGAATGTGAAAGAAGACCTTATATATTTTAATATGCAAAATTAAGCGAATTAAGCAAAAAAATGCAT
The DNA here is from genome assembly GCA_000611955.2 of Stegodyphus mimosarum. Lineage (NCBI taxonomy): Eukaryota > Metazoa > Arthropoda > Arachnida > Araneae > Eresidae > Stegodyphus > Stegodyphus mimosarum. Next base: position 55,793 of record KK117395.1, read on the forward strand.
GAAGATCGCACAACGTAACTATTTTTTTTTTTGGTAACGGCAGAAAAGAAAAAAAAAAACAACAACAACATTTTAGTTCTAGTTGTCTTGTCTATGTGTTTCATAGAAGGATGGTTGCCAGAGCCTCAAGGAGGTTGAACGTCTACATCCACCTCAATTCTGCAATTCTGAGACAGAGTAGCCCAGGGCGGAGGGTGGCCCAAAGGCCTCCCATTCCTCTCCCTTACCACCAAACCACACGAGATGAGTTTCGGCTCACCATATATTTGGAGTGCCTCCATGCCGCAAAGACACCATACATTTACAAACACCCATGCCTTCTCTGGGATCCGAACCCGGGTCCTGAACACTATGCAGTCTGGGCGGTGAACTAAAATTTATTAATTGGAATTAAAACATCTCAGCAATGAGATTTGGTGACATGGAGATTTTATTAAGAATTTATGTCTTGTCGATATGATATTAGTGAGCAACTATAAGGTTAAACTTTATTATAAAGCTGAAAACTTTCTGCGATTTCATTTTTCATTCAATAAACGGTTTTCTTTAAAGTAAACTATTTGAAGGGATATAATCAGTAAATTTATCCAACAGTCAGTGATTCATATAACGCATATACGCCGCTCACCTCGTATGAACGCCAGCCGAAGGGATTTTTAGATTTACAATAATTTATGTTATTCTGAAATATTTTTGGCAATAATAAACGATATATAAAGTATTATAGTCTTAATCTTTTGCCAGGCATTGGGAAGTATTTTTCTATTCATATGATTAGTTTATTGCTCTTGCGATAAATTTTTTGACATATAGTGAAGGCTTGCAAAACATGTTAAAAGATACTCGATCTGTACAGTATTATCGTATTGTACAGATAATATAGTCTTCTGAAAGAGCCATGAAAGTGTGACGTATTTCTGCTGTTCAGTTTTATGTTATTTAAGCTGAAAAATGTAACTAAAGAGTTTGTGTGACAGATATGTTGTATTTGAAAAGAAGAAATTTTTGTTGCGAAATTGTTATTTATTGCAACAGAAAAATATGTTATACTATATAACTTCATACTGAAAAGATGAAAGTTTATGTTCATTTACGCTCAATATGTTATTTATATTTAAACACAGATGTTTCTTATTGTTGAATCGAAATGGCAGCACATTTTGGTCGCAGGTTATCTTGTCTTGCAGATTATCATGATCTGACGCAGTGTGGCTTTTTCTCTCACGCATCGCCCGTATCCAACTAGAACAGCTTCAGCAGAGAATGGTCGGATGGATGGCTGCATTCCATAATAGTTGCTCATCTAGAATGCATGTGGCACTTGTATGTCAACTTTATAACGCTTTTACCTTGCCAAGCTACCAAATAAATACCCAGAGAGAAATGAATCGATTTAAAAAACTTCTAACGTTTTCCAGAATAAAGTTACAACATATTTCGATTCTCAAATAAAAAGAGGTCGTCAAAACAACATTGTGGGCATATTTCACAATGTTAACTCCTGCAAGGTCTGGACCAAAAGTAGTGCGTCTATTTTTTTAAAGAAATTTATTGAACCGATTCGTACAATTACTCAATATTCTTCGAAATGCAACCCTCCTGCTTTAACACACTTGTTCCAACACGATTTCCATGCTTTGTATGTGTCCTGGAAGTCCGTCACGGGATGTCCTTTAAAACCTCGTCGTAACTGCCTTGATGTTCTCCAGGATCCCTAAATACCTTTGAAGAATTTCTTAATCTTCGGGAACAAAACGAAGTCGGGCGGGGACAAATCAGGACTGAAGCAACGCAAAAGTCTCCGTCGGCGTTTTCTCCGTTTGAAAGAAAACTTTGCGTATCGCTGCTCAAGAGTTTTTTCCGTCTTGATTTCGACCGAACACTTACACAAGGGTTCACTGAAACCGGCACTGCGACTCTCCAGGAGCTCGGAGTCGACTGGCGCTGGTCGCGCTGTGTCACCCATCCTTCCGTTCAAGCAGCAACGTTATAGTGACAACAGAAGAAAATGGAGCGCATTACTTTTGGGAAAGACCTTGTATTTTAAAATTTCTAGGTAATTTTTTATCTTGTGGACATGTGCCCTTTAAACAATAAAGAGGGAAAAAGGGATAAAATATATAGATTTTTCTCTGAATAACTTACTTTATTTCAACAAAAAAGGCATTTCGAAGCAATCAAAATATGAAACACGTCACAAAATAAAATAAAACGGCTTCTACGTTTTTCGTCCCATTAAAAATGACATCCACTCACCCTGAAATGTATTATTTTTGTCAAAATCTTTAATCCTGAACATAATATTGAAACAATATTTAAAACCCAAATATAGTCAAAGAATTTTAACCAACCACATTAAACTTAAGAGTTGTCTTCGCTCTCGGAAGGTGCAGTTGCTGTAGAGGTTGGACGTAACGCGATGGTGTTGTAAAAAGCCTTATATTTTTCTGGTATGTAGTGAATAACGTTTTTGATATCGTCTGTGTTCTTTCTGTTAATGACATGCATCCCAGAATAGGTTGGTGTAGAGGGAAGAACTATTTATATCTTCGGTCTCTTCAATTTCAGATTTTTTTTAAATTAAACCATTTAACGAGTTATAAGCAAATAAAACCCCCGCCTTCATCTCGGAATAGTAATAATCGCATGTTTTAAAAGATTGCTTTGTTCTTCTACATCTTCTTTGTGCAATAGCCTCCAAAGGCACAACTTATTTTTTTAAGCATCTTGGCCACCAGCTGCTGAAGTCTAGGACGATGTTGTCGTTTTCCAGCAATATTGCTGAAATTTTACCATCAGAGTGCTTTCAGAGATGAGGTTCCTATACTGGGCTGGTGTGTATACTAGATCCATTTTTCTAATGTGACGTTTAATAACGCCGAAAGTCCTATAACAGGGCAGAAGGCTATGCCCCCTTACAGGAAAGTACAAATTTTTTCTCAAATTATAATCAAATTTTTTCTCGTCACAGAGGACCTTAAAACGGTATGATTTCAGTTTGACCCGTGCAACATCCGAAAAAATGTGAATTTCTTTTGCTGACGCCGGAATGTGCTGTCTTATAATAGTCATATAAAAATGAAGAAACCTAAGCAAAAGGATGATGCCATGTTTACAAAGACTGCCCGATAAGAGAGAACAATAGGTTTCACCTGCGACGCCCACACTACGCCCTGTGCTATTTTACGTCGATGGCACTACGCCCGCGGGAGTGGATAAAGGGCTCACAGGCTGCACATGTTCCCTTTCAACAATAAACACAATTTTCAACCGCTTGCCAGTACACACAGAGATGAATTAGAGATGTGCTGCTTCAACTCTAAATGCGTCTATATTAGTAGAATGAGAAAACTTTAAAACCTCAAAATCGACAAAATACGGACTTATGCCCTTTCAATCATAATCGATTCAAATGTAAAAGTCCCCGTGCTTACAAGCCCCTGACTTGAAGATGCATTGAACATACACGCGCTGGAAATTTTTAGTTTCTTTTTTAGGATCTTCTTAGTTTAGTTTGGAAAATAAAACTTTTGATATTCGGCCAAAATGGTGAACTGAAAATGGTTCATCACCACCACAGATCAAAATGGTTTTCGTTGCCTGCGGCCATCGGTCTTATCAACTCGGGCACTGCCTGTTGGAAAACGGTTCGGTGTTAGAGTGTGAATAAGTAATTCAACTGTTAACTTTAATTAAAATAGAAATAAATTTTATCTTTAGGCATGGAAAAACTCAGAATTATAATTTCCTAACTTCCAGAAAGAAATTCTTCTATGGTTTTTGTACTAGTCCATTTCACATCCGTGAGTATATGAATGAAATGATTGTCATATACTTTCTATATCAGCGACGATTTCCACACTCATCCACACTCGGAATTATTTTCAATTTTTTCTTATGAATCTTTGATTAGCAATTCCTCTTATTTTTAATTCGATAAATACTGAATAATAATGATAATAATAAAAACTTTTACTTATTTATTTATTTTTACAGAAATAAATTATTTTCCGCAAATTTTGCTTGAAATGAATAAACGAATAAAGAAAGGTCAACTGTAAGTGTGCAGGGAAAAAGATCTAAAGTATATACTTACTTTTTTTATTATCCTCGGCACTATGACTTTTTACTAATAATTCCGCTCTTCTCGCGGCGTCAGTTATTTGACGTACTCAAAAGTGTTGAATGCATATATGATGCACAATTTTGAAATCAGCAAAATAAATTTCATTGCATATAAAATGTGTTATTAGCAAGTAAATTTAGCAAATAAATTTGTTATGTATTAGCAAGTAACATAATGGCGATAAAATTGCGAAGGTAAAAATTGATTCTTACATAATAAAAAAAATCTTGAAACATTTGAATTATATTCTTTATAAATTAAAAAAATATCATTTCAAATTTTACTGATAAATATTTATTAGACATTATTAATAGAAATGAAAATCAAGAAATTCCCTATGAATGATCCTCATTAAAGGTTTGTTTGGAAATTTAAGGTTCAAAATAACTTTTGCAATTCGTTGATGATTATAACGAAGTCCGTCCGTAAACCACATCTGGCGTCATTATCGCTTAAAACAAATATGACTAATTTCAAAACAAGCAAATATATAAATTAATGTATACCTTGAAAAATTCTGAATAGAAAACTAATATTTGTGCAAATATGTCTAGGATTAGTTTAAGATGATGCTATATAGATTATAACTCAAAATGATTTTTGGAAAAATTATAAAAATTATTTAAAAATATAAATTTTAAAAAATCATTCAATACGTACGAATTTCATTTTGATTGAATCTAAATTTTGAATTCTGAAAGAAAGAATCAAGTAAGTTTAATAAAAAAGAGGTATTAATAAATATATACTAAATTTAATTAACACTGAGGAGCTAAAATTTTGAGACCTAATTTTTTAAAATCATCTCTGGCGAATTTTGCGAAACTTGGCACTTTGGCAAAATTTCTTAGGCTTAGAATCGAAATATTGAAAAAAATCAATCTGTCATTTCCGAAAATGTCCGATTTTGTGTCAAAATACTTGTATTAGAATAATACTATATATAAATCTAATATACACTGCTGGCCACCCAAATTGCAACACCAAGAAAGACAAGAGATATCACAACAAAATTTATTTAGTAGATGTAATGTTGACTAAGTATCAAATGATTAAATTTATAGACTTTATTATTTTATTTCTGTGAAGTGTGGTTCCTTCTAGAATCAGTAGCCAGAGTAGCCGCCATTGTTGGGGATCACCGCTGCCACACGCCTCAGCATTGATGCAAAGAGACTTTGGATGTGTTCTTGGGGTACAGCAGACCAAGCAGCTTTCACACGTTGCCAAAGTTGATCTGGTGTGGCAGCTTGGGATGTAATCTGGGTCTATCGTTCAGGACCATGGACCACATGTTTTCTATCAGTGAAAGATCCAGCGAGCGAGCCAGCCAGGGAAGCAATTCAATATGGCGATTGACGAAGAACCCTTGGACAATGCGTGCCACGTGTGGTCGCGCATTATCCTGTTGAAATATGGCTGTGGGCAAGCCCTGAAGGTAAGGAAGGACAACTGGCTCCAACACCTCGGAGATGTAGCGCTGGCTGTTTAAAGTACCGGCAGTGCGTACTAGAGGAGTGCGAGAGTGATATGCAATACCGCCCCATGCCATAATACCCGGTGCAGTACCAGTGTGGCGGTGCATAACGCAGCTGTTCAGCATCCTCTCTCCACGGTGTCTCTAGACTCGAATTCGACCATCGTGGCGTTGCAGACAGAAGCGTGACTCGTCAGTAAAGACAATTTCATTCCATTCTGCCGTCCACATCCTTCTTTCATCGCACCATTAGCCGCGGAGACGTCTGTGGTTCTGCGTCAAGGGTAGACGAAGTAATGGACGTCTTGCGGACAGACCACTCTGCTGTAAACGGCGTCGAATGGTATGCTCAGACACTGGATGATGCGTAATAGGCTGAATGTGCTGTGTTATGGTTCGTGATGTGACTGAGCGATCCGTCAAGCCATGCGCACAATGTTCCTCTCATCACGTGAAGTGGTGCACTGGGGTGGATGCGATCGAACACGTCGGTTCGTCATACCCTCCTGCATCCAGCGGTCACATATCCGCATTACAGTTGTTTGGTTTCGTCCAACACGACTACCGATTTCTCTGAAAGATAATCCACACTCTCGGTAGGCCACTATCCTGCCTCTGTCGAACTCGGATACTTCGCTGTTTACTACGAGGCATAATTGATCGTTTTTTTTTTAAAACCACTAGAAAAACACAATTGCCGAACTTGAAATCATCGAAAACTCTAAGCCTTAAACAGCGCTTTGAAGTGGCGCCACAGGCGCGCGTGATGTGCGTCTGCGCACATTCTGATCATTTGCATATCTCACCTCCGCTAATGCATGTTGTAAATTTCATGTTATTTGCATGCTTCTTTCAGGGTGTTGCACTTACGGTGGGCAGCAGTGTATATTGCAAGTCGCGCTTTCGAGACATGAAAAACGAAGTTCAATTTCATCAATCGGCCCAATAGAACGGGAGATATAGAACGCGCTCCCTTTTTTTTAGCTTTTTTAATACCCATAGCAAAATCCACCCTCATTCACATTCGGGGTCAATTTCGACTTTTCTTTGTGAATGGACGGCAGCAGGGATTTTTCTCCCAGTTCCGTAAGTACTGGATAAAAGTTTTCTGTAGATAAAATTCTTTAAATAAATAGTATTTTCACTGCATATTTTCTTCGGAATTCAATAACATAAACAAATGAAATAAAATTGTCTTCCTTATTTTATGTAAATGCGAATACATTAAAAAGAATCAACCACATTATCCGTATTTTTTGCGATATTCTTAACAGCTGTTTTTTTTAATGGATTCTACAAATTATTTTTATACACAGCATGAAGCTTGTCAAGGTTTCGATCTCCTTTGTTTAGTAAATGTAGTAGGGGTCAGCAGGCTTTTGGTTTCAGCTTTTTTCAGTTAGTTAGATGGCTTCGCATTCACCGAACTATTTCCAGCTCTACAACGGACTACAGGAAAGACGAATATGGACATCATAGTCGCTTTAAAACTACGAAGTGCTAATTGTATTATTCATAAGGTGCTAATTGTGTAATATTAACTCAAAGTCCTTCGGGATTTATTGCACAGAGAAGCGAATTATTTTTTCGTCTGAAATATAAAGGAAACATTTGAAAGAGGTTTGGATAACTTTTTTATTTAATTCTTGAAACCAAAAGAAGATGCCACCTGTGCTTGCATACAAACAAAACTTTTCGTACGTCTGGAGGCTGTTCGCCAAACAAAATTGTACTCTACTGGAAGGGAGTTAATATAGTTCGTCCAGCAGGATTGTGCCTCTTTATTAGCAAGAGGCCTGACTGCATTTTGTACCTTCGCTGCCCATATGTTGGATAATAACTTTCTCACATAATTTGCGGAAAGTAAAGTGCCCAGTTGCTAAATAGGACTTTGATGATGCTTTGATGCTTTGGTGCTTTTCTTGAAAAAAAACAGCAGGATAATTCGATCCAACTCTTGCCAGTATCTTCAAAGAATTCCAACTGGGTGTGACATATGATGAAGTCCGAAGATGAAAGTTCTCCATACGAGGTAGAATTGAAGGGATGATACAAGAAAAAGCCCTTTACTTCGATGTTTTCAAAGCAACTCCTGAGACTGATAATGTGGGATGTGGTGGCAAGACCGAAGCACCTAACTTGCAATCACTGTATAAAGTAAAACATGCAGGATACAAATAGTAGAAGAAATTCAAGTTCACTATTTACATTATACACAACAGAGAGTAAGTTCTTAAAGAGCGGAAATAAATATCTGCGAATTTGCAGGCATTTGAGCCAGGACCTACTTGGCCGATTAGCGGCAGTTGCGAAGTCCCGAATTCAAAAAGACAAAAGTAGCATTTCGCATATGAATGCTGGAAGATAGAATATATTCCAAATATAGGAGTAACCACTCAAAATGTTTATAAAAATTCGTTCTATATGTTGATTACATCGGAAGTATTCCATAGAGCATAAAAACAACTGAAAATATGAAAATACTTTTCCGCCGAGTCCAGAGGGTCAATCTGTTCTCTCATTGGTCCGCTTGATTCATGCAAATGAGGTGGGCGGCGAAAGGGCGTCTCTTGTAATCCTTTTTGCTACCATTAGGCCAGGCGGTGGAGGCGTAAGTCAGGACTTTGAAAATCTGTAAACACTGTACATAGTTTTAATTTAATTTGATTATAATGAAATGTAAATGTAAAAATTGAAGAATGCATATCCAGTACTGGATAAAGATAGATCAATCAGATGACAAGTTCACCTCACGTGATGCAGGAAAGAAGTTTAAGATTAAAAATGGACCAACCAGATGCCTACTCACCACTCACGTGACAATGGTCACGCCCCCTGCATCCCTTCAGCTCTCCAGCCCCTACGGGACCAGTCAGTTCAGAACTGCTATAGCCAGCCGTCACCACCTCAGACAGCAAGATCCCGTTATGCATATTAGCATAATATCCCGGCATACAGCGGAACTAAGAACTAGGAAAATTTTGCAACTTCATGAAAGTACTCTAGCTGCTTGGGTTTCTTGTGCTCTGACATTTTTTGCGGGCAGCATTTCTAAGTTTCGTAAGATTTTGCAGTTCAGTTTATCTTCGAACGTCTGGCTTATTTGTCTAGGTAGAGACGTTTTCATATGCCGAAACAGTATCGTCTGAAAAGTTCTTGATCAAGCTGTCGATATCATATCCTTAGTACATCAATGGAAATGTATAATGAATGGTCTTTGGAAAAATCATTCCGATTTGTTCCAAGGGTTCTGTTCTCTGGTGTAGTATGACAACTGACATCGAAGTCGATCCGGAGTGGTTTGCTGCCCGAGGACAACTCCTCCAGCATAGAAATATCCTGCGCATAACTGAAGTCTAAATACTGACTGCGCATAACTGAAGTCTGAGCAAGAAGTCAATAATGTCACTTGAACTAGTGTTATACCGTGTAGAGGTGGATGGAATAGTTATTCGATTCTAGTTGTTTGTGCTAAGCTGAATACGATGCGTAATGTGGGATTTGAATTGTAGCAGTTCCGTGTGCGATGTCAAACATTTAGATCTCTATTTATTATTGCTGGATTGTTGAGGAACATTAGAGCTTTCAGTTCAGAACATGCAACGTTTTCAATAGGTTTACTGGATACAATACCTGAAGTAACAATTTCATTGGAAACAGATTTGGCAACATTTCCGTTGACATTAACAATAATTTCATTCCTAACCATATAATTTAAATCAGAATTGACCGTAATTATTTCTAATACCTAAATTATAATCGTATTCAGAAGCTAATATATAAGCATTTAAAACATCATCAATGGGATTTTACCTCAAATGGCTCAAGTGTGTTGATGATAGTGTTTTGATAATAACTAATTGATCTTAGCTTCATAACATGTAACACTGAAACTAGAGTTATCAGCCATCGTACGCATTCCGTTTAGTCTGAAACAATTTGACCACCTCAATTGCTTGATGATGTTCAAAATTACTACATTCACGTTTATTTAATAATTCCGTTACTCAGCCCAAATCATTCATTCAGATTCAGATCACATGCATCACGCGCGAACACTGTGTACACAGTGTACACACTGTGTACGCGAACACTGTGTACTGTGAACGTAAGCATCATCACTTGAATTTTGTTTCATGTATTTATTAACATTATTGTGAACTGCGCTAATAACTTCATCCTCACATATGTCCGAATTTTCCAAATCATGAGATATCACACAATACAGAATACGGAGAAGAATCCAGTAGCTGTGGCCGCGAGACCGCGTTAGCGAACGAAGGAAATTCTTCACCTTCCACTGGTGAAACCGTTTTCCTGAGAGCTGGTTTCCTGAGATACGAATACGAATATAGTAAATTTTTGCTGGTTTATTGCGCGAAGCTCAATTTTACCAGCTCACTGAGATTTAGGCCTTTTGTAGGATAACTTTGTGAAGTTCGTGAAAGTATATACGTAAAAGCGGGAGCTGGAAGTGGTGGAGAAGAAGGTGTGACAGGCCTAAAGGCGGGCGACTCATCTAGTGCAGGGGAGAAACCGCAGGCGTCATGCGAAGCTGGTCAGAGCGTCTTGCACCTTTCAACCGTAAGAGGGGAGTCACAGGTCATGTTCTTGCTGTTGTTGCTTATGCTCACTTGTCTGACCAAGTCGGCCCAAGCCCACGAAATTCCTCGTTGCAAGGAACGCAAGATTACGCCTGTCGTTGGCAACAGCCTTGAACACCTGCTGTGTAGCAATTCACTTAATTATTTAAGTTTTACTTAAGAATTAATTTTTATTATTATTCTAAATTTATGCTACACAACGTTATTTTATTTAATATGCTGTATTTATATTTGCTTTAGTTTAATTTTAATTAGGGGTTTTTGGTACTTAAGATTTGTACGTATCTTCCACTTGTTACTCGTAAACGCGTTGAAACACACAATGGAATTGGGTGCTTTTCTACGTAATAAACTTGATTTAATATTACTTAACTTAAGTAGATCTTTTATTAATTTATATCACTGGATGCAGAAAAATTAGCCTTTTCATTTAAGATCACTTTCAAGTTTCTAGCTTTAACAGTTTTTAAGTTACAGTCAATTATTTAACTAAATTCTTACAATTTACAATAGAAGAGAATCACGCCAATGTGACAATCAAATTCGCTGAAACAACCTTGTATTTGGCGTACATTTACAATAAAACACTCAATCGATTTCGAGGGCAGCTACAGGTCCCTCCTCATCAGGAGAACAAAATATCTAGAAAGGGAAAGAAAGCAAGGCACTCAAACTTACTATGGTGTATCGTAAAATGTATGTTACTAAATACGTCAAAATTATTAAAGAAAGTAGTATATATAACAAAAATTATGAAGTACGTCCCTCGTTGTCTTGGATGGTGAAAATGAATTCACATAATCTATAAAGCACTATTTAAACTCATATTCTTGCATTTAAACTGGAAATTGATTTTAAAAATTATAGTTTTGAGAAAAATTTTATTTGGAGAATATTATATTGCTTTTCCCATAAATTATTTTACGATTTGCACCTTGCCCTTCTAATATTAGTTGAAAAAAAAATACTTTCAATTTGAGAGTTTTAGCGCAAAATAGCGGCAAGAAATAAGTATAATCTTGTTGTTAGCTATTTAACTTTACTAAGAGCTAAGTGGTTAAGACAGCTGAATACTAATAGTTTGATCCGGGCTCGAATCCAGGCGAGCGGACTTGTTAACTTAGCTTTAATGTAAATACGAGGCAGTTTTCCTTCGAAAGTCCACAGCGAAGGCATCCCTCTCTTTAGTGAGATGGCACTTATGCGTTTGCCATACCCAATTACCAGCCCGTTAGAGCCATTAATACTGATGAGATGCGAAAGAGGCTTATTAAATCTACTGAAAAATAGCGAGATCAATAATTAATGACTTAAGGCGAGTAGGTGAAATTTTACCTAAAAAATTACTATATTGAAGTAGTTTATATTTATTCTTTTAATATTCTCTCTGCACTCCTTTATATTTGTATTTAAAAATGTATATTCAGTAATTTTGTTTAGTTTTTGTTGTTTCAAAATGTATTATAATAGGTGTTCTGTTGCATAATCCATTTTTTAATATTACTGAAATGGCTTTTTTAACTATAAATTAAAAAAAAAGTTACATTTTATGGCATTAGAAAGTTTTACTTATCGTTTTAACATATAATGTCATATTTTAAATAAAATACTTTATAATGTTTTATGATAGTATTTTCATTGATAAATTAATTTTGTTTACATTTTTTGCTATTTTTATGTCGATTTTTATGTTTTATGTTTTATTTTTATGCTATTTTTACATTTGATTACTCTTACAAAATAAATGTAAATTCAGTTAACTATTGTTGGAAATGTGGAAATTTTACTATCAATACCTTCAAATTTTAAAACTTTAGATGCCAATAAACTAGTTTCTCGAGTCTGTATAACCAATCCCTTTGCTTTTGGCCACGAGGACTCATATTTTTTATTTCACAATAAAGCAATGGAAATACATTGTAAAATAATGGTAAGTAAAGTAATGGGAATACATTGTACAAATGTATTGGAGCGAATCTGATATGAAAACGTTCGTTGGTTTAGTCAACTTATGTGAATCGTGCTACTGACTTAGAAAGCTTCGGCCATAATTGCGGAAAGGGAGATTAGGGATTTATCACCGGAAATCATGGTGTTTCTTATCTAGATTCATACTCGGGACCTCCTGTTGCTGGATCAGTGTGCTGCTAATTAAGCCACGTCTATACAAGACAGAAACGGTTTCTATCTTGAGCTGACATGTCTTGTAGTTCTGTCCTTGAATTCTTACAAAGTGATATATCTAATGAAATTTATTATGAGGTATGACAGTGAACGAGCATAGCCAATTAACTCTAATATCTCTCGAATCCTAATTCAAGTGCTTTTCTAGTTAGAGCTGGATTAACCATTAAGAAAACAGGCACATGCTTAGAGCATCAAGAAAAGGGGCAATATAAAAAGGGTAATTAGGTACTCAGAAAAGGGATGCCACAAAAATTTACCATTGCCATTTCATCAGTTTACAGATATCAAGGTTTGCTTTGATTTATATAACTATGGCAAAGCAATCGAGGGCTATTTGCCTAAGGAGAGGGATGCCTTCGGGGAGGATTTTCTAAAGAAAACTGGCTCGTATACACATTACACATGGGAAAAACCACGAAAATGCCCGTGCAGCTAGCTCGTGCGCCGGGATTCTATTCCGGACCGAACGACCAGCGTTCAGCGACTTTACCGCTCGGCCACTGGTGAGCCACAACTAAATCAAGACCGAGAGAGAAGAAAAGAGCAAAAAGGGGGCTTTGGGTCTCTAACTGTCTTAATTTGACATATTATATAACACCTGGAAATATATCCCGATTTATCAAAAAATGAAACCATTCAGCGGCAGGTGGCTTTGCTTGTAGTGTATACAAAAATAACAAAAAACAAATATTTGCGCCTGTAAATAGAAGAAGGTTTTACACTTGAAAATTTACATCGGCGGTCTCCCTCACGGGCCTTGCAAAGTCGCTTTACAGTAATTCAGCTCTGTTTACAGTAATTCAGACCTATCATAAAATGTCACATGAGTGAACTTTTGCTTTCGTTTCAAAATTTTAATAGCTAAAATCTGAAGATATTTAAAATTTATGTACGTATGGATACATATGTACGTATACGTATGGATACAATCTGTAAATACTTGATAACTGTTGATATATAATTCTTGATAACTGATTGGATTTGTAAAGATAGCATTCACAGACAGACATGGCCGAAGACAAGACATAATTTATTGCTAGACGAATAATTCTTGAGACACAGACCCTTCTCCACACATTATCGTGAGTGCCATATTCACCCTACAATTTTATATAGCTTATCACATCTTTAGACAATAGACGAAGCAGAGAGATGACTGGTAAGTGTTAGCAAAGCAAGTTAGTACGCGTTCATCAGTAGCGAGAGATATAGCTTCGGTTCTTTGTTGAAATTTTGATCTGTGATTGGATAAAAAATATTCGCAATGTTGCACGTTACATAAGATGGCATGATAGGTGACGAACTTTAGGACGCTATGCTTTAGTATGCACTGCTATGTGTATGTGTGTGTGTATTTGCACATACATAACAGTCGGTAGGTGGGCACAAAATTTGGCTTATCAAAAGTGAAAAGAATCAGGTTAGGCTCTTTTTTATTCGATTTTCATATATAAACTTTATTTTTGTCATACGTTTAGAAGAATGTAGCTTCATTATTCACTATGCATGATGACGATGCAAATTGTGTAGTCTTGAAATAAAATACCAGCTTTTATAGTTTAATAAAAGAGACTGTGAATGATGTATATAAATAGTGGCTGGAACAAATCATACCATAGTAATGTCCAATAAGTGCCAAATGATGATTTTTTCCTCCCAGATTTTGAAAATCGCTATATACTTGTGTCGAATAAAAAAGTCACTCACGAAACTTAACCGAAGAAAACATTTATTGGAAATGTTGCTTTAAACCTCATTAAGTCCAATACAATGCAAGGTAAAGAATATCAAGCAGAATGTAAACAAAAACTAAAATAAAATTTTTCACCGAAGGTCTGAGAAAGCTAAAGCTTTGTATAAATACCGTTAGTTGTCATTTTATCTACGAAAAAAAGGCAGGAAGGCATGAACCATATAGCAAACTCAGCTGCAATATTTATAAAAAGACTGCATTACACCTTTGTTTGAAATTGTGTGGTAAAAATGTGTAAGTATTGTTAATTTTTTTATTTGCCTTTTCCTTTGTTACGGAATCATTTTTAGAATTCCACATAAATTAGAATTGATAAATATATTGAATTAATAAAATATATTTGGGTGTCGGCCATGCTTCCTTTAAGCTGCTAGAGTTCGCTGACGCGCACAGATTTCTATGACCTACCACTGAAAGCTTTTATCTACCTATCACAAACCTGATCCTTACATCTCCACGTGATCATATAATTAATACTATTCATGAAAATATTGTACAGATTTAAACTTGTTTAAAATTTTATTTTATTCAGTTGAGTTTCTGCATGGAGCAAGTGTACGAAAAATTACACGAAGTATTAAAGCAGGGTTTCCCAACCCTTTCCTTACACTGACCCCTTTTAAAGGAAAGTTTTTCTTCATCGACCCTCTTCATTTTTCTCTATAATATGCAGCACACAACACAATTATAGTACATAAGTAATGGCACTTAAAATCTTAAAGCTAACAATTAAATTAAGAATATGAACAAAAGTTTTGAAAACAAATTTTTAATTGGATTTATGTTTTATTATTTTTTGTATTTTGGGTGTTTTTTAAAATTCTACAAATACAAACAATTTTAAGAAACAAAACCACAAATTCAAATTGGGCGCAAATTCGATTTTTATGTTACCTATCATTGCTACATTATTTTTAATATCTGGAATAATAGGTTTAACTTAATTCTTAAAACACCTTTCTTAATTTTTATTTATATATATATATATATATTTTTACCATTGTTTCAGTAACAACTTTTATTTTGGAGTATATTTCTCAAATGAATTTTAAATTTCAAAACTTAGCATACCTATGTGTTTTGAATACGATTTTGTATTATATACCTTTATACCAATAAACAAATAATTATCAATATTATTAATATATGTTTTTGTAATCAATGGGATTTTGATTATGCCAAACAATTGCTGGTGCATATTCGCCTATAAAACTCTTGACCATCATTGACCCCCAGGGTATATCGATCCCGTTGGGAACCACTGCATTAAAGTCCTAGGCTTCGTGGGTTAAACAATACTGTGAAATTAAATAATATAAAATCGGAAGCTAAATATTGTGTCAGAATAGAATTTAAACACCTTCATAACATTATTTTTCTAGAAAGAAAAAAAAGTGTGTTAACTGAGCTAAAAAAATGTTTGAAATGACTGATAGATGGTACACGAGTAGAGCTTAGGCACATTTCGCCTAATGCATCAGTTTGAGAACAACGACCGCGAAAGAGTCGTCTTCTGATGCTCTGGATTAGGTGGTAAAGATCTGTTTGTTTTGTTTGTTGGCAGGCGTTCATTTAGCTTATTCATCATGTGTAGTTGGCTGATGTTTTTCGCCATTCGTCATCATGTGTAGGTGCATCTTGTCGTCGTAATTTCAGATCTGTAGCTCTTTTTTTTTTATAGTAAATATCAAAATTTGGTTTAATCCTAGTGTACGGTACACCCGTGATTTGACGACTTTGGGCTGCATTATGATGAGCAGTAAACGAGTCATTTTGGTGTTGACGACAATTTTCAAAATCCGGCCAAGGCCGTACCGTATACTAGGATTTTACCCGAAATTTTAATGTTCAGCAATGTATAAGAAAAAGTTAAAAAATGTGTCATATAGTAGTTCTTTTATTCAGATAATTAGGTCCTACAAAATTGCTATAAAATAAAGTACGCTGCGCAATTTTATGTCTATACAAAGCTCGCAACTGCTCTCTCTTTGATAAAGTGTAAGATTTCGCTGCCCCAACGTGTCAGAAACTGGGGTAGTAACTGCTACTATGTTTGAATTTACCCAGAAACGTGAGAAGGGCTTAAAGCCCTTTTTATTTTATCTTTAAAATGACAAATGCGTCTACTTGACGCTCACAGACTGCGCCAACCCGGCGGTTAACTGAAACAAAACGTAAAACTGAAAGTAATGCCTAGATGAACAAATATTAAAGCACTACCGACGAGGCTCTGAGATCCTAAACTAACCGCGTTTTTTAATTACCGCTGAGATTCAGCAAGATTACTGATTAAACAGTTGAAAACTAGAACTTCTGCAAAGCTTAGACACACAGGCCGACACTCACCGATCTAAATTCTACCGAGCAACCTCACTAGTGTAACTTTAAGCAAGACTCCCACACTCTGGAGGCCCACCAGCGGCCGAGCGGTAAAGACGCTTAACACTGGTAGTTCGGTCCGAGGTTCGAATCCCGCGAACGGGCTGGCTGCATGGGCGTTTTCGTGGTTTTCCCCATGTGTAACGTGCATACGATCCAGTTTCCCTTAGAAAGTTCTCCACGAAGGCATCCATCCCTTTAGGCAGACAGCCCTCGTGTGCTTTGCCATAATTGAATAACATGACCTAACCCACACTCTGGCTTCGTCTACTATTTATTTCAACTCGCTTCCGCTAAATTTGAATAAACTGCGCGTGCTACTACAATTCACATACTCTGGCACTGGCATTTCTAGGGGAAAATGAAGGCTAAACAGGAAAGATAACTTAAAAATAAATGTTAGTTAAAATAAATATAAACCCTACAAAGGATAGCTATGAATACTTGTCACCTTTAAATTAAACGACTTCATTGTACAGTATTTTGCTTTGTATATTGATACTTTTCATATCTGAACTCGGTACGTTTGAAGAAAATATGCTTAAAGGGGACTTTTTATTTTAATCGTTTATATACTTTCAAGCTTCGAAATTAAAAGCTATTAATAACCTTTTATTTAATATTGTGAATAATTTTTCTATTTTTGTGGAAAATGATATTTTTAGAATTACAAATTAAAGAAAAATGCAAAAATTACATTAAGTGTTTTAATGAAATTTTAAAAACAGTAACACACATTTTAAAAACAAGGGTAATTGAATGTTACAGGAAAATATGAAGTTATATAAATTAAACCGCGTATCATGACGAGATTGTATTCTCTAGGATGCCTTTAAATAGATTTTTCATAAAATCTCAGTGTTCAAGTATTGGCTGTCTTTCTTCCGCTGCACCTGGATGCATTGGAGATCTGTAGTTCCGTCTGAAAGCGAAGATGAAAGCAGCTGCTACCTGAATAATAAAGTTTAGTAATAGAAGTAAATAATCCATGAACTCAAAAATAAAAAAAAAAAAAAAAAAATTAAAAATTAACTTAATTAAAACTTTACAGTTCGTTTACTTGTGTTTACTCAATTTTATTATCAAGTCAATATACATGTAATGTTTTTGCAAACGGTAAATGCTATGCAAAACGTGCAGAGCTTTTGAGAATAAGAAAATTAGTTATTAGTGAGAGGTGATCTGAAGAAAGATAAAACCGAAAGTAAAAAGAACAAGATAAATTGCGTGTGACGTAATAACAGGTGTGAAACATTAATGCCAAAAAGCATTGCTGTAATCTCCGCCATTTTGCAACAGATGCAGATAAATAAGCTGATTAGAGACCACTGGTAAAATTTACAGGGCCTATACAATGTGTTTTTGCAGTTGATCTTTAAGTTAGGAACGCTAATACCTCTCGCAGTTTAAAATCCACATATATTATTTTGACTGCTCAAAAACTATGCCACGAAGAGTTGGTCAAAAGCCTTGTTGACAGCGCAACTAGTAGAGCAGTACACTGCTGATCCTTACTTAATTACGGCAAAGTACATAAAGGCTGTCTGGCTAAGGGAAGGGATATTTTCTTGGAAAACTTTCCAAGGGAAACCGGGTCACGTTACATTTGAAGGAAACCACGAAAACCTCTATACAACTAACCGTTCGTCGCGATTCAAATGTTACTTCCTTTTAGTTATGAATGCAAATGTTTCAGTTGCTTATTGAGTAAGAACTTATGTATTTATTTTATTGTTAACAATATAAGCAGTTGCACATTCCAAAGATTTAAATAATTCTTTATTAATGCAAAATATTAATGTGCTTTATGTGTAATAATGTTTTGTTACTTAGAATTACTCTAAAAGGTTTAAGAGAATGATCCACAATATGTAACGTAAGAAAAGCTAAGTATGGGTGAAGCTTGTGTGAGATACTTCACACTTCACACAGGTTTTTTTCTTTTTTAACCTCAGCTTTTAGGGTCATTCGTTTTTCTTAAAGGTGACGTGGAAAATGTGCAATTTTCTCGCCGGGACTTGAACTCTGGACCCTCGAATACGCATCGAGTTTGCTTCCAACTGCTACGAAAGCATAGGGAAAGGGGGAAGAAAATACATTATATACTCCCCCATTTTAAAGGGCGACTGAGGATTAGGGCAAGGTTCTTCACTATATGAAAGGTTAGGCCAGAAACGGAAAAACAGTGCCATTGGTTGCTGGTAATGACGTCACCCGGGTGAAAAGATACATCGGTCGACGCATCTGCTACATGATTTGGGTAATGAAAAAAAATATAAACTAAAGCAAAGTGATAGTTTTATATATAGTGGATATGATAAGATATCGGAAAGACCGGGTATATACTTACCAATTAAGTATTTTATCAAAGCAAATGCTTATTTTACTCTCAGAATTCGTACGAATGCTAAAATAGTTGTAAACATTACATCCTTTTCTTAAAGGAAAGCTTTAGAACATGAAAAATGATATTTCAGTTAATTAACGAAACTAAGTATTATAAAATAAGGTATTTTTCAATATTTTTACGTCGTATTGTCTGCACTTAATGTAAATAAATCTTGTTGAATAGAACAATAGAGGCAGAACTGCTAAAACCATGTTAATAACATAATCAAAAAGTATTTTCCCACTTATATTCATTGCTCATGCATTTTTTAATACAAATGAATTTTGACATTCCATGAGAAATATATGATCGTGACTTTCAGTTTAAATTACATATCTCAAGCAAATATATATAAAGATTTTAATCACCAAATCCATATTTAATCAATATAAAACTCTACAAATTTCTTAATATCACGCCATTTTACCTTTAAATAGACTTATTATATTTTTTTTAAAGTGAAAAGTCATTTGTATTGATTCACTTCAAATTTCAGCAGAAATGCATATACACTCACTTCTAAAAGTTAAGCACGAAGATGTAAAATGCAAAAAAATCAACAAATACTGCTTTGATTGACACAAAATTCGGCAGGAAAGTAGCATATATATTTATGCATAAAACAAAATCAATAATTATATACAGAAATGAAAACAATATTAAATTTTTGGAAGTTATCAGATAATAACATACTGGAGACTTAAACAGAATTATGTATAAAGTGAAAATAAACAGCATAAAATGAAAAAAGGACATTGATAGGGTATGTGATCCCGCTCATCTGTATACAAAGTTTACACCTTGTGACCGTGCTTTCAATTAGGTGGTCAACCACCGCAGAATTAAGCAATCGCCATTCTTCTTGTAGAGCAGTTTCCAGCTCAATAAGAGTGGCTGGAGGTGGGAAACGTGAAGCTACAGCACGGCCGAGAGCATCCCAAATATTTTCAATGGGATTAAGGTCGGGCGAATATGCTGACCATGCCATACGCGCAATCCCTTCGCTCTCCAGGTAGTCATCGACGATGTCAGCTCTATGGGGACGTGCGTTATCGTCCATTAAAACAAAAGTAGGGCCAACTGTTGCAGCGTTCAATCTCACAATGGGTTCTAGAACTTCATCTGGATGCCTGACAGCCGTCAAAGAACCCCGTTTAAAGATATGCAGGTCGGTGTGGTATCCTAATGAAATCCCTGCCCACACCATAATGCTTCCGCCTTGGAATGCGTGATGTTCGGTGATCTTTTGGGAATGATTGCGTGTTCGTTGTTCACGCCATATCCTTATATGCTTGTCATCTGGCTCCAGAGCAAATCTTGACTCATAAGTAAACATGACATTGTATGTTTCCGGCATCACTGTAATCGTGCCCCTCTTGATCAGACGGATAGAGGAACACAAACTCGTACTCGGCGTACAGTCCACTCATATGTAATCTTCGGCGTACAATAGCTGCAGATATCGCCTTACCAATGGATGCTGTAACCATAGATGTCACACGTGTGGAGGTCACTCTGCGATTCCGCTTGGCTACAATAGCAATATATCGATCTTCCGCGGGGGTTGTAACCCTTGGGCAACCGGCTACAGGCCTTCGGACAACTGTCTGTGTGGTTTGGAATTGTTTCCATAAACGTGAAATTACAGAATGATGAACGCCGAAGAAAAGAGCAACATCTGTGATCGACTGGCCTGCTTCAGTGCATCCCACAGCACGCCAGAGCTCAGAATCTTCCATTCGTCTTCTGGAAGTCATAGAAACACGTATGTCTTGAAAACAAATTGTACGAAAGTTTTAAACATCTTCTATCAGCACTTACAATCAACTTCTCTAACCCTTCATAAAGCTGGCTTCTTATAACATGGTCTTTTTTGCACATTTCTTGACATAAAAGCGCGATTGGCTGTTACCTAACATATTTGCATACTTCTATCTACCTCTGCAGCGAATTGCATCCTCTTTAATTCTGATTGGCTTCCAGAAATTAGCATTTTCTTCTCCGCGCTTAACTTTTGGAAGTGAGTATATTTTCAAATATTATCTATAAGGACTCCTATAATCCCTTACACTTCTAAGATTTCTGTATAACATTTATCCAGGCTTCATTATTTGCTATTATAAGTAATCTTCGATATTCACACCTTATCGTCCTTCCGTACATTAAAAATAGAACTATTAAAATACATTTTTACACAAATAATAATAATAAACTTATCCTAATTCTTAATTTCAACTTAGCCTGCATACAAATTAAATATTTTTAATTACTATATTTATATGGGCTTGTTTCTCAAAATACTTTTGTTATACCAAAAATAGTGTTCAGTATTTAAATATTTTTCCTTCTTTTATAACTAAAAAGAAATTATATGGAATCAAAATTGAAACATATGCAGCAGTTAAATAACACTGAAGAGAACAAGGTCAAGCATGCGTAAGTTCACTTAGTTCATATCAATTAAATTACATCAGACATTTGCATTAATTTATTAATTGTGTTATTGATTTATTTCCGGAGAGCGTTAATCCTTTATCCAAGGAGTGATTGCGAAGAAATTCAAAATAATGTGGCACATCAGCAAACACCCACACACGTTGACTATAGTCCTGGGGATGCGCAAAGATGGGTAATCTGAAGTTTTGTCCACACAGCACGATTTCGTCCACCCAAGTCAGCTACAGCTGCAACAACATAACATCGAGTTTCTGCCAATTTTATTATTATCTTTCAATATTTCTGCAGTCATTTATGCATCAAAGTCAAAATATATTGGCTGCTTCCCGCTTGCACCTTCGCACCATTACCACTTGAACATTTCTATGTGGACCAACAATCTTATCCTCTACTTGATCATAACAGATTCTGCTATCTATGTGAATTTCATTGAATGAAATAACATACATACGTTCTTAGTCTGTCATCTTTAATGCCCCAGCACGCATAACCTGAATCACATCATGTAGCAAATCAGGAGAACAGCGAAACGAAGAGGAAACCAGCTCTTCCAAGTCGAAATGCTAGGAAATGGAAATTCCATTTTTTTGTCTGAGATAGTTGTAGTTTCGGGATACTGTCCTAAGTGTTGCAGATTTGCAAATGTCATCTGCATTCCACTTGACAAATATTTTATTTGACATTAGAAAACGAATTTGATTTTCTGTGAAAAATTCTTCCTAAAATTTTGTAACTTCATTATGTACTTGCTTGTTTGTTACTTTCTTCCTAATTTTCTGAAAGCTATGCAAGTTTTCATGAGAAGCAGCAAGTTCAGTAAAAATCATTTTCTTTTGCATTTTTAATTGACCGTACAAGATATTTAATTTCTTATTCTCCTTTTCTAATATTTTCACGGGTTGAGCTAATTCAGATGTGCCACTGGATGTACAGTGAGTTGCATAGTCTATCTCATCAGCTTGTAGCATTTTCGTTTGGTCGGAAAGGGAAATTTTCCAGCGTTCTTTACCTTGTTTCCCGAGCCTGACACCTGCTTGCTGTGTCCATTTTAAGCATAAATTTGGATGAATTGTTCTAGTTATAAATCCTTCTTTCCATATTAACTTCAGTTTTTGAAGTACAACATATACAATTTATTTGGGAGTTATTTTCACACGATGATGATGGAAAATGTAAAGTGGGAATAGCATTGGTTTCCAGCACACTTTTAGAAGTTGAACCAAGCGATTCTGCCTTTAGATCCTATACTTAGTCAACAGGTCTAAAATGAAGAGCACATATTCTTGCATTTTCGATGCTGAAATTATCTGCTGTTTTGCAGAGAACAATCCATAACTTATGAAGTTCTGGATCACTATGAAAACTATGGTACGTTGATGCCCTGACTTAGTTTTCCTTCTATAATTCTGACACACCGCTACAGCACAATTTGATATTTCAACACAAATGCAATCAAATTGTTGATGCAAAGAATGTAAACAAATGCCAAGAACTGTCACCCAAATGACGTCGCGGCCTAATTTTCTCCGTGCACAACGCATCGTTCTTGGGCCATCCCTGGAATTAGGGGACCCAGTTGCCAAATCTTGGTGGTGACGAATTATCGACTCCCACCTTTTAGTTCGGGCGCCACTTGTAGAGTAATCAGTTTTTTTTTAAAGCAGGAGACATGAAAAATGTGCAGTGCCTCGCCGGGACTCGAACCCTGGTCCTTTCGAATACGCGTAGAGTATGTTTCCAATTACATCACGAAGGCATGCGGAAAGGAAAGAGAAAATATTTTATAAGTTAACCATTCCTAGCAATCTAAACAATTAATAATATCAGAATTCTGAACTTTATTAAGCCAGATAATTTATTGAAGATTTATTCAAACATTTAAAAAAGCAAGATATTAGAAACATCACGGAGTTAAGTTTTATCAAAGGCTCGGAAAAAAAAAATGTTAGAAGAATATTTTCAATTAAATTTCCGATTACATATTTACTGATTACATAACTTTGAACTCAGCATTATAAATATGTGATAATTAGTGGCAACTCGTCGCACAAAAAACGTAGTTGTTTTGAGAGAGTAATTTAAGACAATACCTGGCTATATTGGTTAGTGGTTCATTTTTATGAAATTATGTTTTGTTTGTTTTTATGGTATTTTATTACTTATATATTTTTTTAATTTCTATTCGCTCTTTAACTGAACATCTTTTGTATATGTGTTATAGATTTGCATGTCGAGAGATTTCATGTTATGATTAGCATCTAGAAATAAAGACTTTATCATAAGAAAAATAATTAGAATATATACCGTAACAGCTTCAAGTCCAAACAATACATAAGTTGCTTTTCTGACACCTACGTAAAAGTCAGTGAAGCCTGTAGTTACAGTGCCTGAAGCATATCTGCAAACAGAATAGAAGTTACTTGTTGAAAGCTCAAAACACTTTCAAGGAACACAAAAAGTTCTCTTGTTTTACACTTACCCCAATGTAGATCCAAATAAAAAGACCAGAAAGCTAGGTTGGCCTGCTACTTCTGCATAACTTCGTGTCGTTCTGTAAAAACCAACAAAATGTTTGATGTTAAAAAGACATTTTCTGTAAAGTTTAGTTATAGGTAGATATATAATAAAGAAAATTATAATTAAGAATATATGTACGTAATCAAGAGGTAAAAATTAAATCAAATTATGGAAGATGGAGGAAGCTTCCCAAAAGGAAATACACAAAATAAAATAAAAAACAATTGAAATATATATGTGTGTGTGTATTCATACACGCGTATGTGCATTATTTAC
Organism: Stegodyphus mimosarum; assembly: GCA_000611955.2. NCBI lineage: Eukaryota > Metazoa > Arthropoda > Arachnida > Araneae > Eresidae > Stegodyphus > Stegodyphus mimosarum. The sequence goes on from KK117395.1 coordinate 79,958, forward strand.
ATAGTTTTATAATTAATTGCCCTAACTTTAAGGGGTGACGTAAAATTGCATAAGAAATAAATAAATTTCGCAGTACAGTGTGTGGTGGAATGTTAAATATGTCGAAGATTAAGCTTAGTAAGTACGAAGAACATAAGCAGATACGCAATTACACTGGTGTCCAAAAGTTAAGCATAATTGATAATTATGTGAATAAAGAAAGAACTGTAAATCAGAATGGCGGGAAACGTGATATGCGATTGTAAAATGGTTATAAAATAAGGAAGCAAATCAAAAGAACGATAATAATTAATTTTATTATCCAAAGTAGCAGTTTGAAAGAAAACTGAGAATAGCAAGGGTTCACACTTTAAAGAAAAAATGAAAGAAAATATTAAATAAATTACTGATGCTGCAGTTTAATAAGGCGTCTGGTCACCTCTGACAGCCAGGCACGCTGCACAGCGATTTACCATACTTGCTATGAGATGATGAATGAGTTGTGGGCTCAAACGGTTCCAAGCTTCTTGAAGAGTTCTTTTCAGTTCTGTAAGGGAGCTTGGTGAGTGCGAAAAGGCTGCAATTTGTCTCCCGAGCATATCCCATACATGCTCGATAGGATTTAAATCAGGGTAATTCACAGGCCACGACATGCGCTGGATATTTTCCGTTTCAAGGAAGTCATCAACCAGCACCGCTCGGTGACATGGCGCATTATCATCCATGAATATGAAGTCAGGACCGACAGCACCTCGAAACAAGCGAACATAAGGCTCAAGAACTTCGTCTCTGTATCTTTTACCAGTCACAGACCCCGTGTCAAAGAAATGGAGATCTGAGCGACCGTCCATCATGATGCCTGCCCATACCATTACTTCCCTTGATGGAAAATGATGTCTTTTCGATATGTTTCTTGGTTCAAAACGTGTTCCACGTTCTCTCCATATCGTTACCCTACGAGAATCAGTACTCAGACTAAAGCGAGACTCGTCACTGAACATCACATTGGCCCACTCTCCCACACTCCAGTGTTGATGTTTCAAACTCCAGTTCAAACGAGCGCGTTTCTGCGCAGAGATGAGGGGAATGCAAACTGCTGGTCTTCTGGCATACAGGCCAGCATGACTGAGTTTCCTGTAAACAGTTTGTCTCGAAATTCGTATTCCTGTGGCGACTGTGAGCGCCGAACCCAGTGCTCTGGCAGTACTGCCCCTCTGACCTCGCGCACTTATTACCAGATATCGGTCTTGGCGACGGGTTGTGACTCTTGGTAGACCTGATACTGGTCGTCGGGTAACATCTTCCGTTCTTTGAAACCAATGCCACAGTCTTGCGATCACAGACTGGTTCACATTCAGAATTCGAGGCACTTCAGTTTGTGATCGTCCGGATTCCAGCATTCCAACGATTCTTCCTTTCGCAAACATTTGCAACTGGCGTCTTTGTGCCATCATTCACCTTGTTTGATGGTTAACAACGTTCTTTCGCACAGCAGTTGCCCGAAACTTGTCTGAACTGCCTGTGCTGCGTGAATCGGTTTCTCTGCGTTCCGACATGCGCAGGTGTTTCGTGCAGGACGTAGTCGACTGAAAAGTTTTGCATAAACCCAATGTTTCTTCTTCACCCAATTAATATCCGCAAGAAATTTGGAATAATTTTACGAATATTTACTCCATGTTTTTCGCATTTTACAATTTATGCTTAACTTTTGGACACCAGTGTAAATGTAGAAGTTGACTCCCGCAACTGCTGTTTTTTCAAGTACCTTCATGGATGGTGTTGGAGGCTTCATGTGACATCTTTGAAGACCTTTAAGAAAGGGCTGAGGCAAATATATAGACAAAAAAAAAATCATTATCTCGGAGGAGAAAAAATCCAATCAAGTGGAGGACCACATGCGTCAAACAGTTGCTTCCCGAGGAAATGAATCGAGTATGATCTCAGCGCATAATAAGTTTCTTAAAATTTTATAGTCTGTATGCTTATAAAAGTTGCAATACTTGAATTGATTGCATTGTTGAAGGAATTAGAATTAATGTTGCTTAAATATTAATTCACAGTTTCAATACTGAGGTCCTTTATAATGCGCTGGAACAGAGTATATAAATAGGGAACAAATAATCTTCTTTCTCTCAGGATAACTTCGGGAGTAAAACGGCGTTCTTAGCAATGAAAGAAACTTCATGCTGATATCCATAGCTTTTCTGCAGACTTAGGAGATGTGATTACTTCAGGAGGGTCTGAAATTCAATCTGACTCCAAGGTAATCAGCAGTTATAATCTTGGTACATTTTAAGTACCTTGTGTATATTGCGTTTATGGCGCTGCGTGATGATGAGGAGCTTAAACTTGCCAGCATTGATCGAAGTCCTCCAAAGGTTTCTCCAAGTCCCTGTATAATTGTAGCTTGAATTTTCATTAAAAGCATGACTTTTGTTGCCAGAACGAGTGAGGATCACCGTGTCATGGGCATACAAAGAACACAGAGAACGAAAAATCGTTTTAATCGAGGATGTTTACAAACGATAATGTTTGATATTGCAAGAATTGTCCAAAATAAGTATCTACCAACTGTAATAGTACATACATCACGACGAAGACGAAGTGATTGGTGTGCATTTCGAAGATTCCAGCACGCATCATGTACTTATGCGTCAGAGACGCTAATTTTGTTCACATGGTCTTCAGATGAATCGGTCCTCGTTTCTTAAAAGAACTCAATCGTCATTGTGATTATATGCATTTTAGTGGGTGGACTTTCATGTGAACACGTCTGTTCTTGTAAATAGCTGTAATTAAAACAATTTTGTTTTCCATGTTATTGTTTGAGTGTTCGTGTTCACATTTAACATTGTATCACACATTATATTACGAAAACTGTTATTTTTGTCATGTTCTGTCACCTCTTAAAGTTGTGACCATCAATTCCTGTAAAATTCCATCAATTCTTCTTAAAATTCTGACCATCCTGTATGCATATCTAAAAGCTTATTTAAAGGTATCTGTATTTAGAACGCAGTATTTTGTGTTTTGGGCTTGATGCTTTTTTTCCCCCTTTTAGATTATTTCCTTTACACATCTGTGTTCTTGTATATATGCTTTGACGTACAGTTTCAATATCTGAGAGCTCCTGGGCATGGAAGTCACCATCTGTACTTTAAAGTTTTATAAATACGATTTTTCGTCCCGTGATAAATGAAGGTGTAGTGCTGTCCTACGTGGATGGTGTAATAATTTTAGCAGTAAATGAAACTGATGTTAACAAAACTGGAAAAAATTTTGAGCTTGCTAATACTTATGGTCTATTTATAAAGAGAAGTAATATTTCTTGAACATATCGTACGAAATTATGAGATCTCTCCGAAGGCTCTCATTAAATTTCCGAAAACTAAGAATCTTAAGTAAATTCAATGTTTTCTGAGCTATTCCCTGGTCATTTTAGAAATCACAACAGCATTGAATGATGCACTGAAGAAAGAATCTGATTTTAAATACAATGCTGAGTACCGATTTGCTTTTAATGAATTCAACAAATTGTTGCGTGAGGACTACCTTCTTGATATTTACACACACTGTCCAATGAGTTAGAAACCTTTGAGATTTTCATTTGAATGCCTGCTAGGGATTGAAGTATGCAAATTTTGTTTATGATGTGGGTTACACGTGGTTAGAATGCTAGTTTAAGCAAGAGTGCTTTTCACTATGAATGAAGCAAAATGGAAAAAATGACAGATTTTTCACCATTTGTAAAGAGCTTATTGTTGGTGACCGTTTAGCAGAGCCTCGATTTCGAAGACAGCAAATCTCACTGGGTTTTCAACAGCAACCACATCAAAGGTTTTCAAAAGTTGGAATTGAAACCCACAGTCCTTCTCTAGAAGACGTAACTGCTGTTTGAGCACAGTTTTCCAAGAGAGTGATCGGCGTTGTCTCCGACGGATTGTACGGCAGAACAGGGACTGTAACCAAGGCTAGATGCAGATAATAACTCATTATTCTTTTTTTTTCTATAAATTTCGCCAAATTGCACAAAAAAAGTTGCTCTAATGCGTAAGTTTCCAAAGTGGGTTGGGTTGGGTTATTCAATTACGGCAAAGCACACGAGGGCTATCTGCCTAAGGGGGGATGCCTTCGTGGAGGATTTTCTAAGGGAAACTGGCTCGTATACACGTTACACATGGGAAAAACCACGAAAACGCCCATGCAGCCAGCCCGTTCACGGGATTCGAACCTCAGACCGAACTACCAGTGTTCAGCGTCTTTACCGCTCGGCCGCTGGTGGGCCCGTTTCCAAAGTGAGTCGTTTAAATAGTAATTTCGCCTAGAACTCTAAATTTAAATACTCTGTATATCAGTTTGACTTTCACCTATATTCGATTGTCAAACTATCAGTGCGAGTTATCGCCAACATGAGGGTTCATAACGACTAACTAATTATCGTAACTGGAAACTTTTGATAATTCTTTAGTGAACTTAAAGTCACTGTCTTCTGTTTAGGAGGCCCATCAGCGACTGAGCGGTTAAAGTCACTAAACACTGGTAGTTCGGTCCGAAGCCCGAATGCCGCGAAGAAGCCTGCTGCATGACTATTTTTGTGGTTATTCCCCATGTGTAACGTGTATATGACCCAGTTTCCCTTAGAAAGACCTCCGCGAAGGCAGATAGCCCTCGAGACTTTGCCATACTCCCATAAACCAAACCAATCTGTTTAGGCGACTTTTTATCCATGCTACGATACTTCTTTTTTCTTTCTTTTTCAACGGTAATTACAGGCATTTACTATATTTCTCTTAATGAAAAGTATCAGCATGTAATAATCTGGTATTAGATTTATGTTCAATAACTTAATCAAATTCTCCTAAAAGGAACTCTCCTTTTATAACCTTAGTTGTTAAATCCCGTTTATCCATGATTTTTTTTTTGTTGTTGTTTTGCAGAGCAATTAACGACAATTTTAAACTTGATTTTCAGAAGATATAGCCTAAATTTTTTAATTCCCTAGATGTGAACAAGGACTTCTAATTTCCAACTGGAATTATTTTGTTTAGCTTTCATTACTTTTGTTCATATAATAAATCGGTTGTGGAATAAATTATGAAGTTCTGATTTTTGCAGACGAACAGCACCGTAACCATCGGTACTTGTATCCGTACTTCTGTTTCATGGCTTGGATTATACACGCACTGGCCAATGAATTATAAACCCAAGATCAATATTTTATTGGACCACCTTTTGCACGGATAACTGCTTTGAGTCGTTTGGGCATCGAGTCTACATGCTTCTGGAGTGCATTTACGTCCAGAGAACACCATGCATGGGCTATGCAGCTTTTTAGATCTTATAAGTTAGATGGATCTTATAAGTTAGATGGAAGTACTGTCGGATGCGTCTTTCGCCATATCTCCCACATTTTCTATGGTGTTAAGATCCGGGCTAAGCAGTGGCCAGGGAAAGTGTTGGAAGTCAGACTGATGTTCAGCAAACCAATTTTGAACACTTTTGGCACGATGCACGGTTGCATTATCGTCCTTGAAGTATCCGTCGCCATCAGGTTAAAAATGAAACATTGCAGGGTGCACTTGATCTGCCAGTATATCTAGGTATCTCATGGCTGTTTGTTTACCCTGGAGGAACACCCTGGCAGCACTTCCATGTCAGCAGAACATGCCCGATATCATGATATTCTAACCAGACCCTCGCACAGTGCACGTAAAGCAAGATGGCTTCATGGGGTTCTCGCCAAATTCGACGTCTTCCCTCAGTGCAAAATAAGGTGTAGCGTGATTCATCCGACCACATTACCCATTTCCAATCCTCAGATGTCTAGTGTCTTCTTTCCCGACACCGCTGCAAACGAATTCTTGCATGTCGGCTAGAAATGAGAGGTTTCCTCACAGGCATCCGATTATGCATTCTTTTCCTCTGGGCATGGTTTGAGCTGAAATCTGTTGAGTTAAGTTTCCAGTTGCGATAATTAGTCAGTCGTTATGAACTCTCATGTTGTCGATAACACGCATTGATAGTTGGAAATCGAACATAGGTGAGAGTCAAACTGACATACAGAGTATTTGAATTTAGAGTTACAGGCAAAATTACTATTTAAACGACTCACTTTGGAAACTTACGTATTAGAGCAACTTCCTTTGTGCAGTTTGGCGAAATTTATAGGAAAAAAAAGAATAATGAGTTATTATTGAAGAAAATTATTTGTTACACTCACATGTATTGTATGTTTAAACTTGGTATTTATTTTCCTCCTCCCCCCAAAAAAAGAAATTTATAAACCTACTTACAAACGAGTTTTTGTTTCTTTTGCTCTGATGGAAATTTCGTGGGGACAGCTCTAATTGCGAGATGAGATTCAAAATATTTTCCCTTTAGCAATTTTAAGACAATCTTATCATGTATGCAAATCCCACAAGCGCATATTTAAACATCGAGATAAGACAAAAAAAGAATCGTAATGTTTTCATAAAAACTCTTAGCATATAACAAAAGGAACGTATACGAAAATGGGGACGTCGGGTTTTAAAACTGAAGAGTTGTTTTGCGCATGGTTGCCACAGTTTGGCACATTCTAAATCTTTAAGGATTTCTACTGAGAAGGTTGCGATAATACGTAAGTACCCCACACTGTAATAATAAAAAGAGCATCTTTATAGGATCGAATTTATCCGAAATATAGGTAAGTAAAGTTTTGTACATCGTGTACATGTTTTACCTATTTGATCAAACATTTCAACTGATTTGTGCCTAATCGACGCCCACGTACTCTACAATCGGGGCCCATCAGCATTTTTACTGTATTCTCAATGTGACTTGCCCACCAGCGACCGAGCTTAAAACCGCTGAACACTGGTACTATTTAGACTCAAGCTCCAATTCGTCAGAACGAGCTGCTTGAATGTGCGTTTCTGAGGTTTTCCCAGTATGTAATGTTAATACGACCTAATTTTCCTTAAAAAATCCTCCATGAAGTCATCTTTTCTCTTAGGAAACTAGCTGTTGTGTGCTTTGTTATGATTCAATCCAAACAGTACGATATAATCTAATCTCAGTGAGCCTTATAAAGGGTAAATTTTTACTTCTGAAAAAAAATTTACTTCTCCTTTCCCGTTCCTCCATAAAGACGTATATACTGGCTTAATACTATTATACTCTAGCAGTTCTCGGGTATGGGGGCATACATTTTAGGAGCCTGGTTCTTGCCATTTAAAAGAGCAGCTAATGCTGTTCCGGAGGGTAGTGGCGTCATCAATCTAACTGGGTAGCGTGACGATGACTGTTCGGTTTTATAAGCTCTATAACCTTTCGTGGTATGTCTGAGAGATAAATCCTTATGCTCAGAGCCCTTGGGTCTGGTTCTATGATGCATGGGAAATTTTAATCCACCCCTGGGATAGGAGCGTCCGAGGAATTGCAGTGTAAGAAAGTTCGCTAATTGTATGCCTTTGGGAACTTGCGATTCGTTCTCCTGCCTAATACGAAGAGTAGAAATGGATGAGCACCTACACTTGCATAAGTTGCAGGCATGGTGTTCAAACGTTAATTGATTCCTCTTTTCAGCACTACACTGCCTCTCAAAGGTGGCGACGCATATGCGGTCAAGAACGAAAGCTTGACACTAATGAGAGAGGGGAAAATAAACGGGTGCTTTAGGGATCATAAGGGGAGATATATTGTAAAAGAAAAGTGCTTTTAGGTGTAATTCACTATCAATAAATCAAGAATAAAAACTTGAATGGAGCTACAGAGTTCTCCTCTGTTCTTCACTGTAAATGTAGTAATGTATACAAGGATGTACATGGTATCAGAATGGAGACAAATTATAGAGAATGCGAAAAGTTTTGAAGTGCTCTTTTTATGTATTATTAAATATTTTAATAATATTAGTATGTATTTTTTTGGATTATTAATAACGTATATTTCCTTACAATTGCAAATTAAATTATAATTATCAAATGAATTAATGATTATATTTACTTGTTTATTAACATTTCATTATTACATTATTGCCGTCTACGAATTTCCTTCCCCTCCTGAGCAATACATACATGTAAGTCACGAGGCTGAAAAGCACTGCTATAAATAAATAAATAATCCGATCCAATTCTAGTTGAACAGTCCTAATTGTTTACGGAACGTATCCTAGTTTTTGAAAAGCTTCGTATCATCTAACATGAAATTAATTACTTAATCATCTTAATCGTTTTGTGTGCTTGTTTAATTGAATATGGCAAAGCATATGAGGGTTGGCTAGGCATGATTTCATGGAGCAATTTCGAGGATAAATGGGCTCATATTTACATACCTTAAGGAAATCCACTAAAATGCTTGCATTCATTGGTAAGCTGTAGGAGGGCTCGTTCAATCCATTTGTTACATTTACATCTAATTTTCAAGTGCCCCCCTTTTTTTGGCTAGTTTATTCTTTCAAAGAAAAATACAAGTTATTCACTGAACTTCTCAGGTTAGTCTGAATAACTTTTAAACCCCATGAACAGCATATTTCTGTGAGAAGGAGAGCTGTCTGACTATTTTACATGCAATTTATTTTACAATCTATTTTACATTTAGCGAGCTTGTGCCGAATAAGTTTATTCACTATTTTATGTAATTTCTGAAATATTTTGTAATTCTTGTATTTTTGTAAATTTAAATTTTAAATTTTATTTTTTAAAGATATTTTCTCTTTATTCACAAATATTTGTATTTTCTATTTTTCTAAGAGGTGAAACATTTAATTAGATTCTGACACTTTGTTTTCATAAGATAAAGTTAAAACTTTCATCGCTCATTGTACAGTGTAGTTCAGTGACCGTATTAATGTGCCTTTTTTTAAATTTAAATGCTTCAAGAATAATTAGAAAAGGCCTTAATTATCTTCTTATCCTTAAATTCTTCATTAAAAAACTGAATTTTCAGCTATAATTAGGTGAAATAATTCTCTAAATATAATTCAGAGCAGAAAAAAATAAGGGACATAAATTGCTTAGAAATGGAATTAGCATTGCGAGTCTTTTTAACAAATATGATGAAGCTTACAAAAAGGTCTACGAAACGAAGTATTTCCGTAGAATATTTTACAACTCTTTATGATTAAACTGCACTCAATTACACTTTATAAACAACGTGTAAATATAACTTAACGTATATGTCTGGATGTGTGCGCGTGTGTGGATGTGGATGTGTGTGTGTGTCTCACTAGCGGCTGAGCGGCAAAGTCGTTGAACTCTGGTAGCTCGATCCGGGTTCGAATCCCGGTGAACGGGATGGTTGTATTGGCGCTTTCATGGTTTTCCCCATGTGTACAGTTTTGCTTAGAAAGTCCTCCATCGAGGCATCCTTACACTAGGCAAATAGCCGTCGAGTGTTTTGCTATAATCAAACAAACCGGACAAACAATATGCACTGCTCGACATTGAAAATGCAACACCAAGAAGGAGTGGTCAGAAATTTATGCAAATTTTAGAGTAGACGCACGTCACTGAGTTAAGCGAATGATGTGAAAAGCGCAGCTCTCCGACTCACGTGAAGTAAGATATAAGGGAAGGAACGTGCAGAATGGGCAATACTCGTGCCGTTATTTCTGCCAGACGAATTATCGAAGAAAGTTGGTTTTTGTCCCGGAGGATACGTGTAATAGGAGAGAATGCGAGGCCGCCGTCAACGAAGGCATTTCCAGCAGATGGACGATTTTACGAGGGGTATGGTGATCGGATTGAGAAGGGCGGGTTGGTCCTTACATCAAATCGCAGCTGATACCCACATGGATGCGAGCACGGTGCATCAGCTATGGCGAACATGGTTGGAACAAGGGAATGTGGGAAGAAGGAGGGGTGCAGGTGTCGCCAGAGTGGCGTCAGCACGCGTGGATCGATGCATCCGCCGACAAGCTGTGGCGGTCCCGCAATTCACTTGTACCGCGATTCTGCAGCATGTGCAAGATACCCTGGATGTTCTCGTGTCGACGAGAACCATTTCCCGTCGATTGGTTGAACGTGGCCTGCACTCACGGCGTGCGTTGAGAAGACTGCCATTGACCCCACAGCATAGACGCCAACGTTTAGAATGGTGCCGGACTGGAGCGATGTGGATGACAGAATGGCGAAAAGTCGTCTTCTCATATGAGTCACGCTTCTGTTTATCCAGTGACAGTCGCCACATACGTGTGTGGCGTCAACGTGGAGACAGATCTAATCCGGCAGTAACTGTGGAACACCCAACGCGCGACAACGTGGCATAATGGTTTGGAGCGCTGTTGCCTACGATTCTAGGTCACCTCTAGTTCGTATTCAGGGCACTATAACGGCCCAACGATACTTGGATAATGTACAATGGTGGCAATCCCCTGCCTTCAGGGGCTGCCTAATGCAATTTTTCAGCAGGCTAACGCCCGACCACACAGTGCTCGCATCTGCCAACATGCTCTACAAGGTATACAGATGCTTCCCTGACCACCGTACTCTCCTGACTTGTCACCAATCGAACATGTGTGGGATGGGATTAGACGGCCGTTTGCAGACTCTACTCCTCCCTTGTTCAGAAGACGAACTGTGGCAAATGGTTGAAAAGGAATCCATCCCTCAGGACACCATCCGCACTCTTATTGACTCTATGCCTAAACGTGTTTCTTCGTGCATCGTTGTCCGCGGTGGTTCTACATCCTACTGAGCCGACGCCGTTCTCGCTCTGTATTCTGATTACCATTTTGAAATAAAGATCACTTATTGCTGCTTGCTGTCTTTGTTTTTTTTTCCAAATTTTATCACTTTCTGACCACTCCTTCTTGGTGTTGCATTTTCAGTGTCAAGCAGTGTATATGCTATATTTTATGCATAGTTATAAAATGGTATATATATTTATATGCAAGATAAAAAAATATGCAAATAAAAATTATAATTTAAAATGCCTCTTAATTGCTCATTTTAAATTTGGGTACTTCCTCTCTAGTTATAACTTTCTCTAACCTGCGTCATATCTGAAAACTAATTCCGCATTATGTCATCTTAAAACATCTACCATAAATACCGTTGTAACCCAACTACTTTCTTTCTCTTCCTATGCTTGCTACCTAAAGGATGTCTCTTGCTCGGAGGCTTTTTTAAAAATGTAATGAACCATGATCAAAATTGTGGGGTACAGATTGGCCCCATTGTGAAGTGCAACAAGTAATATATTTGGAATATCAAGTGAATTTGTGATTCTTCAAAAGCTCCTGGCATCTTCTGCTACGTAATTGATATTTTCAGTGACCTTCTAATCCTCAATCCGCTCAAATAATAATAAAATAATGTCTTCAGCATTCATACAATAAATAATGTCTTCCCTAGTCAAGCACTTATCTCTCATCAATTTACTGCAAGGAACTAAATCTTATAGATAGCTATATGTAACTGAAAACTTCTAATTGCTTCGAAACCTAATTAACCATTTATATTGATATTACATAAATATATTTACGTTAATGAACATGGTATATTAAAGATATTTTTCTTTTATATTTTATACCTTGTTCTATATTCTGTTCCATTTATATATACCTATACATAAATATATATAATTTTAAGGATTCCATATTAACTACTACATATAAAACCAAAAAGGTGCCTCAATAATGTATTTCAGTATTATTAACTTCATTCTGAAGAATTTTCTGCATTCTGGTTTGCGTTAGTTTATTCAGAAGTCTCAAACTAGAAACAATTTAATGTATATATGGCATTAGAAAATTAACCAAACGGCAGCGACCGCAATGTAATTAACAGTCCTAGACGTGAAAATGTTGAAAGCCATTTGGGTTAAGATTTTTTCTCAGATACTCGGATACTTCGCATACATCTAAAATAGTTTTCGAAATGCAAAACTCAATATTTAGTACAGATTCATTGATGTAACAAATATCTGTCCTTCTATGGCTTTTAAAAAAAGATGTTATTTCCTTTATAGTTTATCGTTCAATAATACATTTTCATTGTACAAAATAGCATTCATTCGAAGAATTCAGTGTGGTTTCTCATTTTCCTCCGTATAAAACTGAATACAGAGATGTTAGATGTTGAAGCGATCCCTACATTTTCCCCACAACTCGAAAGGGAGGGTTTTGTCTTTTTCAGCTTCCCCAGTGTTTAGAGGGGTTCGAAATTTATGACTTGACCGCATACAGGCAGCATTCCTTTCAACTGCTAGTTTGGTTATTTAATTGCAAATGAATTGCCCATTCATACAGATTGTGTTCAGAAATTAAAATAATGGTGCATAAGTTTACTTGTGTTGTTTTTACTTTCTTGTACGAAGTAAAAAGGAAGTATTATAATCGCGAAAAATTTCAGGCATCATATTTCAACGAAAATATCTATTTTGACCGCTATCGAATGCAATTTAACGATGTTTTTGAGTGACATTCGTACGTAAGAACAGAATAAATGACTCTTCCCCCCCAAAAAAAAATTATAAAACTGATTTAAAGTGGATTCTGAAGAGATTTTTTCGTGGCGTCTGTGCGTACGTACGTACGTATGTATGTATTTCGCATAACTCAAAAACGAGTAGTCTCAGAACGTTCAAATTTTGTATATAGGGCTGCTATAACGTGTAGATGTGGAACTCGCATTTTGGATGCAATCGGCCTCACCAAATGTATATAAACATATGTATATATATATCCACTCTGTTACTCGGGTCAGTGAGCTCAGTTTCTTTAGTCTTATAAGTTTGTAAATTGTGGTTTTTTTGCTTTAAAAATGATTGAATTCTGTTGTTCTTATCTTTCGGTTAAATCTTCATGCCCTTCGTTAACCTGCATGCAATAATTATGGAACTATTAACAATTTTAAAGTTTTTTAATTGCGGTTAAGCCCTATTTTTGGTTATGATAGCGGACATATTTGTTTGCATTTGAAGCTTAGCAGAATAGTGGAATTATCATTTCAGTTATTAGCTGGTTTTTGAGTCAAAATAGTAATTTTAATTTAAAATTTTTTTAATTGTTTTAACTTTACTTGGTGCCTTATGTTTTTCTACATCTTTCAATTTTTAATGAAAATATTTTGATTATTTACGTATTTTTGCCTTTCCGCGAAGTGAGAACTGAGTTAATTAGTAGTGCATGCGCACAAGGTAAGTAGCGCTGAATCGTCTGTGAAAAACTGTTTCTTTTTTATTTGTTTAATTTCTTTTATACATCATTTTAGATTTATTATAGTATTTGAATAGAACTTGTGGTAATTCTTGGGTTGCTATAATTTTTACTCACTCTGTGTTATAAAATGAATGAGATGTAACGTTGTTAAGTGAATCTAGCGCAGAAGTGTGGCTATAGTAAATAAATATAGTGAACTTTAAAGAGTGTATTTATTCTATTGCGGTTTATGCGCTATCGACGAAGTAGATTTAATTCAAAATTCCTTAATTGTTAATTCAAGATGTTTAAATGAAATGCAGGAAAATTGCGTATAATTTAATATTCCGTACAAGGAAGTCATGTGGTGTATACATCAGATTTTTATAATAGGGAGACACATAGCCGTGACTTCTTTTATGGAAGAGGAGCACAACCTCCCTTTCAGTGGAATTTTCATTCTTCGATCTTCGATTTGTATTGAGTTTTACGTCTAGTTTGTCTGTAAGTGTACTTTATAAAGAGTTTCGCTGATACATACGCACAGCTCCTAAATGCCTTAGGAATTAGTTTATTACTAAAATTTCTAGGGCTTAAATTAAACGGGAGTTAGCGGAGTCCGGTTCCAGAACTTCTCAGTTTTGAAGTGAAATAGTAATATCAACTGGAAGTCCCCCCACAAAATGAGGTTTGGTGTTTTAATTCATTATTTAAAGTTAAGCTCATAAATGTAACTTATTTATATATTATTTATTTACATTTTTATATGTTAAGGTATTGATGACTATATATTCTAAAAGCACATGCGCTTTGTCGAGGTTAAGACTTACGGCTATATTTGTTATGTAACTACACAGTCCAGTCACATTAATGTGACCACCACGTACTTTCCATGTCAGAGTTAAATAACCAATCACAGAAGGCAGGTGGCAGCACAGTGCAGTTGAGCGTATATAAAGGGTGTGTGAGGGCTTCGGAAAACATTTCAATCGTTGGCGTAATGCAGAAACGAAGCGATTTATCCGACTTGCAAAAGGGCATGATCATTGGCTTTCGGGCCAAGGGTGGAAGCATTTCCGAAACGGCTGAGTTTGTGAACTGTTCGCGTGCCGCCGTGGTAAAAGTGTACCGTGCATGGCAAAATGGGACTGTCCAAAATCAGCGACGTGGCAAATGTGGTGCACCACGGGCCATAGATGACAGAGGCGAACGACGGTTGCGGAGATGCGTTCGGGCAGATAGACGGGCTACCGTTGAGCAACTGACCACCAAAATGAACCAAGGGGCTACCAAAAGTGTCTCCCAAAGTACTATTCAGCGAACATTGCTGCGTCTGGGCCTCCGAAGCAGACGCCTGGTTCGTGCACCTATGCTGACTGCTGTTCATCGACGGCGAAGGCTAGAATTTGCACGCCAGTACAGCAGCTGGACGTCCACTGAGTGGCGACAGGTTGCGTTTTCGGATGAATCGCGTTTTATGCTCCATCGGACAGATGGACGTTGGCGTATAAGGCGTGAAACCTCTGAAAGGAACCACCCTGCAACCATTGCCGGAACGGTCCAAGCTGGAGGCGGGAGCATTATGGTCTGGGGAATGTTTTCCTGGCATTCTCTAGGTTCACTGATCATTGTGGAAGGCACAATGGATCAATACAAGTACGCATCTGTCCTTGCGGACCATGTTCACCCCTACATGCGCATTGTTTTTCCTCAGGATGATGGCATCTTCCAGCAGGACAATGCGAGGTGCCATACAGCTGCCAGTGTACGTGCGTGGTTCGAAGAGCACCAGGATGAGTTTACCGTCCTCCCCTGGCCAGCAAACTCACCTGACTTAAACCCAATCGAGCATCTGTGGGACCATCTCGATCGAGTTGTTCGCGCCATGGATCCTCAACCGCGTAATCTAGCACAGCTGGCCACGGCATTAGAGTCGGCATGGCTCAACATCCCAGAGAACACCTTCAGGGACCTATGTGACTCTCTTCCTGCACGTCTCGCAGCAGTCCGCTCTGCGAAAGGTGGTTATTCTGGCTTTTGACAGATGGTCACATTAATGTGACTGGACTGTGTATAACTGAGGTTGTTATAACCAAAATCTATAGCATTATGCATGTTTTCAAAAATTTATGTAAGCATTCAGTTTGAGTAACAATAGGGAAACGACTAAACTTGAAAAGCATTTTACTTAGCAGTTTAAAAAAAAACAAGATGCTTCTTGGAAATTAAGTAAAATTTGCAAGTGTGAATAAAAGAATTGCAAACTATGAACTTTTCCAGCCTGAATAAAAAACATTCATCCAGTGATTTTAAATTCTTTCCGACCTTGCTTACTTTAATCCGGTGCAGATAATTACGAAGAATATTTTTATCATTACCTACGCAGAATAAAGCAAGAGATACTGAATTTTGCAATAATAATAATAAAAAAAAAAAAAAAAACACTGATTCACTCAACCGTGTAATTCTTATATCGCTCATTTTTGGATACATGATCTGCTACAATGATTTGAAAGTTTTCAAAGAATTATTTTGGGTCAAGATCGAGTAATCTCGCATTATAAGCTTCAAAAGTCTCTTATATTTCCTCCTTTAAGAAAGAATCGTTTCCTGTTTTTAGTAGTATTGTTGATGTTCTTCGTAATGACGTTTTAAGTCCAACAGAAAAAGGTCATTATTACGAGAGGTCGCCATAGCGAAAATGGATTTAGATACTTTCATCAGTTCGGGGATTTTGTATACCAGTCATTGTAATGGAATAATCAATTACGGAGGGGTCATTGTAGCGAGCGTTGACTGTAGTTTCAAAATGCGTTTTAGATTCTCTGTTTACTGTTAACAAGTTTCATTCAACACTTAATATTTTAAAAATTTTCTTACCTTAGTTAAGTTCTTCGTTTAGAGTAAGTAAGAATATGTGAATATAGAACTGTCAAGCGCTGCCTAGGTACATGGATTTTATACGGCAGTTTCCAGAATTTTCGAAATTATTAATATAATAAGAAGACTTCAACCACTGAAATATAATCTTCGTTATAAATTCTGCATCAACATTAAAATCTCTCTAACGCAATCAAATAAATATAGGGTACTCAAATAGTATAGTTATATTTGTTAGCAAGGCCTTTTCCTAATATCTGGGTACACAAATAACAGAGAAACTTCTCAAAATCTTTTATGTTTTCTTCATTTGTATTTATTCGGACATTAACAGAGGTAATGTATGGATAAGAATATACTATAAAATTTGAACTAGAGTACATCATAAATAAGATTCAGCACGTATTTTGAAATCCAAATAGGTATTTGATGCCGGTTTGGTATAATTAGTAGGAATCACAATCTGTTTGATTTTTTTTTTTCTTAAATTCAAAAACGTAAATATTTCCTAAAATTATGTCATCGTCAATATCGTCAAACTCTCACAGTGAATCCACTTTTTTTTATTTATTAATAACCTGAAGCGTGAGTTGTGTTTATAATATTTTGTTGTGTTTTCCTCGGAGATTGCGTTTTCATTGTCATTTATAGTAGTTTTCTACACCAGTCTGAAAACTTTACCAATCTGGAAGAAAATTTTCAGTTACATCGATGTCTGGAAACTGGGCAGAATTGTGTAGTAGCTGCTTACAATAGTAAAATAGTCACATTTTCGTAATATATGCTGGTTTTACCATGTGTAACGTAAATAAAAGCTAGTTTTGCATCGAAAATCCTCCATGAAGGCTTCATTGTCCTTAAGCAGACAGCCCTCGTTTTTTAACCTCATCCAAGCCCAACTTAATAACTGTCTTTTAGGCTTTCCTAAAATGCCTTCCTTTTATGCTTAAGCAAACTTATTGTTCATGATCCCATAATTAATAAAAACATTCCCTTACCCCTGGGCCCAATCATCCCCACATCATTATGGTTTATCTTGATCGAAGTGGTTTGGATCACAAGAGTTCTGTTCAGTTTTCCCCAAACGAAGTGATGTTCATTATTACCAAAAATATCAAATTTAGTCTCATGGATAAGCATTTCTCTGCTCCAGAAGTTTTGGGTATTTAATAAGTGGGCTGTAGTACTCCAAATGTTTACCTTTTTTCTGTAAGTTAAATAGTGGTTTAATAATCAGTGTTTTGATGACAAGATTTATGCTTAAATAAAAGTACTCTTGGCTGTTAAAACTGACATCTGCAGAAGGCATTACTCTCACTTTTTGGATCTAACTTGAGTTACTTTCCTTACTCGTTTCATTTTACTAACTTAACTTCATTATTTTTTATGTTTTAATGTGCGCACAGAATATTTTTTTCTTTCTTCCACCATTATGTTTTATCAGTCTATCCTTTATGTATTTTCCAGTTATTTTCTACTCACAGGAATGTACACATTTGCACACAAATTTTCTTGATTTCATTTTAGAGTAAATTGTAATTTGGTGTAACCATTAAGTAATTTGGTGAAGTGATTTCTAGTCTTTTAACATTCTTAAAAGGAACATTCTTATACCAATACTATTTTCATTTAAAGATATCATTCTGTAATCTTTAATTTCCATTTTAACTGTGCCAAGAGCAATATTCTGATAGGTTGGGTTAATATATTATAGGCAAGGTTTTTACAAGGTTTTACTCTTGTAGGAAGTCACTGGCTCCCAGTCACGGATCTTATAAGAAAGGTCCACGATTCTTAGTCTTCTCCAAAGCAACTTCTTCCCTTTTCGCTTTGAGTCTTCGCCAGCAGCGGCCGAAGGGTGAAGTCGCTGAATACTGCTAGTTCGGTCCGAGGGTCAAAGCCCACGAACTGATTGGCTGCATGGGCATTTTCATAGTTCTCCTCATGTGTAACATGTATACGAGCCAGTTTCCCTTAGAAAGTCCTCCACGAAGGCATCCCTCCTATTAGGCAGATAACCCCGAGGCTTTGTAATAAAATAAACCAAATCAAACTACACCCTTTCAGTCTTCGTTTCTCCCCCGCCTTCAAGTAAGAGACCTCAGGGTCAGGAATAGATGTCTGTCTACAGACCTTGCTTGCTTATACCTTACTCAAATATCACAGAAATTTACCTTATCTGACTTCAAATTAAAAAAGAGAAAAAGTACTGATGGTTTGGAAGGAAAGTAATATTACATTAAAACAACTAAGAGTAAAGAAAACATAATAAAACAAATTAATTGCCAATTATTTTTTATAAAAAAACTGCACCTTTTAGAAACTGTTTTTTAGTAAATGTTTTTTAAGGGTAATTGATATGAATTTTATAAAGTTGTAAGACAACTCAGACAATTATAAGTAAAATTTTGATTAGCAATTAATACTTAGAGAGCTCTTCTTACTAATCCTGTTGTTTTTTAAATTTCTGTTATTACTAATGCCTCTGATAGGACTGGAAGTCCTTAACGTGAAAGAATGACGTAGGTCTAAAATAGTGACATATGTTGCATGTTACTCTAGTCTAGAGCTATGGAAAGCTGAGAATTCTGCAAGTTATCTACTATAAGTAGATACGTTGCAGAGTCATTAGCTACATTGAAGCTGGAGACGTGAAAAATGTGCAGTGCCGGAAATGTGCTGGAACTCAACCTGGATCTCTCGAATAAGCGTCGAGTGTGCTACCGTTACACCATGAAGGCAAGCTGGAAGGAGGAAGAAAATACGTTATATACTCCCCCTTTTTAAGTGAAACTGTGGATCAGGGGATCCAGTCGTCAAACACTGGTGGTAAGGAATTATTATCAACCACCTTTAAGTTCGGGCTCCACTGCAGTTTCTTTAGTTAGGTTATTTTCAAGCGCGAGACGTGATGCATGTGCAATGCCCTCGCCGGAACTCGAGACTGGACCTCCCGAATACGCGCCGAATGTGCTACTGTTAGATCAGGAAGGCATGCTGGAAGGAGGGAGACAATATAACGTAACAGTAATTTCTGCATTGAGATGTTGACTTCGAAACGGAAACTTAACCGGAAAGCTTGCTGTTGTCAAAAAGATGAAAATTTAAAACTTACGTGCATAACGAAAACAATATCGTTGAAATGAGTTTTTTTTTTTTTTAATTCTTATTCCAAATTGAAAATAATCTGAGTTCATATAAATTACATCGGAGATTGCAAAAACTCTCAAAATGGATAAAAAAAAAAAAAAAAAATTTCTACATAAACAAATTAATTGATTGAGAGGGGGATAAGGTTATACACATTTCGCGAGTTTCGCGAAATCATCCTTCGTTAGCAGCGAAGCAGAAATTTTACTGATACTTGAAAGCTTAAATGTTGCTATTTAGCTATGTTTGTTTAGGAAGATTAAAAGAAAAAAGGAAAGATAGATATGAAATCATTAATATTAAAAGAAAGTACGACTGTAACTTGAAGGAATGAAATTTCCTTTTTTTAAACTGGACAAAAGTAAAATAAATAAATAAATCCTATTTGAGAAACGTGCAAAAAGCATGGAGAAATGGAATATTATGCGGTTTTTAGTAATACAGTCATATTCTTGACCTAGTTTTCTTTTGTCCATTCCAGAGAAACTGGTCTAAGACTTCTCTAATAAACTGCTTTACAACTGTTTCGAACGCAGCTCAGCATTCATGAAACTACAAATAATATGAGGAGACATATTTCTGTTGAAGATTCATTTTGTCTTAAAAGAAGTTCTTTGCAAGAAAAGCAGGAACTTTTGCAGTCGTCTTGAAATTCTAGACTTTACAAATTCACAGCAAAAGTTAAATTTCCTGTTCATGAAAAGAGAGCTGAACGCAAAGTGTTTATATAATTTACATAGTAAAATTTCTTCTTAGATTTCATTGTTATCTGAAACCGCGCCGTGAGGAAACACTTTGAAGTGTTTATTACCTTTTTTGCACTCTTTATCACTGTATCAAACTGCTCTCTAAAAGTATAAATAAACGAACATATGCCGTTTCGAACATCCAATTTAGAAATTGCACTAATGGAATAATTATGCATTTTGAAAGAAGTTGTTGATGAGGAAGCTAAAACAATTTTTGCTGATCCTATTGCAGTTGTATTCTAGAGATTACTTTATTTATATGTCTAGTACTAAATGTCCAAAGTTGAACAGAAGAAGCATGAAGATAACAATGTAGATAACAGATATTTTTCTAGCCATATTCATTGGATGCAGTTTTTAGCTTAGTGTTAAAATCCTGTGCCTTTTCATTTTCTCTTTGATGAGAAGGAAGTAGTAGATTTTATTTTTAATTAAATGCACATTTTTCCACATTTTATTATGAATTATTGAAGATGATGCCTTTGTTCTAATTAAAATTGGCAAACGCTGCATATTACTGTTTAAATGATCAGATATATGTAGGTGATCGCATGAGAATCTAATTTAATTCAAATGGGTGTCAATACAGATATTTTCATAAAATGCAGAAAAGCGGTTTATATAACAAATATTAAGGTGCTGAAGAACAGCTGCGACTGAAGGACACCTAGTTTTGTTTCTGAGCTTCTTTTTAAACTTTCTTAATCGATTCCTTTTACGCGGTCTACTTTCTTACTGTTATTTTTCTTGAATGTAAATTCGTAGAATTTAATTTTGAATCGTCATAACAGCGTAACAATTTTTTTTTCTTTTCCGACACATGTTTCGCCGCATTATCATGTTAAAAAAAAACGAGAAATGGCCAAGATAAATTGAACATAATTTTCGGTCACTACTGCAGACGAAGAATATGATAATAAAATAGACTTTTGAATAGTTAACTACATTAGAGTATTTTTCTTCTCGTTTAAAGTTTCCATACTTTTTAAAAGCATTTAAAAAAGTTGTAAAGAATTTTAGCCTACCTTTACAGTGGTTTTCGTGATTCTATTAAAGGCACACCCGGGGTTAAAATCCAGGCGAAGGCATCGCTGATTTTTCAAGTTTCCCGCTCAGACATAAACCCGATGACTGTATAAATGGCACACACGAATTAAAATGTAGTGGACGTGTAGATTTAGCGACTGGGTTCTCTCCTCCCCAATTACTTATTAAGTGGTAGTGGTGGTGGTGGGGGGTGAACATAAGGAATTTTCTCCTTCGTCGAGTAATTGGAAACACGTCCGGCCGGACGTGTTTCCAATTAGGTTAGACTAATTTCCTAATTTCCAATTAGGTAACTAATTAGGTTCCTAATTTCCAATTAGGACGTAGATTCGTATTCGAATCCTTGAGAAGGCATTGCTGATTTTTCATGTTTCCTACTACGAAATACACCGAAAAACTCTACGATATAAACCCTGATCCATTTTCCTCATGCAAAATCTTTTTATAGCATGGCTTGTCTAAAAGCAAGCTCGTTTTATACGGTACGTACATGCACAGTGAAAAAAAAAATTGAAAAGAACTTTATAATATATCGCCAATTTGAGCGGTTTTTTAACTTTCCCTTAAGTAAAGCGATTTTTTTTCACGTTTTTCAAAGTATTTCTCTCTTCAAGCGGACAGTTCTCGCTTGTTTTATAATAATTACTTAGCAAAGTATCTGAAAACCTTACGTTGTTATGCTATTCGTGTTAATGTAATTTCAACATTTCGGGGGGGGGGGAATTTCAAAGTTTTTCGAAACCATTTTCTCTTGGCTTATTTAAATATTCAAAATCAGTTTAAAATTATGTTACAGCAGCAAGCACTGTACTTATAGGAAATGATTAACAAAATATAATGAATAATCATGAGTCATCATTAGACAAAAAATTAAACTTAGTTTCATTCTGAAGTAAGAATATTTTTTTATATAAAAAACCCAGAAAAAAAAAACAATTGATAAAAGCGATTGAAAATAATGCAAAGTTATGTTTATTTAAAGCCAATAAAAAGCAATAAAGGAAGTAAGTACGTCTCTAAAACAAAAATAATTTTAATTGGGACAAATTTTTATAAAATTTGCTTGACCTTAAATCTGCATAATTCCGAAAAACATAGATACATTGGTTTTCTGAATATGTAGTATGTATGTTAATTTTTACCGTTAGCAATGAAATATAAATTAAATTAAAATTATATGCCCCGTGACTGCCATCTAAAATCACAAAATTTGCTTATATAGTAAGCCCTATGAACAATCAGTCAGTCCTGAAGCGTTTTCTTTGATCTGTAGTAGTAAAACATTTGCAGTTTCTAAATAGCTTTTTGAACCTACTTCTTAGAGCAGGTTTTTCTGATCAATTCCAGTTTTGTTTTCTCAGCAAGCGTTAGGAAAGCGAATTTACCTTTATTTCCTCCCTTTTCACTTCCTTGTTCGATGTAAGCACTGTAATAGCCAAAAATTTCGAGCATATTATTTGAAGAGAAATACCCATATTGACAGTCCCCGAATCCATTTGGAAGATTTTTTTTTTTTTTTTGCATGATATCTGCACGTGCTGACAGAATAAAGGACTGTTTTTTCCCAAAACGAATTGTAAAATGGATTTAAAATGGATTCAAAGCAATTTTTTTTTCTTCACGTTTGTACGTACGGACATACGTATGTATGTTCATATGTATCTCGCATAACTCAAAAACGATCAGCCGCAAAACGGTGAAATTTTGTATATGGGACTGCTATAACATCCAGTTTTACATTTCCCTTTTTTTATTGCCATCGGCATAACGAACGTGTATATATATGACAATCTATGATATATATATATATATATATATATATATGTCATAGATTCTGCAGTAGAATAACAACTCCAATCCACAATGAATAAGAAATTTGGCAGTCGAGGTAGATTTAATTCAACTTTTACTTCAGCAAACATGGTGCGGCCGCAAACAAGTTGGCATATTATTTATGCCTATTCCAAAAGTTTACAGTTTTGATAAATTTGCAGTAAAAGAGAAGGAGCAGACAGACTACAGTCTATCTAGGCCAAAGCGTAGAAATCAAGTGCATTATGTTCAGGGCGAAATCTTAATTCAGAGTTAGTTTTAATTCTCAGTGCGTTTTGATTGGATAGTTTATACTGCTATAAAATTATTATTGGCTGTTTTAGTTCCGTTTACATCATCAGAATTATGTAAGTGTCGTATGACATGGATTAGTCTCGAAATGATGCAATGCAAATAGAGATTACTATTTTTAGAATACAGAACAGAAATTAATTTTATGCTGCTAATTTAATCTTTTACATATTCTTTATTTTTCTAATATACATATATTATTTACTAAACAAATATTGAGTATATTATTTTCTAAATATAAAGTTAGTATATGAATGAAGTAACCCAAAAGCATTAAAATTGAATCCCGAAAATAATGTTTTAAAAAGAAACTTGAATTTTAATCATGAAAAATAGAAATCGAAACTTTGTAAATGAAAATTAATCAATGAACTAAGTAATTAGCGTCATTGATCGGAACTTGGTTGATTTTTCAAGGGGAACAAACCAACCCCCGTTCAATTAACAATAATTAATAAATGCGAAGGTGTTTCGTGTTTTACTCAAGTAAGAAATATGATACCAAACTGGCAGTTTGAATTTAAGCCAAACTTGTAAGTTGAGTTTAATTCAAACAGTAAGATTAAAGTGAGATGAATTAAAGTGAATGACTATAAAGAACTAATTATGAATTCATCATGAATGTTCCAGTTCCGTTGAGTTAATGAATTTTTTAGAAATCTTGAGATATTATTGCCAAACTGAGTAATAGTAAAAAATTTCTTTGCTAAATTCAGTAGAAGTAAGAAATTTTTTCTCTTTTACTTGAGTAAAGTGTCCTCCGACACCCTCGCTTTCATGCATGTTAATTCAAAGCCATCTTTATAAACATAATAAACAGAATTTAATCTTTGCCATATTTGTGAAATCAAAGATAAAAGCAATCGTGATAAACATATATACATATATATATATACTCACCCCCTTACTCGGCCTTAAGATCCTTACCAGGTGTTTGCTTTTAGCATCCGTTGGTTACAATTAGAAGTTTGACTCCGCTTCTTTGACAGGGATATTTTATTTCGATATTTTCAATTTTTGTTGTCATTTTGAACTTGCCTTGAGGGATTGGTTAATTAAGTTAGAAATTCGAGGA
The DNA here is from genome assembly GCA_000611955.2 of Stegodyphus mimosarum. Classification (NCBI taxonomy): domain Eukaryota; kingdom Metazoa; phylum Arthropoda; class Arachnida; order Araneae; family Eresidae; genus Stegodyphus; species Stegodyphus mimosarum. The sequence goes on from KK117395.1 coordinate 104,082, forward strand.
AATAAGTTTAGATGATCCCAAACAAATGATGTGTAAACATCATATTTTTTTTTAATATTATTGTAGTAACAAAGACAGATTTCAATTTTCTGTTCGCAAACTAAATGTTTCCTTATGAAGATTTTGCGTGTAAACATCTCTCTGATTATCTTTGGAAATGTTTGATGCAAATAATCTGTACTATTAAATTATGGCGGGGGTGCTTGTTTGTGGCATTTTCTCTTCTAGAATGGTGGAGAGTTGAGCTTCGAGAGAGGTACCCCCCGGATTCCAAAAATTCGTAAGACGCCATTTCGACCATTCTCATCTTCATACGACTTTAATTAGCCGAGATATTAATTAAAAATTCTGAAAACGCTAAGTTTCGCCCTCATTTCTCTGAATGGCAAATCTCATACGCTGGAAATAAAAATCTGCTTTGTTTCGAAAAGTGTTGCCACTGTTGGCTTTCAAATCGCAGAGTTTCTTAATAAAAAAATGTGTAATTTTTACGAAATATAAAATAAAAATAGTATTGGCAAACAATAAATACATTATTCCCGATTCCAAAAATTCGTGGGAAGCCATTTCGACAGTTCCCATCTTAATGCGACTTGAATTAGCCGAGATTTAATTAAAAACTCTAAAAACGCTAATTTTCTCACTCATTTTTCGGAGTGGTAACAGTCTTGGGCGCTGGAGATAAAAAAATCTGCTTTATTTCGAAAAGTGTTGCCACTGCTCGCTTTCAGATGGCAGAGTTTGTTAGTAAAAAATTTGTAAGTTTTAAAAAATATGAAATAAAAATAGCATTGCCAAACTTTAAACATATTATTATTATATAAGGTCATATTTTGACGTTGCAGAAAACACGCGATTACATGTGACGTCATTGTATATCGAAAATTTTTCTTTAATGTTAGCATTTTAAACAAATAGCTGCTGTTGGCAACTTTTGTGTTTCAGGTTAGTATAATTGACACGATATATTAATGCCACGTTAATTCTTTTATTAATATTGAGAAAATGCTGTTATATTACATTAAATTTAAATCATGACGTCATACGTATTTACCTAAAGTGTCAAACACTTTTCTTTCCTGGTTTGGCAATAAAAAATTTATTTACGAATTGGTTGTTGCTTGGAAAGAATGAATTGATTTCATTCATACTGAAATTTTTTTATATATTTGCTTTTCAGAGGTACATAGAACTTTTAAATTTTGCTTTGGCTGCAGCCAGCTCATCTGGCGGGCTTGCCTGCTTGTAAACACATTAGGTTTTTTTGAAGCTGGAACCGTGATAAATGAGCAGTGTCCTCGACGGGACCTCTCGAATACGTGCCGAGTGTGCTAATCATTACACCACGAAGGCAAAGGCAGGAAAAGGCGGGAGAAATACCATATATACTACCTCATTTTAAAGGGCGACTGGGAATTAGGGAACCCAATCGCTAAATTTTGGTGGTGGAGAATCATCATCCACCACTTTTTTCTTTTTAGTTCGGGCGCCACTGTAGAGACATTAGAATTTTTATGAAGCAGAAAATGTGAAAAATTAGCAATGCCCTCGCCGGGACTCGAACTCTGGACCTCTCCGATATGCGTCGAGTATGCTGACCATTACACCACAAAGGCATGCTAAGAAGGCAGGAGATATACCTTATAAGCTGTTTATTTCATTTCTCCTCAAGAGGCACCTTTCTGCCTGTTAGTAGGCTTAAGAAATTCTGATTTGTTATGGAAGGCCGTACAAGGAAGTCATATTGTCCATATCAGACACTTTTAACGAATTTTATCGTCCAAAAATCGAGAGGGAATAATTTTGCGAATAATTTAATTTCCGAAAAAACACGATTACTGTAGAACATAACAAATGAAATGTAGGTGTGGCACACATCGTGGTCTGGCTCAGTTACCTTGCAAAGCCTCAGGTGCATCTCACATAGATGAGATTTGAAAGTATTTCCGAAGGAGAAGAGCGGAGGATCGAAAGACAAGCGGAGCGAACAAATGGCCCAGATTTCGAAAGATCGATTACGTCACCAATAGATAAGGCTTCAGTGAGTTGGAATGTATATAATAAAAGTACGGAGATATCAGATGTTTGAGAAGTTTTTTAAATAACAAAACACCAGCTGCGTCCAATTAGCTTAACAAGGAATCTGCGCAAAATATAGTTCAAATAATAAGCGCGAAGGAAAATAAAATGGATGAATTGCTAATACAAAAATGCAAATAAAAATTGAATACTCTGAAAAAAAAAATTTAAATAATCAAGAAAATACAATTTACTAATAAACTTTTCCTGAGAGGGAAAAACTTAAAGGGAAACAATAGAAAAAAGGGAAAATTAGGCGAAATTTGTTTTAATTTTCAGAATCTAGAGCTAAAAAGCTGGGGAGGGATACGGTATTAATCTATATCAAATTTTAATCTCCAGGAGCTTCTAATTGATGCCGAATTACTCACTTACCATTCCCCAAATTACTTCTTATACATGGAAATGCACAAATGTAAGTTAAAAATAAAATTTTTCGAAATACACTTTTTCACTTAAGAAAAAAAAAAAAAAAAAAAAAAAAAAA
>KK117395.1:106687-117945 GCA_000611955.2 Stegodyphus mimosarum
AAAAAAAAAAAAAAAAAAAAAAAAAAAAAGAGAGACATTTAGGTAACTAATATAAAATCGTTATTTTCACGTTAATATCCTGCATTGCTTAATTAAATATACTGCTCCGATAGAGATGCCGCAAAAGCTTGAAGCGAAAGCAATCTGTTGCGATTCCTCCCGTGTAGTACAGTTGGCGGATATTGATTTTTCAAACGGATATCTCATTTCTCGAGAGCGCGACCCTAAAACGGTTATGAGAGAGTCAACTTGAAGAGAGGACAAATAATGACTGCGACTGTGCGACTTCGATAACGAAGTTCATTTTCAAATCCCTGATGTACCAAATACAGATGGAAAAAAAAGATTACCGCAGATGAAAGTGAAAGCACGTAAGTTCAAGACAGAGAAATTTCCTAAAACTAAACCATTTTTGGACGTCAAAGGGAACACTGTGGCATATAAATAGCACTTGAATTTATATCTGACATACTACGTACCAAAAGTATGAAATGCGGTAACATTATGAAGTTAGATGATAGGTGGGACCTATGAAAAGCACTTAAGTCAAGGTCTAACATTGCCCTTTGTCCTTTTTTAATTAAAGAGGGCCAAAGGCTGAAAAATGCTTGTTTAAAAGAAAAGTATGCCATAAGCATTGTAATTTTCACGCACGCCAGTATAAAATAGCATTAAAATTAAAATAAAATGGCGTTATTTTTCTTACAGCAAATTTATAATTATGAAAAGGGGGAAAAAATGTATTAAAGAATATCGAACTCAGTTTTTCACTTTCTGTAATATTAAAGCATAACAGTGACGGCTCTTGTGTTTAGCATAAATGTGGAGTAATTGTGTAGCATTATAATCATTAGGTGTTTCGAAGTGAGAAATGTGAAAATAAGCGACGCTTTCTCCGGGATTCGAACTCCGGATCTTCCGGTACTAGCTGAACAGCTTGAAGGCACATGGAAAGAAGGTTAAAAAAAAAAATAAATAAAAAATAATAATAATAATTAAAAAAACATCATTTCAATGTTTGAAGGAAATGAACAAAGAAATTCATAGAGAACATAAGTTTTGATGCTTTGATGGCTATTGTTTCTTTAAAAACGCTAGTTCTAATATATTGGCAAAATAATATTTTGCTTATCAGCAATTACCGAATTACTGACAATTTTAAATGCAAATTTGCAAGCATAAATACGTAAAATAAAATAAGGAACAGCGTAATTCTGAGTTTTCGTAAGTCGGGGCATTACAGTACATTTCTTTGCGTTTTCATTGAAGTAGGATTGTAACTTATTGTTTCGCTCGATTTACAATTTCCTGATATTCTGAAAAACTGTGAAGAGCTTTAAGCAACAAATAAAGTATAATATTTTACATAATATTGTAATTCTTGGCTAGCATACACTGCTACTAGACCTACTTCAAAGTCTGTTAGCGACTTATCGCTAAGACTAGAAGATGAGTACAACAGGGGCAGGTTGTAAAAGACCCGTTTATTGAACTCAATTTTTATAGACGGTACAGTCTTTATGCTTGCAAATCCACCATCCACCTGTGGCGATAAAAACTAAGTGGTAAACTAAACTAAAGATAAGTTAGTAGTTCAAGGCTAATCAAATTGATTTAACCTAGCGGTAAAGTCAGGTTAACTCAGAAACCAACACCAACGTAATTCTAAACTCCGGCAGCAAGAATGCGAAGTCGAGATTCAGAAATCAAGCTACTGTTTGAAAAGCAACATGCGCACTCTATAACGGAACATGCTCTGCCTAACTTTTTTTCGTTACTTCAGTTTAAATACACTTTCGTTCATCCTAACTGATCTATATCCTGGCGAGGTTTGTTTTGGTGTGGTTTATTTGATTATGGCAAAACTCGAAGGCTATCTGCCTAAGGAAAAGGATGTCTTCGTGGAGAACTTTCTAAGGGGAACTGGCTAGTATACATGTTATACACAGGGAGAACCACGAAAACGCCCTTCTAGTCAACGAGTTGGCAGTCTTCGAACCGCGGGCTTCTAGCAGTGTTCAGCGACTTTACGTTCGGCCGCTGGTGGGCCGGATCATCTTGGCGAGGAAACGCGAGAAAAACAAGAAATGATAGAAAAGGGTAACAAATAAAAATAACTACAATATGAAATGATAATTTAAAGTGTTTAAAATCTTTTTCATTTGTAATGTGAAAAGACAAACTAACTGAAATATTGCGGATTCTTAGAATATTCTATGAGTGAAAGGGTAGGCAGACAAGCATGCATTTTGCTCTAATATCAGACGTCTGGGTTGAGTAATCAAAACCCTGGGCTAGAAGTCAAGCAAAATTTGTTTACGAACATATATATGCGAATATTAATATCATATTTTTAATATTATTATCTTAGATGATGAATTTCCACATACCTTAAATCTCGTTGTATAGTGTAGGCAACACAAGCCAATTTTCCTGCTGTCCCTAATCCATGGAGTAAAAGAGCTGCTGATACGTTTGAAAGAGATCTGAAACAGATTGTTTATTACAACATTTACATAATGAATAGTATTGTTGTTCAGTACATGATTATTATTTAATTGGTGCTTTATAAGCGTTAACGTTGAAAAAAACCAAATGATAAAATTTTAGACATTTAATTAATTTCCATGGAAGAAGAAGTATAAGAAATAATGAACTTCTTAAAAGTATATTGTTTATAATCCTGAAGCTTTATGTTTAATCAATTTCCCTTTAATTTGGGATTTATTAACCATCTGAAATATTCAAAACACGTTTCTTCATTATTTACAATTTAAAGTGGTTTATTATTATTAATTTTACCTTCATGATAAGAAAGCGCCAAGCCAATTTTCCATTTTTCAAGCCTTTATTTAAAATTACCATAGTACGTTTACTTCAATTTTTTGTCTCCTATATATGATTGTTTTGTTTGATGAGTGCATTAAAACCTTTTAACACATATAATTCACTTTTGTTTTTCTCATAATTATAAACGAGGTGTACATACCTACAAATATTGGGAATTAATACGTACTGCCGTTTTCTGCACACCCGCGCATTGGCAAAGTGATAAATATTCATTAGTTTGCAGAATTATTAGGTTATTTGTAAACGGGAATTCTGAAACACCAGGTCGTGTCTACTACAGGAATCGAGTCCGAGATCTTTCACTTGCTGTTTGGATGTTTTGACCACTACAAGCACGAGAACATACATGGAAAGGAATGTCTTTAATTCCATAGATTACCCTCCACAATTTAAAGTGTTATAAAATATCATTTAAGATTTTAACCAGTTATTTTATGTTAATATGTGTTCCTAGCGATCTCTTCTCTATTCCTCTGCCAGAATGTAAATTTCTAGCTTGCGCGATATTCAAGTGCGTCAGAAAATAAAGGGTATTTAATGGAAAGCTTTAGAGCGTAAAATCAGAGCGTGTTCTGCCTGCTTGAAAGCTACGTTGCTAAATTTAATTCTCTCACGATTAGTATTCTGAAGCTTTGAGTTATTCTTGCTATTAAGCTTATTTACGCTGACTTCGGTCGGAGTCAGCTTGCGCATTATCGGAATTGTGAAGCCGCTGTCTATGCAATTGTTAGGCTATACGTATTCCCATTAATTTTAATTCTTCCATTATCTTTAATTTAACTCATGACTGTTGGCTTCTGTAAGCACGAGTTTGTGCCGATTTGATCTAATTTTATGTTACTAAAGAAGACCAAACTCCACAGACTGCCGAGGGGAAGAGGAGACGAAACAGCCGGCCAAATCAAAGATGGAGGATTATCGGCAACCTCGTTTAATTCGGTAGGAAATGGAGGGTCATTAGTTTATTTTTGAGCAAACTGGGACTTTTTGATGCCAGACGTACGTCATGAGAACTTGTGACACCAGCGCAAAACACCATAAGGATTTTTAACAGGAATAAGGTTATCACTTTGATGGCGCATCAGGCATAATGTTTCACACTTTTCTAGCGATGTCTTTTCAGTTCCAGCGGTAATAATTTCTGCATTTAAATTTGTATCCAGAAACTTTTGTTTAAGTACCATATATAGAAATTTCGCCAAGAGAATGTGCAAGAATACCATTAGTTTCTTGAAAAATAAAATTATAGAGTATGCGTCGTTTCAATACTGGTAGATGCAAAATTCGAACAGAAAAGGAAAGGAAAAATTAATTACAAATGTGATCGAGCCCCAGCTGTTGCAATAAAAGAGCTTGTTAAAGGAATGTTAAGTATAATAATATGATTTTTAAGTTGACGACTGCTTATTATAATAAATATTTGATAACCCAATGTTTAATAAATTAATTTTATAATATTTTGATAATTATAATTTTAATAACAATACGAATTAAGCATTTTTTCAACCGAAGTGGCCCAATGTAATTTAATTTTATTGATATATTCTTAATGTGCTTTCTAAAAGTTAAGCACACAATGCAAATTCTGAGCTTCGAAACACGTATTTCAGTTTCGTTAAATGAAACTCACTGCGTTTATAGAAGAAAGCATACAAATATCATGTGATGTAACCAATAAGGATTTATTCTCCGCAAATATGAGAATTAGGTAACGGTTGAAGACGATGCCATCCTGAAGCCTTTAAATAGTTGCTTTTAAAGACCTGATAGAAAAGTTTTGAAGAGGTTATGAGTATTTTTTGACTAGATAAAATTAATTACGTCTCAAAGACTCTGCTGGATGATTTTCAAAGCTGGCATGGCATTGGGCGACATGAAGCAAAACAGTCTTTTTTTTTCCCCTTTTGTTCTCGCTCACTCTGAAACTTTTTAACTTTGGAAATAATTTCAGATGAATGGGTCAGTTGCCTAGAGATCTTTTCCAGTCGCTTAAGCATTATCTCATCCTTTGAAGATGATTATTTGGCCTTTTTATGGCACCTTTATTGGCACCAGCCTATACGGGATTGGGATGAAGTCCTTAACCCCACTGTGAAACTGTATGCTACAGCTATCAGTCTGATATTTATTCTTATGGACGATAATATTCGTTTACATACAGCAAATCTGCTGGAACCTCGAGAATGAAGTGGTCCATATCCGCCCCTTCCAGATAAGATCTTTGCGATTCATTTGGACTTGCCCTGCCCATGTACTTTCTCCAACTACTCTGAAAGACCTGAAAATTTTCGTGTTAGTCGCAGGCCAATTATGGCCCCTGTGTCTGAGGACACTGAAGTCAGAGATCGCGGCATCTCTTAGTTCTGCTTGTTTGCATAGTTTACAGTCTTTTATTTATTTTTATGCACAAAACATAATGTTAAATGATATTTTTTAGTCAGGCAAAAAATAACTTTTCCAGTTATATGGAATTTACTGCTGCGTGCTTAAGTTTTACAGAGCAGCGTATATCAAATGAAAAAGGGTAATCACAGGATTTTAAATCACTCAAGTGTTTACAGAGATATTTATGCTTTCTTAACTAAGTGCTCCTAGGACGTATTGAACCCGATAATCTTGTGCTTCTCAACTCGCTTTCTAGGCCACTGGGCTTTACAGGAAGTGGCTGCTCCCTGGGAAGCCGATTAAAATGCTGAGCGCGCTTGTGTCTTCCGCAAGCTTAGATGATCACTGTTACTGCTGTAAAAACGATAATCAAGGGAATTTTGGAAAAAGAATGAGTAGAATTTGGTTATCATTAAAGTACTATTTCTGTACCTAAAGCAAATCATATAGAATAAGGGAAATTTGAACGGTTTTTCTTTCCCTTCGCGTATGTAAAAGGACTCATTTCATACTGGCATGTGTTTGAGGAAACTGAATCTAAACAGGCTTTTTAAGACCCGCCAGCGTCCGAGCGGTAAAAGTCTCTGAACATTGGTAGGTTGGTTCGGGGTTGGAGTCCCGGCGTAAGGGATGGCTGCATGGGCGTTTTCAGGGCTTTTCCCGTGTGTAACATGGATACGAGTCAATTTCTCTTAAAAAATCCTCCGCAGGGTATCCCTCCCTTTCCGTATAGTGCTTAATGGTGGAGTTTTCGTTAAAACAAAACTAAAACAGGTTTTGAAGCTTTAAAATAACATAGTGATAAACACACTTTGGGCTATTTCATAATAACAGATTTCCAAAACCTTTTTTTAAACTGTATAAAAAAGCTGAAATATGCATTTGAAGCTTTAATTACTATGCCAATTTGCGCATTTCTTCGGTGAAAAATAGGCTTACTAATTTTACGCCTCGTACATAGTTATATTAAAATATTTTTGGAGATTTAATTAAGTTTATCTGCTTCCTCCTTTTATCCTAATTCCCATATTTAAGATACAGATTTTAAGTCTAAACATCGATTCATTATTAATAAGAGGCAAAAAGTCTTAAATCCAAAACCTGTAGTACTATAAAATTTCTACGTCTCTCACTATGATAACTGTTTTACGTTTTTATGGTCTGCAATCGGTTCGTGTGAGGTCAGCATTCTGGTTGACTGAAACAGTTAAAAATCTCTCTTATATATATATATATATATCTTTTTTAAACATAGATAACATTTTAAAGAATGTGAATCCTTAGCCTTTGCTTAAAAACCAGTTGCCATTTTTATACTTGCCTACTCAAAAATCTTAATTTTTGCAAGCAATTTTCTTTAAAAGCAATATTTTTCCAAAGATATTGCAACACTTTTATCGACTGAGTAAGATTATTTTGCTTCAGTAAAATGTATTGGAAAATAAATTTGGATTTGGCATTAGTCAAGATTAATTTGGAAGTAATGTAATTAGGAAACAGATGGAAATTTCCTGCACTTGTGATTGTATATATTTACCTCAATAATAGTGACACTTACTGTTCAGATGTGATGAATGATGCTGGTGCTATCAAAACGAGGGATCCAAAAATTAAAAAGCTTGCAATGCAAGTGAGTAAAACGCTGTTAACCTGGAAAAAAGAAAGAAAAAAGGTAATCTCTTTATACTTATTAATAAAAATGTCGGCTGATTTTATTTCGTGTTTTATATTTACCTTCAAGTGGGACTAATTATTTTAATTTGCACAGAAATACAGAAACGATTTTCTGTATTCAGAAGTTTATAATGAACTTTACAAAGCCTTCTGACTATGATAAATCTATATTATTCGTAAATTTTCTGAAGATTAGTTCATCTGACAAATTATGTATACAGATTATAAGCGGCTGAGTAAATTATAAGTAATATGATTTTTAAAAGTTTAATTTGACTTCTTCGTTACATAATCTGTTCCCTTCTATATAGCAGAAAATTGTAGGAAAAAAAACAGCATCGCTTCATTGCTTTGGGAAACGGACAATCTACTTTAGAGGTTGAACTTTCTTGCTTAAGTAAAACTGATGTGAAAAGTGGATACAAACTAAAATCCCTTAGAAATTCCTCCACTAAGTCACCTCTTCTCTAAAGCAGATAGACATCGCGTGCTTTACTGATCCCGTACATATAAGAATGCCAACCCGCATATGTAAGAAAGTTTTTTTTTTTTTTTTTTTGTTTTCTCAGTCAACACTTAGCCTTCGAACCTTTCTCTGTGAAAAATAAATCATATTTCAGATGTATTGCAGTGTTTATAAAGAGAAAAGTACATGCTAAAAGGTTGTCTTATTTGAACATGATAAAGCACTCTAGGGCTATCCGCCTAAGAGGAGAGATGCCTTCGTGGACGATTTGCTAAGGGAGAATATCTGGTACCCACATTACACGTGGAAAAAATCCCGAAAACTCTCATACTGCCAGCCTATTAGCCTGGAATCGAGCGCATTGTCGAACTGCTTGTGTTTAGAAACTTTACCACTATGGTGAGCTCTTTATATATATGGAATATACAAAAGTATTTTACATTACAAAGGTAATTAAAAGTACCGAAAAAATAATTATGAGGAATAATCTTCCCACTACAAAATTTTCATTTATAAACATGGGTTTAGTGACCCTTGCGCACAAATCAAAAAGCAGGGTTTGGTTTGGTTTGGTTTGCTTTATGTGATTATGGCAAAGCCTCGAGGGCTATCTACCTAAGGGGAGGGATACCTTCGTGGAGGACTTTCTAAGGAAAATTGGCTTGTGTACACGTTACCCATGGGAAAACCACGAAAACGCCCATGCAGCCAGCCCGTTTGCGGGATTCGAACCTCGGGCCAAACTACCAGTGTTCAGCGACTTTACCGCTCGGGCGCTGGTGGGCTCGAAAAGCAGGGACACTTGCGCATACGAAATAGTCATTGCCCAACTAGTAATAAGTAATGAGTAAAGTGGCAGTTCCGCACAAACCACATCTTCTTGATTAACTCGGATTAACGATAACATGGAATTTGAAACAGCGATTTGGACTATTGATTCATTTTACAAAATTTTAAGCTACTGGATTGCACAAATATAAACGTTAATGAAATGATTATATTGTGTATATGTTAAAGAATGATAAATTTCTTAAAGCGTGAATTACCTTTAAAGTGTCAAAATATTCCCAAGGTACAGCACACTTTAAAGCGTCTTTATAACTGGTACATGATCGTGAATTTTTTTATACTTATTTCGATATTCTTCATAATGTGTTGTCTACTTTTATTTTATATTCCAAGCATTTAAAATATTTAAAATAAAAGTTTTAGTTTTGCTTTTGATACACCTTCATTTTTTCTCGTTAGGGTTCGCACTAACGGGAAACTGCCGATACCGGTCTGCACACAGGTCACAGGCTGCGCGTGACTTGCCTTTAGATGTTTCAATAAGGATGAAATTCCTTTTACTTAAAAAACAAAAATAATAATAATATTACACGAGAAATACTTAGAACAACTTTTAGAGCCGGGATGGACTCTACTTGAGAGGACAAAATGCGAAGTCGATATTAAAAGACATGGGATATCTAGTACAAAATTTACCAATTTGATGGTTACCAAGCCAATGCCAAGAGATATCACTAAGGATACATATTTTTGGTACTAGTAATCTATTCGCTGCAATAGCCTTATCGATGTATATTTTTTCCTTTCTTTATCTTTAAGCTTACCCAATATGACCTTCCTACCGAAATGTATTCCCTATCTGTGGGCCTTAGTTCAATTTTCCAGCATTTCTACATGAAAAAACACAAAACTACTTACTATCTCTTGCTCTTATCTAATATGTTCTTACACTGTTCTAAGAAAAAAGAAGTCAATCGGAGCTACGATAAAGATAAGGAAGTGTGTCTTCTTCTGTAAAATAAAGAACACCTTTTCTTAAGAAACACCCCATGCGGCTGAAATAACGTCAGTTCGCGAGATCAGTACTGATACGTTGCAAGTCTTTTGCCTTATTATTCTGTGAAAGTTTTAATTAAGAATTAAAGCAAGTTTTTCTTTGTCTCGCTGTATACACACGAGCGTTTCTGCAGGCTTATATTACATATTTATCTATACTGAATATATAAGGAATGAAAAGAACACTAACTCATCGAACTTCAAGTATCTTCGAATACGTTAAATTCATGAGTGATATTGTAACGTCTTCCCCAAGAACCCGGCTTATACCACGCCGAAGGTCACGCTTACACTGAGGTCAATGTTCGAAGGACGAACACCTCCTCCCTCCTGTCCCCATTGTGCTGAAATCCGGGGAGATGAACAGAAGAGGGGTCGAAGGATAGATCTGTTTACACAGTTTCCAGAATTCTTTCTCTCTTCTCTCTCTCTCTTCGCGCGAACCCAGAAGCTTCCAGGTACATGTCATGTCATAGGTGTGACCAACACTCACAACCAGCTTTAAGCAAGTTGAGCAGTTCGTCGGACGAAGAACCAAGGCGTTTTGTTTTAGGGCGTTTGAACCAAGGCGTTAACAAAATTATCTCCACATTATAGAAATGAAAAACTGAAGTATCGGCTAAAGAATAAGGAAATGACTGAGACGAGTTAAACAGAGAATTAGATAAGAGATCCTCTGCGGACAACAGCGATGACATCCTGAGGCAAAGCTGCACAAAAGGGACAATTATCTCCTGTAGTGAGGCACGTGTGTAGCAGTCGAAAGTATAATAAGGGTGGCAAAGACACACACGCTTCCTCGGTAAACATGTACTCAGCTTAAACCTTCGCCACGCTTTATTAGGTTGAAGAATTTCAGATTATATGATTATTTAAAAACACTCAAGTGCTATCTGCCTAAGGGAAGGTATACCATCGGGGAGGACTTTCTAAAGGAAACTGCTAAGTATAGAGGTTATTACATGAGGAAAAACCCAAAAACCATGCAGACAGCCCGTTCTCCGGGATTCGAACCCTGGACCGAGCTTATCAGTGAATGTAAACTGTCTTGAATGGCATGAGCGCATCGTGCTCTGTGTTTTACATTCAAAGCCAATGGCTTAGGGTCATAATTTCGTTGCACACGTTAATTGCATAACAGCTAAAATGCCCATTAAAGTTACAAGCGCCTGGCCCCAGCCACCACCCCTGTTCTTATTGGTTGCCGTTTATGACGTCAGGTTAAAGAGATTTCATTATCTGTTTCGTTTACGTTAAGTGAACTTATTCTGCTTTGGTCTTGATTATGTATAAATGTGAATTTGTGGAGCTGAGGCTCAAGCTTTTGGCGAGCAAAAATGCCGCGGGGAATTCATTTCGTCACTATATGACATCACAAGTCGTGTCCAATAACGGCTTGGGGTGGTGGCTGGGGCCAAGCGCTTGTATTAAAGTTCTAGTTCAGTCACATGGCTAGAAGGGAGCGTTTTACTTCGTGATGGCACATTTTTAAGGGCGGCATTTTATGAGTGAAACATTATTTTATAGAGGTTAGTCAGGTGGATCGTTGAGGCAGGTGAAGAATAATTAGATTCTTAACTGCCGAACTAAATTAAATTAAGAAGAAAGAGTTTTTACACTAGATTACTCAAAAAAATCATCACATCATTTCAAGAGGTGTACATATTTGTTATACATTTTTTATCCGTTGAAATTTTAGAATGCAAATTACGAATATGATTATGGGGGACATTCATAAGGAATAATCCTCGTTAAGAAAGAAGTATTTAACAAAGTTCCAAATATTTTAATGCTAATGCTAACTTTCCTCTCAATTGCTGTAAATGTTGCTAGTTATGAGAAGCGTTTTCTAAATAAAAATCATTTAAGATGTATTTAAGAAACACAAATGTACATTTTCCTTGTAAGAAATCTACTGTCTACGTAACAGTAACTGGAGCAATCAGCATAAAAAGCAAAATCATAATATAATTTTACGATGTCGGAATTAAGGATTTTCTTCAAAAAATAAACATTAGAGTTTTAATTTATTTCCCTA
>KK117395.1:117979-131595 GCA_000611955.2 Stegodyphus mimosarum
TTTTGACATCTTCCTTCGTACTTTTTTGTTTGCATATATTAAGAGCAGTGGCATATTCAGAAATTGCCTCAGACAGCAAAAGTTCTAACTACTATATTGTCTTAGTTTCGTGATATTTTGTAACTTTGTTTCAAAACCTATTTGCAAATATTTTAATTTCTTTTCTCAATGAATATGAAAGTTTCATAAAGATTATTTAGTGTTAAAGGAAAAAGTCACTAGCTCCTCATAAAAGTTACTAGTATCGGATGCGACATGGTAACAAGAGGAAAGAAGTTCATTGGATAAGCATTAACGAAAAAAACTAAAAATTATATAGGTAAAATTAAGACCTGAAAATAAAGCAATTTTAGAAGAAAAACTTCATTTCCAATCTGATAAAGCAAAGTCAAAAAGTAAATATTTTTAGGAAAAAAAAAAAAAATCAAAAGAAGAAAATAGTCTAGTTTTCCTATTTTCAATGAAGAAATAGCAAATATTTTACTATAATCTACTAGTTAAGATTCCAAAAACTTCAAGGTTCAAAACTGCGTCATAAAGTTCCACGCAAAGAGCCGAAGGCTATGTGGAGAAGTCACCGTGTAGAAGACTTATCAATTCAAGTTAGTTATTAGAATCTTTCATTGAATTTCAACTTCTTCATATTCGATGATTTAACAGAGAATCAAATTTTGGCTTTTTGAAACAAAAGGGAAGAGAAATAATTAAAAGTTGCCAAACTTTCTTTGCGAACGGTACTTTTCTGTTGTTACCAAGCTCACTTGTCTGACAAAGGTCAGCACAAGCCTACGACATTCATCGCGACAAGGAGCCATACGCGCCTATCGGGCTTACTTTACATCAGTTCCGCCCTGATTTTGAGAGAGAGCACCCCGGGGGGGGGAGGGATCCGAGGGTCTCCCATAATTATTTTCCTACCCCCAACTTCTTGAGAGGACTATCGGCTCACCGCATATTTAGAGTGCCCCCATACCCCACAGACACTATACAAACACTAGCCTTCTCCGGGATTCGAACCCCGGCCCTTCGTTACGGCAGTCAGAGTCACTAACCACTCTCCCGATTGGGCGGCGAGGGAAACTTTCAGTAGTTGTTCAAAATCTTTTTCTCAGAGTTATATTATTTATGCTGACAGGGCGCCCGGTCCTGTTTAATGACAACTCAGCCTTCAGTTTTATCCCCACCTCAACCTCAGTAAGACAGATTCAATAATTTTACTCCAGAATGAGCTGGAAATTTCTCTTCATTTAACATAATATGCGCTTTTACACATCCCCTGTTTGCAATAGAAGAAGAACGTTAATAAACTTAATAATATACAGTTTTTTTAGCTAGGTTTATATTTTTAGGATATTATTATGTATTAAAGAAGTATAACTAGATCACAAATAGTTTTATTTTGTGGTAACATAAGAAGCTTTTAAAGTCATTTTACGCAATTCTAAACTATAGCGCCTGTCATCGTCTCTAAAAGAAAGTCAGCCGTAAAAATTTCTTTGTCTAGTCATGGTTTGAAGCTACAAAATAAATTTGTTTAATTTTGTTTGTTTGTTGTTTTGTTTAAATTATCGCAGTTACCTTTCCCAAAGTTAAAATGTCTTGCTTTCAGAAAACTTCCGTACTAGAAGTCCGTATTAACTTCACCGTAGCTTATAAAGGACTAAAAAGAAGGGGGAGGGTTACTTAATGTATTATCTCGTCAACAGTGAAAGTTAAGTTACCAGTGAACCATCAGTTGGCGGTAATTCCGCGAAAGTTTCGCCAATCGCGCCTGTGGAATTCTAAAGGAAAAGATTCTTTTTTATTTATTAAACAATCAGTATTCGACCCGCTTTGTCTTTACGTTTCGTAAAGAGGCTTTCGTCGATTTCTACTGTTTTGTTAGGCAGTCCGATTTCACCGGGAGCCCTGTTTAGAAAGCTATGAGTACAAACTTCCTACGCGTATGTGTTCCAATCTATTATTGTTTTGTTTGTCGTATTCAGCTGACTATATTGTGTTCATTAATGCACAATTTTTTTATGGTAGGATTCCATAGCTTTGAAAATAATAAACTGTTTGCTGTTTTGTAATATGCAAATCTCAAATTTTAATCTTTTATTTATTTATTTATTTATTTTTCAAAACACAAGAAAAAATACACTAATAACCATTAATTTATATCCTTATTCATAAAAACAAAACGCATGCGGCGGAGCCATTCAACGCTCGCAAAATTTGAGAGTCGGATTTCTTGAATCTAGCGCATAAGAGCACTTTTGCTCTAGTAGTATAGGATTCCGCTCACACAGAGCTTAAATTTCGCCGCAGCCCACCAGAGCCTGGCTTCGATGCTTCTTAGTTTTCGTGATAAATCATAATTCTATCCGGCACTTCTTTAATGTTTATAACTGAGCAACAATTTCAGCAAAAATCTGAGCTTGAAAATTTTATTTTTAATAGTAAAATTTTATTAAAAAATCGATTCTAAATCCTGAATGCATGCTTCTCTTTCTTTGGGAAAACCTTGGATGGAGGTAGAGACATAATGGAAAGAAAAGCCCCCTTACGTACATGTCAAAAGCTCCAAAAAGTACAATGAATTTATGACAGAGCGTAAATTTCCGTTCCAGCGCTAGTATCTTTCCGCGGAAAAGAGCACCTGCAGACTTTTTGGAACCATTTAACCTAAGACGGGGGATGAAAGCTGACACTCGTTACTTTTTTCAACTAGCCCTCGTATTCGGTGAAAATTTTTTTTCCTGTCATATTCTGCTTGATAAACAGAATTATATAGCGAGGGTATCGCACTCAGAAAATGTTGGACTCTTCTCTTTTGGTTTTCATATCTACAGATCATCAGTTAAAATTTTCTCTATATTTTCTTACTGCTTGCAGCATTTTATGCATTTTCATTAGTGACGCTTTAGCCGTTTTAAAGTATTTCATTGGTTGAGCTGTAAAAAGAAAGGTCCTTATTTCTACCATCCCTTGAAGTAGTACATTATATTCAGAGCTTAAAGTAAACCGGAAACCGGTGGAGCTATTTCTTATTTTTTGTACGAAACTGTAATTCCAGCCGAAACCCCAAATAAATCAAGATCGAGTACTTTATTTAATTATTTACCATTAATTTAATAACTTATTATATTTTTATTTTACATTTTATTAAATTTTAATATTAATCGTTTAATTATTCTAATAATGAATTACTTAATTATTTTACTAGTCATTTTAATTATTTATTTGTTTTTGTTCTTCTCTCCCGACAGTCTTCCATATAACTCCGGCACTTCTAATTTTAAAAATTAATTTGGCCTTTGGCTCACATGAAACAGATCCAGGTTCTGTTTGTTCTCACAAGACAAGCAGCCTCTCGCACCACGCTTCTAATTCGACCATAGATGTCGCCAAGCAAAGCCACTACTATAAAGAGCGAAAGCACTGAACACCTGCCAGCAATAAATCACCATGGTGGCTTATAGAGAATGTATCGGGTTGTGTCAAACAAAAGCGCAGATGTTATGTGTGTGTTGTTATCAACGAGATCATGCGTAACCATTATTGGCGCTAAATCGCGTTGCTTGACCACAGTTTCATGATCGACGGGATGATACGTAAGTACAAAAAATGAACTTTATACACAGTCCAGTCACATTAATGTGACCATCTGTCAAAAGCCAGAATAACCACCTTTCGCAGAGCGGACTGCTGCGAGACGTGCAGGACGAGAGTCACATAGGTCCCTGAAGGTGTTCTCTGGGATGTTGAGCCATGCCGACTCTAATGCCGTGGCCAGCTGCGCTAGATTACGCGGTTGAGGATCCATGGCGCGAACAACTCGATCGAGATGGTCGCACAGATGCTCGATTGGGTTTAAGTCAGGTGAGTTTGCTGGCCAGGGGAGGACGGTAAACTCATCCTGGTGCTCTTCGAACCACGCACGTACACTGGCAGCTGTATGGCACCTCGCATTGTCCTGCTGGAAGATGCCATCATCCTGAGGAAAAACAATGCGCATGTAGGGGTGAACATGGTCCGCAAGGACAGATGCGTACTTGTATTGATCCATTGTGCCTTCCACAATGATCAGTGAACCTAGAGAATGCCAGGAAAACATTCCCCAGACCATAATGCTCCCGCCTCCAGCTTGGACCGTTCCGGCAATGGTTGCAGGGTGGTTCCTTTCAGAGGTTTCACGCCTTATACGCCAACGTCCATCTGTCCGATGGAGCATAAAACGCGATTCATCCGAAAACGCAACCTGTCGCCACTCAGTGGACGTCCAGCTGCTGTACTGGCGTGCAAATTCTAGCCTTCGCCGTCGATGAACAGCAGTCAGCATAGGTGCACGAACCAGGCGTCTGCTTCGGAGGCCCAGACGCAGCAATGTTCGCTGAATAGTACTTTGGGAGACACTTTTGGTAGCCCCTTGGTTCATTTTGGTGGTCAGTTGCTCAACGGTAGCCCGTCTATCTGCCCGAACGCATCTCCGCAACCGTCGTTCGCCTCTGTCATCTATGGCCCGTGGTGCACCACATTTGCCACGTCGCTGATTTTGGACAGTCCCATTTTGCCATGCACGGTACACTTTTACCACGGCGGCACGCGAACAGTTCACAAACTCAGCCGTTTCGGAAATGCTTCCACCCTTGGCCCGAAAGCCAATGATCATGCCCTTTTGGAAGTCGGATAAATCACTTCGTTTCTGCATTACGCCAACGATTGAAATGTTTTCCGAAGCCCTCACACACCCTTTATATACGCTCAACTGCACTGTGCTGCCACCTGCCTTCTGTGATTGGTTATTTAACTCTGACATGGAAAGTACGTGGTGGTCACATTAATGTGACTGGACTATGTATACATATATGTTTCCAAATGTGCATTTATTTTTCAAAAAATTTAACTACTATGTGTTAGGTGAAAAAAAATTAAATGAAATATTGGATTTAAGACTCGTTTTTTATGTTCATTTCAAGATTCAAATGCAGAACAATAAAGGATGAAAAATATTGTTCAACAAAATTTACATTAATTCAAAGGGTCGTAATTATTGACCTCAGTAGGCAACTGGTCATCCTATTCCTGAGCCAGAAAACGACAAGGTGGCCGAGTGGATAAGACTGCTTAGCAGTTTGTAGACAGACTCGCGTTCATATCCTGGCGAACAGTTTCCTGCTTGGATGCCTATTAAGTTCCCCCCCCCCCATATACAGCATAAATACGACTCAGTTTCTTTATTAAGTCCTTCCCAAAGTTACCTGTTCCCATAGATTCCCTCCTTCCCTGTAGCTAGATCGTTTTAATGTTAGTTACCGTATTCAGTTAAACTATTAAACAAGCATACTAATCTATAGATTACCTTTGTTGATATAAATGCTGTTTCCGCTCTGTTTTGCTTACGTAGAAGACAATCTCCGCATTAATAGTTTCCTTGAACTCTCTTTTATAAAAAAATGAAATGCCTTTATGCCATTTATTATGCCACATGCCTTTTCATGCCATATAAGAAAAAGATCTGCCATTTGGAAATGCCTTTTACATAATTGCTATTACAAATTGCTTATTCGAATTTATAGAAATGCCATAGGAGAAATGTAGTGCCATAAAACTTAATTGCCTCTCTATATTGAATGCCTGATTTTGTCATGAAAAATTCTCGCCTCCGGGTTTTGGTGCAAAAGCACCATTCATTTTTTACACTCATGTCCATAAATTAAGGATAAGGCAAAATCAGGCAAAGGAAGAGTAAGAAGCAAAACAAATTTGACTTATTTGTAAAGCTTATTTATTAAACAAAAGGTAAAGAGCAAAAAAAGATGCTTTATGTTTGATATTATTAAAAAAATTAGCGATTTTTTCTCCCTGGAGCAAACTACAAAAAAAACCCTATTTACAAAAAAACAATGTTACATGATTGGTATGATTGTTAATACATTGTATGTCTCCCAGAAGGTGCAATAGAGTCCGTACAACGCCTAGGCATGCTGAGTATCAAATTATCGATCTGATCTTGGGGGGATATTACACCACTCAAAAAGCAATGTTCTCCGAAGTTCCGGTAGACATGTAGGAGGAGGTTGACGGGCTGCAACTCGTCAGCCAAGCATGTCCCACACGTGCTCTACTGGATTCAAGTCCGGTGAGAATGCTGGGCAGTTCATACGGGTGATATCCTCCGATTGAAGACATTCGCTTACGATGTTTGCACAGTGAGGACGGGCGTTGTCATCCATAAACACAAATTGTGCGCCCATGGCGCCCCGAAACAAACGTACATGTTGTTCTAGAATGATGTCAGGATAGATTTCGCTTGTTATGGTTCCAATTTGAACATGCAGGTCAGTTCTGGAACAATAATTCTACCTCAAGCGAGCACTCCTGCACCACCGTAACAGTGTCGTTCAATGACGTTTTCTTGGTGGTAACGGGTACCTGGAGCTCTCCATAGGAAAGTCCGGTGGGAATCAGACTGCAAGCTAAACCTGGACTCGTCGGAAAACATCACACAAGCCCACTGTTGCGGTGTCCACAATGCATGCTCTCTACTCCAGTGACGACAGTGAGTTGCAGTAACTAGAACGCATCTGACAGGTCTACGAGCATATAGACCAATCTGCCCTAAGCGTCTGTACACGGTCTGCCTTGAAATTGTCGTACCAATGGCTGAAGAGAGCTGACGAGACAGGTCTGAGTCTGTGCTCCGCCTGTTTCTTTTGGCAGTAACTGCCAAATACCGGTCCGCATTCGGCGTTGTAACTCTGGGGCGACCCGTGCTGTAACGTCTACTCACATTACCATCATCTTGGAATTGTTGCCAAAGCCTGGAAACGACATTCTGGGCAGTTCCAAGTTCGTCTGATACTTCCAGTTGGGTACGCCCACATTCCAGACGGCCGATAATTCTACCATGTAAAAAATCATCCAAATGCGTCCTTTGTGTCATAACTATTCGTTTATTGCACTGAAATGCTTATAAAGCGCCTGCGAACAATTTTGCTTCTTTGCCTGTATTCCTTGTATATCACTCTCTTACACTCTCGTCATTGTGACGTACCATCGGTGTCATCTGGTTACTTCCTGAAATTTGCATATGATTCTTGAAGATGTGTGTAGTGATTTTACAGGTGATGTATTTATTTTAGAGTGCGATTTCCGCGTGACTCCGAATTATCCTTAATTTATGGACATGAGTGTAAATTAACGCAAAGGTCTTAGGGCATTAAATAAATTTGCTGGTTAAGAATCATAGAAGTCGTACACCAGCAGCAAAGTGAAGATCAAAGATCTGCTTACGTGTGATAAAGGAAAGAAAACTTATGAACAATCATTCGCTTTAATTTAAAAGATACATAACTGACTGGAATTCTAAAACTGTAATGGATTCAATTGTTGCAATCATATTTACTTTCATAAAATTTTCCCTTCCATGGAAATAAAAAGTTCCAGTTTTTAGTGAAATCGGTAGCTGTGAAGGAAAATACAAGACTTTGGAATAATAAAGGAATATAGAGACAGTGAAGAGATTAGAATGCATTTTCAGAATGTTCCTTGCATACATATCCATGAAATATATCGGTGATGATTGGCTTTACGAAAAAAATTCGCCATCTGATGCAAGACAGTTTCGAATAACTTTTTTTACTTACTAATGGCTTGAAAGGACATCATGACCATATACATGTGGAATTACAATAGAAAAATACACAAAATAAACAATATAGCGGAAGATTTGCACCACAGATTTCAAGAAATTCGTGAGAAGCGAAGTTAAACAACTTTCTCATCGACCATTTATCTAAATTTAGAAAGCAAAAATAAAAATGATACTGATGAGACGACAGAATTCAACGTTATAATGAGAGTTTAACTTTTCTGAAATGCAAAATAATGCTTATTATCTATGCCCTAAAATTCGATTAAAATGTAAATAAATTAAAAAAAAAATAACTAAAAATTTTAAAATGGGGGTGGAGATAGATAAAAATTCGGAAGAGTAGCTCAGGCAAATGATTTCAACATCACGCATCTTTTTGACACGCCAGTGTATTTTTTACTATTCTAAAACTGGCAGGAAAGTTATATTACTGTTTTGTTATATTACAGCAATATTATCATTAAGAAAATAAGGGAAGGAGAAAAGATAAAGACTGAATTCGAGCAAATGGAAAAGATTTTGACATCAGCGTTAATAAGAATCACGTGAACGGGAAAACTGAAGGAAGCCGAGGCTAGAGAGAAAGTAATAATTTAAAAATTTTATCTGTAAAATACGGAAATAAATGCTGAACCTAGGAAGCATTTTCCTCAGCAGGTCATAATGTTCATAACCATCAGCATAAGCGGTCGAAAGGGGGTAATACGGCACATGCCTCCTTCCCCGGAATCGAGCAAAAAGTGTGTTTTTGAATTGATGCAATATCATCTTATATTAGAAAAGGCGGAGACAAAAAAAAGTGTGTCTGGAGAGGATGCACTCAGCTGATAGCTCATGGGAATTCTCCTTTCCCCCTTTTTGTCTTCGTCAACGTAAAAGCACGGATGAATCTTCCTTATCTCTCAGCGGTCTTTTTATCGCATGCAACGAGAAACGTGAGTGTTCGTTGTACTGATTGTGTCTTTAAATTATGTTTTAGTTAAAGCAAAGAGGAGATTTCTACTCCGAAGTTTACATTTAATTTAAAGTACTGTACATATGTATTATAGTATATACATTAATATTTAACCCCGTTTTTATTGGAAACGTTATGTGCAGTGAAGGTTTCCATTAATTTCATAAGTTGATTTATTTTGTTAACTCTATTGCTCTTTGTTGCGGAAAGTTTGAGCTGTGTTATAAAATAAAATAAAAAAATTGACACAATTTCGTTTATCATTATTTAATACTATTTATTTACTATTTAATTTCGTTTAATATAATTGTCAAGTTTCAATTGTATATAAAAAAATTTAAAGGTGGATTTATTGTTTACCTTTTTATTCTCCTATTCTGTCGAACAAAACGGAGAATCCATGCAACTATCATTTGAAAAACCTTGAAGTACTGGGCAATATTTACGACTTTGGCCTACAAGATGTAATACCACTTACATTTTATAAATGAGGATCGGCGTTCAGGATTGTGTTTCTCAGATCTTTTTTTCTATTTCTTATTTGAAAACGTTTGCTGTAGGTAACGTTAATAACTGTCTCTAATTAATCCATGTTATGCAAAATAAATTTTGAAAATTCAAGCTCTGCTTTTTATTTTCACTGAAGTTATATAGTTGTATTAAATAATACAGTCGCGTGAGTATAAAAGCCCAATTCTGATAATTCTGCACTTAAAGAATGCTTCTAAACAACGTTGAAAAAAATTGCCTGATAAGATTCGCAAAATTTCTGCCCAAGTTGCGAAGGATTTTTTCAAGGTTGTCTGAAATCAAATTTTAAATTTTATTGCCCAATCCAAATACGTCATGCAAAGCATTCACATTTTGTCTTCGTTTTACAGGTTTCATAAATGCGTTAAAGGCATACTTCTTCCTCCTGTAAATTGAATCACAGCTTCCCAGAGAACTGGTTTTTTTTTTTTTTCCCCCTAAATTAACTGGAGTCTGATGGGATTCCAGTCATCAGTTTCGATCCCTTAAGATTCGAAAATAAAGAACTTTGATGTGAAATCATCATTATTTTTCTTTTTTCGTTTGATTTATCAACAGTATAGGAACAACAGTCTTATTTTTTCACGTGTCAGTCTCTCGGTATGAATTTCAGTATTATTTCATTTGCTAAAACTGGAATTTGGAACCTATGTTCAGAAATACCTAATTTTTTCCAGGATACTCTTAATGAATAATGTTACAATGAAACCACACACTTTCTTTACTATGCGGTTGTTACTGAGTTCTTTCTTCGTACCCACAGGTTTTTGGGAGAGATGGAAGGCAATATGCATGGTAAAGCCCAACACTGAGTAATAAACATTAAATATAATACCTATTATAAAACATCGAAAAGAGAACACCTTAGTTTGTGGCTGTATGGAAGCTAGTGAAATTGGTAACCATTGAAAGTGTTAAGTACATCGACGTATTGCTCTGTAATTCAAAGGCAAGTGTTCAAAATCATAGCTTGGGGACAATGCTTGTGTTCAGCAAAAGAACGACCCCAAGCATACAGCGTACGAAACAAGGGTATCGTTACTCTGTAATATACCTTGCCAGTTGAAAACACCACCTCAGTCCCCTGACCTTAACCGAATTGAAAATCACCAGTTGGACCTGGTTGTCAGGAAATATAGAATTTCGTCTCGAGCGTATACTCCAGCAAAAATGGCAAAAGATATCCAGTGATACGAGCAAGACATGGTTTCATCAAAGAAGAATAGACTACGAGCCGTCATAAATACAAAAGGTATGCTTACAAATTATTAAATAGCTCCTGTTTTTCTTAGGTTGCTATATGTTTTTGCAATAATTTCTTAAAGTGCATATTTATGTTTTGGTTCAATTTTATTTCTCAAAGGCACATTAAAATCCCAGTTGCATTAGAATTACGTTTTTATTACCTTCTTACTTAAACACTTCTTTGCTTAAATTATCAGTCATTTCCTCGTTTAAATAATATGTTTAAATATGGGCAACGGTCAATACTTTTTTTTAATCCACTGCAATCCTGCGTATTTGTTTGTATTTAAGTATCACATGCATCATTTAAAAGAGATATCCCGAAGTACTATAGTATGGAAGAATTTAATAACATTCCTGCATTGATTCAGAGGAATTATTAAAATAACAATAATAACAATAACAAAAACAATAATAATAATTATAATTTGGCCTGGTAATTAACGTCTAATGTTCATTCAAGAATAATCTCAATTTTCAACATTTTTATCTCCTATATCATTCTCACTAACGAAAGAAATAAAAATAGACGTTATCTGTATCCGGTTGATTTTCAAAGTCCAAATTCCCATTAAATTTTTGAAAAATCAGATTCATTAAAATAGCGTCAGTATCTTCTTGAGATAAGTCTTTTTTTTTTTCCCCCCTTTCCGGTACACTTCGAATACACTTAAGATATAAACTTAAGTCTAAACACCGGAACAAGGAGAAATGTTGCGACATGAAACAGCCTGTCTTCCCGCAGAAAAGCTCCAAAGGGGACCTTTGGATAATGCAATTAACAGACAAAAATGTGACAATGAAGAAAGAGCAGTAAATTCAAAGAATTTGAATGTGTTCACATTCTTAGGTACGTTCGCCCCTTTCTTCCGGGCATATTGTATTGCAATCAATGCACACATCAATGCACATTCCCCTTACACCTCTTCCAAGCAAGACATAAAAGAATAACAGCCAGCTGCCAGGATATTTGAAAGGCTGTTTGAAGAGTTACCTTTTGGAATAGGTATGACAAATCTATGAAAAGTAAACTTACTACAGGATCTTTCAGGACCTAAAGCCTCAATATTGATCTGTATAACGCGAGTCTATACACACATATGAATAAGGGAAAGGAAATTATGCGAAATATTTAATCGTATATGCGTGCGACGCGTATACTAAACAGAAACCGTATGATTGTTAAATTCAAACTTTTAATTAAAAATAATGTTCTTTGCTGTCATCTAACAAAGCCAAACCTTTTATCATTTGAATAAAAAATAAATAAATAAAAATAAAATAAAATAAAAATATTGAAATATGTTTACTGTTACAGAATTTTATTATTTGTAAATAGCATTTTTGCTGAAGACGACAACATAAAAATAGGACTGTTAGACCAGGGCGGAATTCTCCTGAGAGGTATTTCATAGTTTCAGGGGAGGGAGAATACATTCAGCCTTTTAGTAACCGTTAAGTATTTAGTTTGAATTATAAGTATAAAAAACTGTTTATATTCAAGTTTTGTTATTTATCAATATTTTTTATGCTTTTTCCTGTTTAATATGTAAAACATATTAAAAAATAATCTTAATTTAAATAAATGTATATGTATTTTTCGCGTTATGGAAAGGATGGGGATGACCATCTAGCATTGGTTAAAGAGATGCACGAGACAAAAAAAGTTAAGAACCACTGCGTTAGACAGTAATTTCATATATAAAGTACATAGTCTGTGACTTTAGAAATGTTTACCAACTGTAGCAAGAGTATTAATCTTAACAAAATAATTAATCTCGACAAAGTATCTGCATTATATCTGCAAACAATTATAAATTTACTACACGAAAAACATATGACACATGAAATGCAAACATCTTACTAATAATCTTGTTATCTGCCAAAACTAATAAAATATTGTTAAGTATATATTGTACATTATTTTCTTCATTGATAACCAATTCATTTTTAAGTTTGAAAGCTAAATTATTGGAATAGCTTTCGAAGTAACTTCCTATTTAAATCGAACGCGATACCGTTCTATTTCTTGCAGTAAATAATGTTCTGTAGTTTTAAACCCTTTTTTTTTAATTATGTTATCATCACTTTCAAATAAAGATGTAAATAAAAGACGAAAATAAATAAAATGCAGCGAGACCAAAGAAAAGGTGCAATAACAGATGAATAAATGATGTATGTATAGAATCAACAATAAACTCTACGATATGCTAATAAGCTCTTTTATTTCAAAGCATTTTATTTAGCTATTAAACGTGAATACAAGCAAGTTACCCCTAGAAAGTCCTCCACGAAGGTATTCTACCCCTTAGGCCCTCGTGTGCTTTGCCGTAATCTAATGAATTCACATTATTTAACTTCTAATTTTGAATAAGAATTGTGGAATCTGTAATATTCTGATTATTTTAGGTTTTTTTTTTTTTGTCTGTATTAATTAGTCATGTAGTGTTTGTTCTTAGTACGTGAAGTGTTTATGATATTTGAGACAGAGGAAAAAAAAAAAAACTTTCTCCAAATTAAAAATTAAATGCTCCGTTTTTAGGAATAAGTGACTTTTTAAGGGCTGTTCACACTGCGGTTTATCTGAGCAACGGAATTGGTTCTATGTGTCGACTAGCGTGAAGTTTAGTACTTCAACTGAAGAAAAACTGGTTTTCATGACACGTAGAAAAGTGCCTGACGACTTCTGTCTAGAAAAATTGATATTTTTGTCAAGTACAATCGATGTCTGCCTGATACAACTCCAGATTTCGAGGTCATGATGCCTTGTGTGTATTCTGGTGGTCAGCAGAGTATAAATATCCTCTTCTGTAGAGCCCAAAAGAATCTCTTTTAAGGCGTGATTCGGAAAAAGCCCAGAAAATTGATATTCATCCTGGAGATGGAAGCTAAGAGGAAAGAGAAGAGGAGGCGCTTTACACAGGACTTAAAAGAGAAGGGCTAGCTCATAGACCTTTTCCCCCTGAAACAAGCAGTGAGGAGTGATGACGTAGCCAGGATGACACTGAGCGCGGAGATGCAATTCACAACATAGAAATTAGCGTTTTAAATTTGAAGAACCAGCGTTTAAAATAAGCTGTGTGTGAAAGATAGCTACAATTTGGAAGAGACAATGTTACTGCAGTATGCAATTTACATTGAACATTAAAAAATTTAATAGTACTTACTCAATTTTAAAATAACAGACAAAATGCGCTACTCTTAGCATAAAGTTCCTTTTTTTTAATTTGCAGGGATTTTTTTTTC
>KK117395.1:135274-172628 GCA_000611955.2 Stegodyphus mimosarum
CCAAGCCATAGGAGAAGGTTCCTCTATGAAATCCAAATCCAAATCATCAATAGTATTTAATGGAAAAGCATTCTTCCTCCTCAGTTTTCAAAGCCATTTCAAGTAGTTCTGATGTTAAATATGAATCAATATTTCTGCTTTCTTTAGTCGTGCACACTTTTGAAGATAATTTTGGAAGCTTATTAGCGAGTATTAATTGCTTGAAGCGGCGTATAACTTCACTAGGTGATGGATGGTCATTAAACCTACCAAGCCCTCGAATCTGACTAAAGAGACTTTCAAGTGCATCCTGAGTTAATCTAGATGTTAAAATATATTTAGCATCATACGATGATTTTAGATCCTGGTGTAGGCCAAAAAGAGAATTTATTGAATGTAGGATTTTCCCTGAACTCTTAATCCACCAATGACTTTCTTCATTAATTCCAAAACTTGAATTTGTTTTTCCTGATGTTCATTTAATCCAAATGCTACTTTAAGCATTTTATCTGAAGGAGGGTATGGCTTGGTACTATTCATAATATCGAAAAAACTGTCGATTAACTCAAAGAAGTCAGATGCTTTTTGATTTCCTGTGAGGTGGAGTATACCTTTCGCGGTAGTTCTTGAAAATAATGTTTTCGCTGGAGCGACTTTCTGTCTCTCGTTTCCCTTGACCATTAAATAATTTGGTTTTAGTTTGTGACACAATTTAATTTCTCCTGAATCTCTATTTAAAACCTCTTTAATAATATCAACATTTAAAACAGTTCCATCTTCTAAAATAAATCCTTTATCTAAAAAGTGGTTTCTCAGTAATTTGAGGCAGTGCGCTAAATCTGCAAAAACCCATATTTTTTTCGTTTGCAATACTGGATTTGGAAACTCAGAACTATTGATCGAAATCTGTAACTCTTTCCACAAAGTACTAGATCCTCCTAAATCAGACACTATTGCTTTCACTTCTACTCCAGATGACTGAATATGTCTTATGAGTGAAAAAAGAAGTTCTTGCTTCATTGGAGTATTAAAATCAAAAAATATTGGTTGTTTCCACTGCGAAATGAGACCTCTGATTAAAACAAACTGCACTTTTTGAAAAGGACCAAGTATTTGGTCCAGTTTAGAGTCATAACAGAGTTTAGAATCTATATGCATTTCGTCGAAACTGAGAACGCATATTTTTTCTACAGAATTCAAATATTCGCATCTTTCCTTCATTACAGCAAGAACATCACTCTGAATTCCTGGGCTACATGAAAATTTAGCGCACCATCTCTTTAATGTGCTAGTGCTAGGTAAAGGAATGCCCATTTTTTCTTTCCAAAAATCGTAGCTTTTAGATGACAGAGCTCTTATGACAATACAGCGTGAAATATCTTCACTAGTCCACCTGATTTTTTCCTTCTTTTCTAGCAATGCGTTAATCTGCGTCTTTGTAAAAATATGCTGTAGGCGTTTTTCCAAATTCTCCGATCTGTGCTGTTTTTTCCTAAATTTTGCTGTTTGGGATTTTAATTTTTGAATTTCCGATACAAATTTCTTTCTAGATGTCGTCCACCTTTTTTGTCGCTGAGCAAACATTCTAAAATTTTTCTTTTCTCTATTTTTCAATATTTTATTACAATTTTCTAAGAATATAATTTTGTTCTTCAAATTATCAATGCATTCTTGTTTATCTTTACAATTAGGGCATTCAGAGATATTGTCACTTACGGCATTGTCGTTTGTAAGTTTTATTTCAAAATCATTCACATTTGATTTATTATTGTCAGCTTTAATTTCGTTCTCGGCCTCAAAATAAATTTTCTTTGGACTTAACTCGTGTAGTCTTTCAAAAGCACTCTGCATTAGTTTTCTTTTCAAATGTCTCCGATTTCTTGGTGTTATTTCGTTTACATCACACGATAAATTTACTTTCGGCACAGCATTGCATTTCAACAGTTTCCTTTGTGGCAATCCAAGCAAGCGATTTCTCATATCATCTTCATAATCACTGCACAGAAAATGTTCGCTGCAAATTCTTGCGTTTTTCACATTAATAAAATCTTGTCTTCGACATTTATGTATCCATTCTTTCGTCAAAATCAAATTGTCCTTTGGGAAAGCATGAAATACAATATCTCTTCCTTTCGTATTTCTATAAGTGTTACGGCACGTTGCTACAGCACAAGAAGCCATATTACATAAAGGATACTTTAAATGCAGAATTTAAAAGGAAAACTGATTAAAACTATATATATACATATATATACACGATTTGTTTTAAATATTTGCATTATTAGAAAACAAATATGTATGATTAAAATTAATTTGAGATATGCAACCTCCAGAAAATCGTCTCGCAAACTGAATGAAACTACAGTTTTAAACGCGCGAAATCAGAGCAGGTGCATAACAGTGACGTCAGATTACTACCAGTTAACCCCCTCCATGAGGCTCGCGTCGGCGAGGAGTCGAACAAAGGAATGACCTAGCCCTTTCTATTTATTCCTGCGCTTTACATCTGTATAGTCTGTCAGTCTTGTTGGTTGCAAGTGTCTCAACAAAAGGAAAGTCTTGATTAGTTCCAGTATTCCAGTCACATTGTGGCTATTAAGCAAATAAGAAAAATTTCCCAAATCGGTTAACTATCTGGATGGCGGAATGACCACTCAGATGTTTCCTCGCAGCGACAAAACCAGGTCGCAGTCATGCAGCTAGAGTAAACTTTTATTTCTTCTTAGTGTGAGTAATCCTCAGTGTTTAGAAAGCAAACCTTAACCTTGAAAAGGAACCTCTTTCAAAGATCCTGAGCCAAAGAATGTCTATGTCAACAATATATATATTCTTTGCCTGAGCAGTCCCGAATCTTTTACCTTAGGTCATTGTGAGTCCGCATACTTCTCCTCCCTAGGAAGAAAGAAACAAGCCTTAGTAACGCAGTAGGTAGCGCGTTAGCCTCATAATCAGTCTCTTATTAAGTAAGACGTCAGTCTCATAATCACTCTTTTGAGTGTGTTTTGCATTCATGAAGAATGAACTTAACTCTGAAGGAATCTTTTTTCATGTCCCACTTAGACGCGTCTTTTTAAGCCTTCATATTTTATATTTTCGATATCCTATGGAATAGCAGGACGACATATAGCAAAGGCCTTTTTATAGAAACGGTGTGCTAGTAAACGGCTGATGATCTCTGATCGTCAAAGCTTCACAGTGTGCATCCAATACTTCTTACGAGGGACACATTTCATGTACCAATCCTTTTCAGTCTCCGTAGGAAATTCTGTAATTGCCCTAGGAAGTAATATTTAGGCAATAGAGCCGCAGAATAATACTGCACCATCGCAGTTATCGCTTCACATTTCAAGAATTTAATGGTTAGTGATTATGCAGAAATGTAGCATCGGGGAACAGTATCATGACCGCAGTTAATGGAGTCCTTAATAAGCAGAACATCTGAGCAATGTTTTTGCCCCTCAAATATTTTAAAAATACTTTCTGACTTTTCGACATTTTAAGGTTATAATCCTTATAAATATTATTTTGTTCTATAAGACTGAAATAAGTGCAAAAATACAGTTAGATCTATTAAATAACATTTGTGTTATTATTTTAAGCATTTTATTTAGAAAAAGGTTTCTTCACCTTTTGCACGTGTAGTGAAAGTATGTCACTTTTCTTTTTGTGTGCGCAGGGTATGTGTTTATATCTATGCAAAAATTACATATATTGTTGTAAATTTCTTTTAGCGAAATTATTGCTCTTTTATCTGCTTGATATCTGGGGTTTTAGATCATTCTTTAGCTGATAAATTTAATGACCACTTTCTCAGCTGAAAATTGAGGCAATTACTTTCTTTTAGGTCGTTATACGGAAACTACTATATAATATTTTAGATGCATGAAAAGAAAACTGGCAAACTTTTTTTTATTTTTTCATTTATTGATTTATATTTGCTTCCTTTTAGCTCAGAAATGTCTCTTCATACTAGTATCAAGTGTTTGCAGTTGCAAATTGAAGTTAAACGCTCTTATACAACTTTTGCACACTCTTGCTGAATCCGCAGACTAACGATAGAACACTGTCAGTTTTTTTAATGGAAACCGGTGCGTTTTCGTAGATGCATCCTTCTAAAATAGATACATCACGTGATTTCGAAAACAGATGAGGAAAGTTTGGTTTAGTTTGTTTGATTACGGCAATGAACTCGAGGGCTATCTGGCTAAGGGAAGGGATACTTTCATGGAGGACTTTCTGAGGGACTCTGGCTCGTTTACACTTCTCTCATGGGGAAAACTACAAAAATGTCCGTGCAGCCAGTCCATTCGCCAGAATTCGCACCCTTGACTGAACTACCAGTGTTCAACCGCTCGGCCGCTGGTGGACCCAAATTAGAAAGAGGACGAAAATTAGCAAAGAGATTTCGCATAATGTAAATAAAATTTGCCGGACTCTTTTCTAAGATTTGATCACACCTTTTTCATTTGTGAGTAACAAAAGCGGATACTGAATTCTGTGCCCGGGCATAAAATAAGATGAACATTCAAGCAAGTTCTTTTGTAAGAAATTATTAATCTAAAGTAGTGAGAGAGAAATCAAGAAGTAGCAAAACATTGCACAGAATTTCTAGTCATTTCAGAGGTCACGTGAGCTTTTGTGACATCAGAGATTATGTGAATTCATATAACCTCTTTAACCTTACTTGAAATTCAAGATTTTGTAGCTTCTGTAAGCAGAAGTGGATTAAAGTTGCGGTAAATGAAGCACTAGCCTAAGGCGCACAAATAGAAAGGGGCGTCAAACTGCAAATACAACGTAATTTAAAAAGAAAATTTACTAAAAAAAAATTCAATGCAAAGTAATCTTTCTCCTTTCTTCTTAAACATTTTATGTAGCTGATATCAGCTTTTTCGAAGTATGTATACAGTGTCCATGAAAATGCTTATCCGGCCTTTACTTTAGCAAACATTGACCGTAATATATACTTCCAGTTGCAAAAATGTTCCAAATGACGCAGAAATTCATGTTTTGGTATTTTCACATTAAAAAGAAAATCAATTTTAAGAAAAATTTATTATTGTTATGAAAAATAAAAATCAAAATGGATGACACCCTCAGGACAAAAAGTGACAGGGATATTTAATTTAATCTGAGAGATATTAAGTAGAAATACTTTAAATTTTTAATTCTTGAAAATTTGGGATAATTTACGTTATTTCCAACTTATCTTAGGGTTTGTAATAAATAAATTTGGTTTTCGAGACAGACATTTTATAGGATCTGTCCCTCCTTGTCTACATAAACTAATCTAGGTCTTATTAATGAACCTGGTGACTTCTTGCACGGGCGTCAAATAATATCAGCATAGAAGAAGGGTGAAAATTAAGGGTTACTCAGCCTTTATTATTTTCAACTATGAATAGAAAAGTCATGTACTCAGTGCTTTACAATAACACCGACAACTTGCGGTAGAAACTAAGAATTTGTAACACAGATCAATTCAAGTCTCAAAAGAATAATGCTTAGTTAGCATTTTTAAGTTACGACTAGCTAGATTGACTCTACAAACCTAATAGGCGTGATAATTATTCAAACTGGCCAAAAGGCGTAACAGCAAGGTCAGAAACGAAAGGTGCACTGGCTAACAAAAACACGCTCTGAATAAACTATCCGAATCCCCCGTTTAAATGCTCACTTCACTTGACTTTAAATTTACCTCCTGCCGAAGAAATGTGAGGGGAAGTTGAAGAGTTTAGGAAAGATAACAGAAATTTGAATACTAGATTAAATAACTAACGGAAACTCTACAATTTCTCCCTCAAATGTATGATATTCTTTTGTTATTTACTAATAAATAACACTCTTTAATTTATAATTTTGTTAAAATTGGTATGCCGAAAGTAATATAAAGCTTTCAACCACTAATAATACGTTAGTAATACTCTCATGAAGTTCTATTACTTCAGAATCATTATCTAATAATCACAGAGAAATTTCATTATAGTAGAAATATTTAAAAATTTTTTATTCATGAAAATGATATTAAAAATTGGCTGTATGTCAACACTGAAGCCTGTCAGCGTTTCCTAGAATACGAATTCTTTAAGATACCGTGAATAAGCTTTTTTTTTTAAAAAAAAAATATTGATTAACCCTTTTCACAGAAATCTCCAAATAAATGCTGGTTAGTTAATCTTATTAACATCAGGAACCTTTCTTTAAATTGATAGTATTTATATACCTAGTTTCGTACAAATGCAAACATTTCGCTGTTCAATTAGTGTACAGCCTCTGAATATAGTCTCTAAATTTAAAATGAAATATTTCGGTCAATTTTAGTTGAAAGGGAATCAAACATTTTATATTTTACTTTTTATAATGAATATTTTTTTTTAAATATAAGTACGGGGATTGGGGGAACGTGTAAATAGTTAAATTTCGTAATTTTTACAAAAATCTTTTGTTAAAAAAGTTTTAAAGTACCAAAACAAGAACATTGACGTTATTTCAAACATTTTTGTAGTACAGTAGTCAAAATAAAGGCTGAGTAAGGCCTTTTTGCCGACACGGTGTAGTTATAATTTAGTTGTACATAAACTATAATAATGAAATTGTGAAGAATCTGTGTTTTATGCAATCCCAGGTGAATGAAAAATACCCTAATTTAATAGCAGATTTAGTTCTTACAGTTATTACATTGCTTTCTTCCACAACATTGTAAACAACGTTCAGTTTTTAAATATTTATACCTCCTTTTAAATTTTGATTGGAGATAGTTTACTTGGTAAGTCGTAACTGATCAATACTGAAAAACAAGGAGGTTAGAATAGCCTCTTTGTGAAAAATAGGTAAACATACGATACATAACGGATTGCCTGTTGCCAGCTTTTATTTAAGCCTAAATAAATTATAACTCTTTATTATAATTTAATTTTAATACATGCATTAGTCTAGTATATAAGCATTTTAAAATGTATTAAAGAACTTTTAAAGCAGCAAAAGCGATATAAGGAAATGATGCAGCCGCAGAAAATTCGCAAAATCAAATGGACATAAATTTTAGTACAGTAGGAGTCGCTAATTGTGATTACGTTATTTTAATACCATTAAGCGACTAGAAAAAATGTTCTTCAAAATAATAATGGAATTTAACTAATTTGATATAAATATAATTAAAAACATATAAACAAGTACTTTCACAGAAAAATGCGTAAGTTAATTAAAAAACGTAAAAGTTTGTTTATGAACTTTTCATAATGTCTTTAATGCAAATTTCATTTATGAACTGTTTATAATTTTTCTGGAAGTTATCTGACTGATGTTGTACCCTTAAGCTCATTATCTGAGGGCATGCCTCATTGGAAGAGAAGATGCCAATCCAAAACTTAAAGCAAAGAAGCAACCTTTTTCTGGCATAGATACTTTCAAGGAACGTTTTTCCCAAGGGAAAAGAAAAAATTCTGCAGAATTTTTTTCCGCTGAGGAAGAGAGTCTTGTAACTGATCGCTCTAAATATCGATAGAGTTATTCAAAATCTGCGTCAAACTAAAGCTGCTTTTATGCCTAATTTTAAATGGATGACTGAAATCTAAAGCATGCTATTTGGTAACTTAATAGAATATTAGACTTGACGCCAAAAAGGGAGAAACAGCTTATTGTGGTATGGTAGGCAATGATTGTTATTCGATGACGTACTTCCTCTAGGCAGACAGCCGTAATACTTTTCCCTTGCTAAGGGATTATCTGTAGTATTACTTATTATCTGTAGTATTTATTATTAGTATTTATTACTATAGTATTTATTATTGTAGTATTTATTTTGTATTATTTGATTATCTGTAGTATTTACTTCCTTTGGCATGATGAAATGTCGCCCATACCCTTAAAGAAGCCAAGTTGGCGCAACCAAGGCTGTTCTCCGAACAATATCCACTTAATACTTCAGTTGGCGACATTTCTATGCCACTTGGCAATTAAAAAAAATATTCTATAATAGTTGTTTATATTAATCGAATTATTGATCACAATAAGCGATGTACTGTCCATGTTTTTGCATACAAAATGCGGGACTTCGATAAATCAGTAATAATATCCGAATGATAACCGCGAGCACGTAAAGCAGCGTTTACATAAAAATAGAAAATATCATCATCCCTGTCGCAAATTCTTACAAATATCTTGGAGTCTATGTGGACAAAAACTTAAATTTCAAAGAGCATAAAAATTACATTATAAATAAAGCAAATGCAGCATTCATGTCAATCTATGCCCTCATAGGGAAAAAATCAAAACTCAATATCAAAGTTAAAAAAATGCTGTATATTTCTCTAATTCGACCAATATTACTCTACGCAGTGCCTGCATGGGCCGCAGCAAACAAAACAGAAAGACTCAAAATAGATGTACTGCAAAACAAGATTCTGAGATCAATCGTGAACGCACCATGGTTCGTTCGAAACTCTCAAATTCACTCGGACTTAGGAATTGAACCAATTCACAACCAAATTCTCATAACAGCTCATAACTTTTTCGAAGCAATAAAAAACTCTCCATATGCTGCAATTAGGCAACTAACAGATTATGATCCCACTGTGGAATCGGTGGTCAAACGTCCACGATCGATTCACCCCAATGTATTATGGTGGTAAAAACTGTAAATAGTGTAAATATTTTTATTTTGCATATTCCTGACAAAACTTATGGACTTTGCTATTTTTTCCTGACAAAGCTTATGGACTTTGATTATTTTACAATTATTTTACTTATTCAATGTTAACAAAAATTTTTCTTCGATCACGTGACCATCGATAACCAGTAGGGTTACTTCATCTGAAAGATCTGCCAAAATCATTTAAATAAGTGTTTTCAGTACAAGATAACTGTGAAATATGTATAACTTAGTATTCATAGTAGTTTATGTATAATTCGTAAAATAAGATTATCGTCTTTCGACATGTGACCAGTGCTCGACCAATGGTATCCCCATACGACCTTGTTAAAGTTTGGGATTGGCTTTCACAAGTCATGTGACTCTTTCAACGTAGTCTCGGGTTCTTTGACTGTCAGCTCACTCTGAGCTACGATGTCAACGATGTAGTTGCTATCAACTCATGATTAAGAACGATTTGATTTTGTATGCTAATTGCTAATTAAGTTTAAACGAACATCCTGCCTATTTTTGCTTAAATTTCTTTGCCTTAAAACTGCTGATTTATGCCATGTCGGGAATAAAATTAACGTAGTATGCCATGCATTAACAGAATGATTTCCTGCTTCCTGCAACTCTAAAGATTATTGCCTGAGTTCAAGTTCAAATGCCATTGATGTAACAATGCCAGTTTAATATTGCTAATCTGATTATGCTTATCCTTCTCGCCTCCGGGTGTTGATGCCAGAGGGCATCATTTCTTAATTACTACCGCTATTGGCCTATGGCAATCAGTTTGATTTACTAATCAAGACTCATAGAAGTCGATATTAGTCGTAGATTGAAGATCACAAGATCACAGTAGCGTTTACGGTAACACACATTTATCAAAAGCATCAAACTTTGCGAAAAATCGTACCATCTAACAACCCAATTTTGAATAATAGGCGATGAGCGCCATCTGTTGATCAGAAAGTGAACAACAGATGAAGAATCCAACTAAGTAAATGAAGTACCTTTTTACTAAGCAAATGAAGAATCTAATTCTCTAAAGGCTAAGAGTAAGTAAAAGTTACAATTTATATCATTGACGAAAACAAACATTTTTACGGATATGAAATGCTTGTAGGAAATATAGTCTGTCAAATAAAGAAATTTTTGGGTACTAGAATTACTTCAGACTTTCTTCAAATAGCGAATTCAGTTTTTTGGAAGTTTTACTCCTTTACAAACATCCCTCAGTTTCGTTAATGGTATTAAACATTATTTATACTTAGCATTAAAGATGTTGGGATCTTGATTCTTTAGCTGTTTCTGATTCACTTTTTCATTAACAGAGAGCGTTAAGTGCTTCATTTCTTATCTTACACCTTCCTAGCAATAGATGACGTAATGTCTGTTTGTTTCCTATCATTTTCGTAGTACCTTTTGGAATGCTCTCATTGCATGTTTTTGTCTCGGCATATCATTTTGGATCTATCATTTGTAGCCGATATAGCCAAATATTCGAAATGCGGCCCGCAAGTTTTTCTTCTCTTACACTAATATTCGTTGCCATGTTTCGTCTTTTTGGAACAAAGTTGTAATCCTGGCTTCGATCCCTGGCGCGGGGGAATTTGATTGTACCGATTACGGTTGGTACAGCATTAAACGTAAAATTTTCTCTCGGAAAATCCTTCAGTAAAGCATTTCGTAAGGTCTCATTTCTACTCATTTATTTTGCAACGAATTAAATGAATTGTATTCTTCCAGTTTGGTGAGAATTAATTTCGATAGTAAAAATCAAACAGAAAAAAAAAGTTTTTTAGTCCAAAGGACCTTTGTCCCTAAGGGACTAATGTTTTCGTTTTGCAATTTTCATCGAATCCCTTTGAATGACCGTTTCACTTTTTAAATTGTTGCCACCAAATATTATCACCTTGTATTATAGTTGAAGAAATTAAATAATGAAGAATGTACATATATTTCTCGCACTGTGATGAAACAACGGTACCTAGCGCCATCAAATTTTGAATGACGTAATCCTATTGCGAATATGGGCATCTGGAAGCCCAAATTTGAAATTTGTTTTATTATCGATTTCATATTTTGTAAAACTTTAACGAATTTTCGATTAACAAGGTCAAGGATTTCAAAGCGAGCAATGGCGACGTTGTACAGAAAAAAACATTTTTATTTCCAGCGCGTGACACTGTGTATCGAAAATTCGAAAGATATGCTCAATTTAAAATTATTTTGCGGCATTGCTCTTGACCTCAATTTTATGGTTTAAGTGGAAAGAACATGATATTGAATAAATAAAGGTAACGCACAAATGTTAAAAAAAGTCCCTTTGGAAGTAATTTAAAATCTGAAATCTTTCAGATTTTTTTGTATTTATTTATTTTGTTGTTGTTGATTATTATGGTAAAACTCTAACCAATGGTTCTCAAATACTTCTTGCGTTGTACCTCTTTGCTGTGACTATAAGACTAGCGTATTTTCAAGCTAAAATTCCCTCAAATGACGGATTTAAAAGGAATTTGTTACTAGTAGTAAATTTTAATTTCGAGGTCAGTCAACAAAAGAGGGCGTTATATTTGCAAATTTCCACAGGACTAATTTCGATGGTTTCACCGAACCATCAGTTTCACCTGCCAAAGCCCAAATGAACAAGATATACTGATTGAACAGGAGTTATGCTACTGGCGCCGTCTGTTGACGAAACAGGAAAACTAACACATAATTTCCTTAAAGGCTGAAGGCAAAGATGGATTGGAATTAGGGTCATTAACTAGAAAAGAAAGATTTTCTTGAATGTGAAACGTCTTTAGAAAATCTAATTCACGAATGGAAGATGTTTTTTGAATAATTTTGGCTGCAGAAAAATTGAAAGTGTGCCTTTCGGACCAACAATGCTGGGAAACAGAGGACTTCTGTGTTTCCTTTTTCTTAACATATGCCTCAAGTTCTTTAACGCGAAATTTTAAGGCTTTCTTAGTTTGACTAATGTAAATTAAACCACACTGGCAAGGAATTTTATCAATACTCCAGAAATTCATATCCGGAATGGAGTTCTTAAGTACGGAAATCGAAATTCAATTCATAACAGAATAGAC
This sequence comes from Stegodyphus mimosarum, assembly GCA_000611955.2. Lineage (NCBI taxonomy): Eukaryota > Metazoa > Arthropoda > Arachnida > Araneae > Eresidae > Stegodyphus > Stegodyphus mimosarum. The sequence continues at coordinate 146,981 of KK117395.1, forward strand.
GACCCGAGAAAGTTAAATTCTGTAAAATACGTGCAATTTTATAGCACGTGCAATAATGTATTATTATAAAAATAATAATGATAAATAATAATCATTATAAAAATACCAAATAATAATTATATAATATGTGGAGTTTTATAATTTTACATGTTTGTTGTTTGATTTCGAAATTAATATTTGATCGGCGTATTATTTTATCTTAATTAGTAGTAAATTATGGAGGATATTTTTAATCTTCTGGAAAAAATACATTTTTTAATAAAAAAATCTTAAATTCTACAAAGCTGTTTTGAAGCTGCTTCTGAATTTTACTTCCTATTGAGAAAGATGAGTTTTTCTTTTCGATCTAAAATATTAAATAAAAATTATTTTGTCGTAAAATATTCGTAGGAAGGTTTTCATATTTTTCAAATATTTACTCAAAAATAAAGAAGAAAATGAACCTGAATATAAATATTTCTAACCAAAATATTTAATCCTAATCTGGAATTTGATGTGGAAACTAAAAATTATGAATCTTTAGTATTTTTCATTGGCAGGAGTTTACCTGCATTGTTAAACACAACTTTCAGATAACTAAATTCCTAGTTAAAACCTTAAAGTTCTGATCCTGCTACAATTCTAGCTTATTGCAGCCCTTATTTAAGTATACCACGAGAAAAAAATTTATTCTGACATAGATATGTTGGTGAAAAAGACAGCTTACAGATTCTTCAAACAGCTCATGACATAGCCAGCAAAATGAAAAATTCCTCTAGTTAGTTTCTTCAGTCAAGGGTCTTCACAACTTTTACGAGTACTGGTATATTTCCTTCATTTAGTTGGTTACCTCTTGGCTAATTAATCATGCCTACAGAAATTGCAGTGGTTGGATTTTGCAAAAAAATTTTCTTTTCTGGTTTCTTAAACCATTATTTCTCACGCGTAACTCGCGCATCACCTGGGAAAAATTCAAAGCCCTTCTCTCAGTTTATTACCCTTTGCAAAAACATACAGATTGTCAAATATTTCTGGCTCTGTTTTACGATTTATGAGCCCTGCCGTGAGAATGCATGGTATGAGAGCATTCATAGCATGGGAGCAGTATCAGTATATTCGTCAAAAATTAGCAGTTGTATTAAATTTGAGTATCTGTAGATTAAAGTAGTTTGTGGACTATAGTTTACTGATAAGTTGTTCCTGCAAATCGTTATCAGCAATGTTTCAGATCCCGAGAGAAACAGTCACTGTAAAAAAGGATAAAATGTGTTTCCTACTTTTTTGACAACAACAATAGACACCACTCACTCTTTGTTCCGCTGGCAGTAGATAAGACTCATCATCATTGCTATGATTTTGTAGTTTCTCCCATTCGTAAACTGATTTTGAATGATTCTTCAAGGACTTTCATATTTACAGAAGGAAAAGTAACATTTTGTTTACTATAATTTTTTTCAAGAGGAAAAAATTCATACTGCTGGTTGTCCGACGAAAAAATTAAAAATTTAACACAAATTCTATGTAACTCACGAGCTTTCGAACTTTTTTAAAACCGCCCAACAGACCACAGTGATTTAAAATTATTTGTTAAGGCTTATTTGTTTAATTAATCATGATATAAGGGCTATCTGCCGAAGGAAAGGAGGCCTTTGTAGGGAATTTTCTAAAGAAAATTGGCTTGTATTTGATGCATCTGAGAAAATCTGTTTTTGTTAAACCAATTTTCTACAAATATCAGAAAAATGTTAGTAGATATTTATATCGATATTTTGGAATAATATACTAGCAAGGTTTTCATAAGATAGCAAGAATTACGGCATAGTATAATAATTATATATATGACTTTTATTTATTTATTGGCATTAAATATTTGCTTTTGATTGCATTTCTGCAGGCTACGATTCATCATTATAAAATTCATGTAACGAATCCTAAATTTCACTAATTTTTTGTCAGACTTATCATATACCATCACAACAATTTTTTTCACCTTGTATCAAAATGTGAAACATATCTTTTTATAATCGGGCCTGATTTGTAGGGGGGGGGAACCTTTGGCATATTAGATGATCTACACTATTTTCGTTTTAATATTAATGCAAGAAATACAAGTAGAGGTAAAAGTGTGGGCGACACCAGCGATGTACCATACGTCAGCTAGTAACGCCTTCCCATACTAATTAACCCTTAAAAAAATGCAAGCTTTAGAGACCTTCAGCTTAACCAAGCTGCAGAATTTAACAAATAAATCCTTCTGCCATCCAACTATTAAACGAAAAATAATCACAGTCTTATTTATCCAGCACTTCGCTTCAACAAACTAATATTCTCCATGTCTGAAGAAAATTCAAGTGGTTCACCTCCAGTTGCATATCTTGATGGATAAAAAATTGACCAAAAAAAAAAAAGTTTAGCAGTGCATTTTTAAACTGCCTCTTCAAATATCACCAAATAGAAAAGTCATCTAAATAGTAATAATAGTGTTTTCCAAGCTGAATGATCAGCCGTAAAAGGGGCGATAGACAAATAGCCATCCTAAAAATTTTCAACTGATTTACCATAAAATCTGATTCCCAAGCAGCTACTTTAGCGATTAAGAGACCCTTATCTTTCTCTACGTTAGTTTCTGACATAAATTCTCTTCTTGCTTTAATTCTAAACTATAAAATTCAAATTTCATGGATTAAAGGACATAGTGGCTATTTTGATAATGATCAAGCAGGTGAATTAACCAAAGAAGCAGCTCTTAAACAAGATGGTATCATGCTCCCATGATTCCTTTCAGATTTTAAATACCAGTTAAAACAGCTTGCTTCAAAATATTAGCAAGACTTGTGGAATAATCCTTAACACGGAAAACGCACATAATAATTTGATTCCCAATGTAAGCTTTGTATCTCTGTACTCGAATCTTTCATTAAATTACAATGTAACTGGACACAGACCCTTCCCCACATATTTCAACGCAATAAATATGGCAAATCCGACATCTCTATATGTGGGAAACAGAGAATTCCGGATCATTACCCTTTCTCATGCCCCGTAATTAAGGATAATCACATAAATACCCAACAAACTGATCTCCTGGTATCCCAAAGCTTTCTAATTAAAGGTAAACATCAGTAGCCTAAGTTTCAAAAAGTTATGCAACGATTCTCTTCCTGCGGCCTAGATCTTTATCAAGTTTAAATTTCTCATGCTGCGTAAATTTAATTAACTGTTACATCCTGTGATTATGTTCAAAAGGATTCCAGTTATTCACTTTGTAAACTGTAATAGCCTGCTCCAACGTACCATTTTAAGTATCTATTTTTAAAATTGTGTTGGTTTCTTGTTAAAATTATTTTCTGTAGTCCCAATTTTTGGATTCCTAAATGCCTGAGCTCTCAGATACTTTTCAGATGTAGTTCAAACGACTTAACCCCGTGGACACTTTGTAGGCACTTATTTAATTTACTTAACAGTTAATTTTATGTTGAAGTAGCTTTCCTATCGATCTTGCTTTCAGCTCACACTTTTTTGCCAAAATGTAAATGATCGAGCTCATGTGCATTCAAATAACGTAGAAAGAAGTCAGTATTTAAGGGAAGGTTTTGCAAGGCGAAATCAAAGCGCGTTCTGCTCGCCTGAAGGCCACTTTGCTATCTTTGATTTTCCAGTGATTAGATTTTTGTAGATTTGAGCGCTTCTTTTCATCAGGCTTGTTTACGCCAACTTTTGAATCAGAGCCAGCTGCGCGGTGACTCACCTGTCAAGCCGTAAGGCTGAATTAACTTTATTTTAAGGTAGTCATTAACTTTTTGGTGCCATCTGTAAACTTTATTTGAGTTAATAAAGGGTTCTTTATACCCTTCTCCTGACTTTGTCGTGCCTTAAGACTTAGAGATAATTTTCTAAACAGTCTTTTAACGTCGAGCTTAGTTTATGATAGCAAAACACAGAAGACGTTATAACTTATTTAGAATTATTAGCACAGTTCATTATAATATTGTATTCCCAGTACTTATTATATTTATCTCATTACGTGTACCTGTTACTTTTGTTACTCGAAAACAAATATCCCCAATTTAATTTGTGAATTTCAAACTGTACTGAAATTTTATTGCAATCTCTTTATGTCCTAAACCATTATTTTTGATAAATGCTGGATGCGGGCTGCACGGCAGAATTGCACAATGCAAAAAATGTAGTTTTTCTGGAAAAGAATAATTTTCCTCATCACTACTCAAATAATCCTTTATTCTGATAACCTGAACAACAAATTTTTTGTTTCGCTTAGCTCCCTCTTTTCACGTGCCTGCACAAAACATCTTATGCTTCAGAATTAGAAGTATTTAGCATCCTTTTTGAGGCTGCATGAAATAGATCTTTTTATATTGATGGATTTTAATGTGTTTTTTAGATTCAGTACGCGAAAGTGCAGAATCTTACTCGAAAACTTCCCCCCGTTCCAGTAAAGTGTTTGAAAATCATATTTTAAAATTTGTATATGCAGTACTTCGAACTAATTTTGAAAGACTTAAATAAAAGATAGTCCAGACGAGCTACAGGAATTGATGGAACTAAGTCTTGCTTGTTTTGGTTGCGATTGATACAGTGAACTCTTGTTTTTGATTTGCATTTGAAAGCTAAATCAAAGTCGTATTTTCTATCTTCAGTTTACTCAATTTTATAACCTTATAGTGAAGCCATGAACCCTGCCCCTCCCTTTCACAGATTTATCATTCTGATGATGAAATTTAAGAATTTTCAGGCACAATTTATTTCCCCACGGTTCGAATCATAATTGATAGCTTATGAATTGTAGAATTTATATTTAAGGGCTTAACTTATTTGCCTGTGTTTGATAACACCAGCTTTCCCTATTTACTGTCGGTACTACGTTTTTTTTAGTTTGCTCTTCCTTATCTTTATTGCCTCCCAGCTGCTATCGCTGAACACTTATAGTTCGACCTGGATTCGATTCACGGTCAAACGGGCTGTCTGCATGGACGTTTTCGTGGTATCTCCCATGTGTAACATGGATAATAACCAATTTTCCGTAGAAAGCCCTCCAAGAAGCATCTTTTCTCCTAGTATGCACCTAGCCCCTGCGTGCCTTTCCATAATCAAATAAACCAACCTTTATTTCCATATTTGTATTAGATGTCTTAAATCCAAGTTTCGCATTCTTAATGCACGGATGTGAATCGGAGGTGTTGCAATTCCTTTTGAAGTAATTTTAAATTACGTTATGCTCCATCAGAGTTCTGAAAGTGCCTGACGTCAAAGCCATGTCTAGATAATTTTTCATCTGAGGCAAAGCAGTAAATGCGAGTCCCTACATGCAGTCAAATTATCTATAATGAAACCTTTGTGGCTACCACCTCCCTCAAACTAGCCCTTTGAAAGTGACCATTACTTCTGGGAACGTAAATAAGCATAGGTACTGAACAACACCTTTCTAAAATAACTACTTTTAGAGATAACCGCAATCATTCAATTAGTTTAAGTTTACTGTCGCTTCTTTATCTACTAATTTTTGGCAGCTTTAAAAATGTCTAGCTAATAGTCCTTAATATAGCTTTTGTATTCGGATACGGTTGAAGTAAACTCTAAATCTGGGAATTTATTTGAAAGGCTTGTATTTGTACTTGTTGTAGAGTCAAAAATTATTAGAATAACCTAACTTTTAAATTAGATATTTCTGATGCCATTTGCGTTGCCTGTTGATGATTGTGATGTGCAGCTGAATGTTATTCTTCAGAAAAGCAGCCTTTTGAAACCGCTGAAGATAGGGAAGGAAACGATTACATGTACCGATGAGTGGAGCAGAGTATCATAAATTCACTGTTGGCTCTGCAGGTGTTTTCCCTTCTTATTAGCTACTAAGCTATGCTCCGATTTTAATGAAGAATCTCCAACGGGATGGTCCGAAGATCTACTACTCCTCTTCCTCTAACATCAAACCGCAGGAGAGGACTTTTGATTTACGGTACTTTGACGCGTGGTCCCATGCCGCAAACACTGTACACTTACAAACATGAATGCCTTCTCCTGGACTTGAACCTAAGCCTAGAGATGCAATAGTCACGAGTGCGAACGGCATGCCGATTAGGGCAGCATAAACCGTATACAGTATATCACTCATCGTCGTGTTGTCGCTGTGCCTCTGATACGAACCGACAATCCAAGGCGATGGCATCTCAGGCAATGATGCCGCGTTGTCGAGCAGTATGACATTCATAGAAAGACTGGGCCTGTCTCCATGCCGTCTTCAGACTGTTATTTGGCGACTTTCATTGAGCAAATAGAAACGAAACTCGTCACTGTACCTTACCCTTGCCATTCTGTGGTCCAAGTGGTTCTGCCCCGATACCACTCTAATCTGCAGTTGTTGGCTTTGGTAGTTTTACGTCAGTGGGAGTCTTCGGAAAGAGTTGACTGTAAGTAGCTTTCGACCAGTCATCTGAAAGCTGTTGTTGCTGATAAATGCAGCATTCAAAGCTCCTTGTACATCGTGCACTATGCTGATAGTAGTGATCTATGAGGCCGCCACCACGTCCGTCTAGGCGTTTTTATATTCCTGGTACGATTCATATTCTCTTCTTCAATTCGTCTTCTCAATGCCATTTGGACTCAGATAGGTGTGTTTCAGTTGCGATGCGGCGAAAGGACCAAGTAAGCATTCCTATTCGTGAAACGAAATCCATCTTGAAAACGTCTGATTGCTGAAACTAACTTCGACATCGTATGCCAGGTATTTCTTTAATTAAACATGTCTTTTGAAACAAAAACGGATTTCCCATGGCTGACGTTCCCAATTGTTGGGTTAATCCATTTTTTATTTTAGTATATTTGTTTACTTGTATAATTCATTGCAACAAAGAATACGAGAGCTACTTGCCTAAAGGGAAAAAAAGGCCTTTGTAAAGAAATTTCTAAAGGAAAGAAGCACGTATTTGCTCTACACATGGAGAAAACCAGGAAGACATCCATGCAGACACTCCATTCGCCGAGATTGTAACCAGGTTAATTCCTATACTAAGCATGCAGTTACAATTTTTGATTGAAACATTTTTTCCCTCTTTCGTTTATAAGGTATTAAATTGCATACAGATAACATACATAAAAACATAAAATCGATTTGCTTCATGATGCTATCATATTTAGCCTACTGCAGTGATTTATCATTTGATACTTTATATAACTTGGATGCAATATACATCGAATGTTAACATATAATGCATATTTATTACATTTTAAGCTGTAATAACGAAATGAAAATTATACAAAGTAATTTGGTGCTGATTTTTCTGCCTCACTTAATTCTTGATTTTATTTGGTTAATTGATTAAAATCAAAGAACGTAAGGGCGATCTTCCTAAGATAGGAAGCCTAATGGGAGACTTTCTGAGAGGAATTAATTCAGATTTACTTTATGTGTGAATAAATTTTATTTGTCAGATTATGACAAATCACAGGGCCTGAACGAAGGGATAATTTTGTGGAGGAATCTGCGGGATTTCGTATTCATATAAGACATGAGGAATATCACAAAAACCCTTATGTAGCCAATCCGCTATCGGGATTTGGGCCCAAGTCGAACTACTAGTATTCAGGGATCTTAGGTATTCGGCCGCTGGCAGATAAATAAGTGCAATTATCTAATAAATTATAATTATATTTGTCATTAGAATTTTATGTCGAATAGTTTACTTTAGCAAGGAAAGTAACTGTTCGAAAATATCTGAAATTTTTTCAAAAGTTGCAATAAATTTAATAATTTTATTTCCTAAGAACCTGACTTATTATCTAGTACTACCGACTTTTTTAAACTGAAGTTTTATTTTTATAAACCGTTTTATTTTATTAAAATAAAAGTTAAATTTTATTACAATCAAATTTAATAAAAGTTTCATTTTAAGTTTTATTTTAATAAAATTTTTAGTAAAGAAACACATTTACTTTTACCAAAATTATTATTAATTATGCTTTCAAAATAAAGTTTATTTGAAGCTACCATTGCTATCGATATTCTCCAATGTTAGGAACACTTTTACTGGTATCTTTGGTGTTGGCGAAAATCAGTGTTGTTGCAGTCTTCCATATCCATTATCATAAAATTAGTAGAAAAGGTTTCTTTTAATTCTTCCACAACAAAATTCAGAATTTTAAACCCTTTTCTTTATTTCTTTGATATAAGACAATTAGTTTTATTGTCGCTGTGTAAACAATAGAAAACTTCGAAAAGGAGTACCACGCCTTCCTTGATCTCTTCACTCTCTAGACATCACAGAAAATAAAAATGAGATGCCGATTTGCTTAGCCCATCTAGAAAGAACAACAGCTATTTCAGGAATAACAGTAAATGAAATCGATTGTGCAGCTCCGAGAGAAAATAAATATGAATACAATAGGACGAAAACTCGAAGAATAACTCTGGCTCAAAGGCAAACTTGTTAATAAGAAAGGGATCAAGAATTTCTTAATGAGATATATTTCATTTTCATAAAAAAGTTTTTAATCTCCTAATGCGATTCTAACGAGTTTTTATACATTAGGTCTTGCTGAAATAGACACTAAGCAAGCATCACGCCATTCCAAGTTCAATTGGTAGACTTTAGAAAACATTTTATGACAAATATGCCCTAGTTTCAGCTCAATGGGATTTCTTATACTGAAAATTGCAGTAAAAGCTAGAAGTAAATAAAAGCAGACGGCATTTTCGATGCTTCTATCTTTGTTTCTTGCGCAAATTAATCTATGCATTTAAATAAGCATAAATCCTTTCCAATACTTTAAATCCACAAATAAATTTTAATGCTAGAAAACGGTGGGTATGCTTTTATAAAACCCCAAAACTTTTGGAAATAAATTAAATTCCATAACTATTCTCTATAAATTAAAATTTTTCTTGTACTGAATTTATCGGAACCAAGTAAAGGAAAAATATGTGCTACTGAAATCAACTCGCATTAAGGGAAAAATGTGAACAAGTTAATTCCTGTTTAAAGATTTTGTTGTTATTATGTTGACACTAAGCTGTGCCAAATAAAATAAGGGGCACTGTCCTGATCATGAAGCTGACTACGAAAAATGAGTATAGAAAATAGGACATTCGGCTACACGGCGTCGACAATGAATGTAGTATCAATAATGTAATACTTTTCAGTTATCGTAAGTAGTGTTCATAAGGTTTTGCTTGCTTGAAATATGATACTTTTAAGCGGTGCTCCTTAATGTGTTTCAAAGCGGAATGTTTTAAGAACCTTCTAACATTCTGTAGTTAATTTGGTGCCATTTCTAGTAATTCACCTGAGGCAAGTGAGGCACTTTCCCTTATCCTAGCTCTGCCTGAAGTTGTCATTAACGTTTTTTCAAATTTGTTCAACGATATGACCCCGGTTTGAAAGTAAATCACACACGCACACGCGCACGCGCACGCGCGCACACACGCACACACACGCACACACACACACACAAAAAAGGGGGGGGCAGCAAATTTAACTTATGACCAGTATGCTATATAAAAGAAAAAGTTTAGAAATTGAAATGATAGACAGCATCAAAACCGATCTCTTAACAATTTTTCGTAACCTGTATATGATTAAGCGAAAATTTTAAAATTTCTTGTCTTGTGCCAAAGAAATTTACCTTGAACTGAATAGTTCGCTATTTTTAAACATTTCAATTTTAATGCCCTTTCTCTTTGAATAACCAGGTCTGACAATATTTATCACTTTTATAATATTGCACAAAGAACTTTAAAAACTTATGACACAACGGTGCTTGTTTGCCACTGGCGCTCCTTACCTTGTATAACCTGCTAATTATCTTACACCTGCCAAGAATAATGACAACAGTATGTCTTTTGTCAATAAAGAGAGAGCTATACTGATATAATTTATTACATTGGCTGTATCACCGTCAATTAAAATTCCATGTTTGTATGTCTTTATAAATGAATCGCTTAAATTCTGCTAAATTATTAAATTTATTGCAACTTTTGAAAAAGTTTCAGATATTTTCGAACAGTTACTTTCCTTGCTAAAGTAAACTATTCGACATAAAATTCTAATGACAAATATAATTATTCAGGAAAGTTATAAACACCCAGTTAGCTACCTAATTTATTGTAACACAAATTATTTGTTTACTCTCCTGTCCTCGACCAAATTATTGCTTATTATGTTTTCATAAAGTCGGAATAAAAGAATGTCTTAGTATTAAACTTGATTAACATTAATTTTTACATTATTGTTGTATGCATTTAATAAAGGTAACAAATTTTCTTTTTAATTAACAAAAATTACGTGGTCGGCATCATCGATGGTTATGTGCACAATCAAAGTTAGCAGAAAACCCTATTTTATCGCGTATATGTTATGGTTTTCTAAGTTATTTGCCATATGATTATCTTTATATAAATATACGCAATGACTACCAAAATTTTTGTCACTTTAGATGTCCAAAAATATTTTAAAATCAGTGCTTTACTGAAGGAACTTGAAACGCAGTGTTATTTGATGTTAAATTCCTATCATTTTCCTAAGCGCATTCATTATATCAAATGAAATTACCATCTGAAAGTAAAGGTAATCATATGTTATCCATATCTACAACCATGATCAGACCAGATATATAACCTTTTCTTTTCAAAATCATGTTTTTCGGTCTGGAGAAGTTAAAAGTGGCTTTTCTTTCTTTCATTTTCTCATTTTCTATAGTAGCTCAATGTCAAACATTTCAGATCAGCCTCTTTAAGGGAATATTTTGTGGGATAGGAAAGAACTGCTATGTTGTATGACTGAATGCCTATATACAAAAGAGTATCCAAGTGTATCTGTAAACCTATTCCGTTCAACATGCAAAATTTAAGATGTTAAAGAATGAGAGAAAGCATTGATCAAAGAACTTGAAAATAAAACTCTAGTTGGCACAGGAGCGTCATTAGAGAAATATCCTGGAAAAATTTAGCCATTGCTGGAACACATAATTACAGGCGTCAACAAAACTTCCGCGTATAAGTTATCGGGTCTAAATACTATTCAGAATATTAGTACAAGTTTGCCGAATAGTTACCATTTCGTCCGTGAGTATCGTTAATATTTCGCCCCATAATATAAATTTCATTCTTATAATTACGACTTCATACAGTGCATATTGAATCCCACTTGCTGCTTAATGCCGTTTACATCAAGAATTTTTATGATTCTCTGGATTGACGTGGGTATTAAGAGTCAAATTAAAGAAAAAATATTATATTAGAGTAAATGCGTCTATTAGTGATAAATACTAATAATTTAAGATCACGTTTCTTTACTAATAACTCAGCTCCCATGAACGCTCTCTGGCGGAAACGACAAAAAGTAGTTAGCTGAACGTGTGACGCGTCTAGCATAAGTTGAATCGATAGACCGTCTCCTTATATATATGAAACTTAATGCTTGTATTGATTGTAATCTGTAAATATTATGTAAATATCGTTCATATGTTAATTAAAATTTCCGAAAAAATTCATAGTAGTGTTCCTTAGTGATTAGAATTTCGGCACAGACTAAAGAATATCGAAAGGAAGACAAGCAGTTCCAGGGCAGCCCTTTAGAAATTAAGTGAATTTTCACTTATCTATTTAGTGATCTAAAATTTTAATACCGAAAAGTTGATAAAATTTTAACATTGCGCTAGATCAGGCACTGCCAATAACTGCTGTTTCCTTAAATTAACTGCTAACTGTCGAAATTGATATCAGTGATATACTTGTCGATAATACACTGGTGTGCAAAAATTAAGGACGAGACGGTTTTTTCAATATAACTTTGTACAAAAGCTTTCCAAATCAACACATTTAATACCGTAAGATCCCCAATACGTAAGGACATGAGTAATGTAAAAGAAAAATCAGAGGGATAAAAAGAAGCTTTATTGAAAAAGTAGCATGGAGCGCAATGCGACTGAAGGCCGAAACATCCCTGTGATGGGTGTCCAGCAAGAAACATCCGGTCTTTAATAGGGGATAGGATCTCCCCTGACTGCTAGGCAGGTTTTACATCATTTGTGCATGCTGGATATGTGGTTGTTAATGAGCTGTTGAGACACTGCTGCTCGTTCCTCTTGTAGCACCAATCACAGTTTCGGAATCGTTACTGGCCATAAGTTACATGCTGCCACGGGTCTCCCTAGTAAGTTCCGTACATGCTTGACGGGATTTAGATCCAGAGACCTTGCCGACCAATTCATGTGTTCAATATCTTCACTCTCCAACAGCTCTACGACAGTAAATGTGCGATGAGGTGGAGCGTTGTCGTCCATGAAGAGGAACTGAGGACACATAGCCCTTGTAAAAAAGACGCATGTAAGGAAGAAGAACCTCGTTACAATAGCAGTCCCAGGTGACGAACCTCCTTGGGAGATATGAAGGTCGGTCCGGCTACCAAGCATTATGTCTGCTCGAACGAGAACTCCGCGACCTCCAAAACAGTCCCTTTTGATGATGTTGAAGGGGTTATTGCGTGTTCCCCGCTCTGTCCAGATGTGTATGTGTCTAGAATCGCAACTCAGACTAAATCTGCTCTCATCTGTAAAGAGTACTCGTCCCCATTCATTGTCTCTCCAATTCCGGTGTTCCCGGCACCACAGAGAACGCCTTCTCCGATGGGCAGGCGTTAGAGGTGCTCACCGTACAGGGCGTCGTGCAAACAGACCACCACCGTGCAGTCTTCTGGCCACGGTAAAACGCGATATCGGTCGTCCAGTCGCCTGTGTCGTGTGTCTAGCGATTTCTCCCGCTGTCTGCCGCCTGTGTCGTGTGTCTAGCGATTTCTCCCGCTGTTTGCCGCCTGTTTCTTCTGGCCTGTAAGGCAATATACCGGTCATCCGCGGGTGTGGTTCCTCGTGGACGACCACTACTAAACCCCAGGATAGCTGTTCCTGTAGTTTGAAATTGTCTCCAAAGTCGTGAAACGATGCTGTGAGCAATTCCGAGGTCTGCAGCCACACTTGTCACACTGCGGCCTTCCTCCAACTTCCCATTGATTCGACCTCGGGTAAAAGCATCCAGATGTCGTCTAACAGATTGATTATTCACCATTTCTCGCTGAGGCAGCAACTCGGTGTGATTTTAACTGCTATACGGCGTGCAATCTTTTTGCCAGAAATACTGATCTTACACCGACAACACGCTTTATACTACTCAGACACTCCCCCATTACGTCTACCTGCATATCTGCGCATGTGCTACCGTACATCACCTTACCTAATCTCCTGATTGGTCTTTCTGTCCGCTCTGCCTCTTCGTTCAGCTGATATGCTAATGTTTCGACTTCGTCCTTAATTTTTGCACACCAGTGTACATATGCATAAATAGTTAGTGAATTGCTGATACTTGTTGAATTATTGAATATTAAACAATGACGGAATTAATCGATACATTAAAAAAGAAACACGGCTACATAAGGGCTGCCGCTACAAAAGTAATTGGCCGAATCGAAACTGATTTATCAAAAACAGAAGTGAACACAGAGGAACTAGAAATTTCCTTAGAACTCGTAAACGAAAAATCAAACGAGTTAAAACAAATAGATACTGATATAGAAAAATTAATAAGTGTAAAGAATCTAGACCAGGAATTAAACATTGTTGACGATTATCATGAGAGAATAATTACATTTAAATACAAAGCAAACAAAAAATTGAAAGAAATTAAAACAGAACAACAAAAAGTAAGTGTGTTAAAGGCCACTGAAACAGCTAAGTGAAAATATGATAGAAAGCGTCAAAATCGAAAGTCAAACTGTAAAGCTTCCTAAACGGAATGGTAAATTCCGAAGTTTTATGGCGAGAGTTGTGAATGGTTGACAGTTTGGAACACTTTTTCATCAGAATCCAAAAAGCCCATGTGTCACACCAAAATAAAACGCTTGACGCTATAAGTAAATTTAATTATATGAAATCCTTTTTAGGCCGGTACTGCTTATAATATCATTGACGGTTTCGATCTAACCGAAAAAAATTATGAAACTTCAGTAAAACTTCTGACAGAAAGATTTGGAAATAAAGATGTATTGATAAACGCCCATATCTACAAATTACTGAAAACAAGACCTTTAAAGGGTTCTAATGACATTCAAAACTTCCGTAAGTTATTTAATTACATAGAGAAACATATTCGATGTCTTGAATCATTAAATATGACCTCAGAAACATACGGAGCTTTATTAACACCTATATTGCTTAAAACATTGCCCACAGATTTGGTTTTGGAATGTAATAAAACAGTTCGAAAGTCAAATTACGATTTGAATCATCTAGTGCAGTGGTCGGCAAAGTGCGGCTTCAGAGCCGCATGTGGCTTTTTGGCTCCTTAAGTGTGGCTCTGGTACAAATACCCACGGAAGGCGCAATAATATTTTCATTTTTAAAAAAACTTGATAAGAAAAAAATTACATCTTATTATGATAAATTAAAATTCTTCTATAAGTCGAGAACATGTATAATTTTTTTGTTTGAGTAAAAAGATAATTAGGTAATTAAAATTTTATATTGTTGTAAAAATACGTAAAGAACATCAAGTTTAATTTTATTAGTTTTCGTAAACGTAAACATAAACCATGTACAAGCTACCGGCATGCGCGTGCATGCTTTTTATAAAGTAGTGAAGGTACAAATTGGCATCGCAGAGCAGGAGTTGCAGTGTGAACAGTTTTGTCTTATCTACCGTGTCTGCCGTTGTCCTGTCTTATTAAAAAGTTGTATTTTTTAATCTAGCTGCACATCTTACAGGTATTTTTATACGATTTTATTAGACCTGCTATGTATGTTTGTGGTTCCGGTACAAAATTTGTAATCGACTTTTCGATAACTTCTATTTGTCCAAATGTTGGAAGTTTTCTTCCATTTTTGGTCATATTAAAAGTTTTGTTATTCTGATGACGAAAAAAATTATTTTTTTAATGCAGTTACATATATTAATAAAATTATATTTTTTAAAAGATTTTTTTAAATTTTTATTTTCATCAATTTAATAATGATAATAATTTTGTACCTGTGGCTTTAGAAAAAAAAATATATTTGGAATATTTTTATAGGCACCCGAATTAACATGGCTACCAAAAAAAGCAAAGAAAAACGGAAGATGAAAACCGCAAATTTAAAGTTGAATTAAAAGTTGGACCGAGAATTTTGCGTTTATTCAAAACTTGAATGGACTTCCGACATGTGTTACTTGTAAGGAGAAATTCGTGCATAATAAGAAGTCAAATTTAGAGAGACACTTTACAAGAAAGCACGCGTCATTTAGCACTAAATATCCTACCGGTGATGCAAGGAAGAAAGCAGTTGAGGAACTTCAGAAGAGTCATCAACTTCTGTGTTTAATAACTGGATGCAAGCTTCCAGCAATATTAATACGGGAAGTTTTGTTTGTAGCCAAGAGATTGCTAAGAGAGGAAAACCGTACACAGACGGCGAATACATAAAAAATTGTTTTATAAATGCATCCGAAGAGCTATTTCGGGATTTTAAGAACAAAGCAGATATTCTGAAAAGAATTAATGAGTTACCATTGTCTACCAAAACCATTAAAGATAGAACAAGTAAAATGTGTTCGAATATAACCACTCAGCATATTGAAGATCTGAAATTGGTTTCGGCTTTATCAATAGCAGTTGGCAAGCCTTGTGAGATAAATGATACAGGGCAAGTTTCACTTTTTGTAAGATTTATGTCTCATTCAGGCCCTAAAGAAGAACTTTTAGGATTATTGCCACTCGAAGGTCAGACGCGTGGAGAAGATATCGCCAATGCTGTAATTGAGTGTGTGGATAAACATCATATTCCCCTCGATAAAATTGTGTCGATTTCAACAGGTTGGGTCAAAAGTATGACCGGCGTAAGAAAAGGGGTTGTTGCTATTTTGAAAGAAAAAATTAATCACGAGATACTTGTTTACCATTGTATCATTCACCAAAAAGCGCTTTGTGCGCAAACATTTCCGGAAGAAATTTGTAAAGTTATGGAATTAGTGATTACCATTATCAACTCCATTTTAGCTAAAGTTCTTAATCATCGCCAATTCAAAGAATTTTTATTTGAAATGGAGAGTGAGTATGCTGATCTTCTGCTTCATAACAAGGTACGTTGGTTATTAAGAGGGAACGTTTTAAAACATTTCGCGTCCCTTTTTCGGGAAATTAAAGCATTTCTCCTTGAGAAGCGCGCTCACTATCCAGAACTAACAGACGATCAGTGGATCTAAAACTTTCATTTCATGGTAGACGTTACGTCTCATCTAAATCAGCTTAATCGTAAACTACAAGGGAAAGGAAACTTAATTTTTTCGATGTTAGAAGAAGTAATAACATTCGAAAACAAATTATCCCTTTTTGCACAGGATTTTGAAAGTGAAACAACGAGGCTGCTGAAGCATCGGCAAGAAAATAATTCCTCTATTGATAAACACCATTATAAAACAATAATTTTAAATATGAGGGAAGCATTTCTCATCAGGTTTCAGGAATTTAAAAACAGCAGAGCACTTTAGCATTTGTCAAAAATCCTCTTAATGCTACGATAACTGAGTTGAAATTTTCTCCTTTTGAAATTGACATTGGTAGCTTTGAAATACAATTGCTAGATTTAAAAAACAAGGAGATATGGCGCTCTAAATTCGAACGTCTTTGTGTTGAATTGGAAATATTGGAGAAGAAAAAATGTGATCTTAGTTCACAACACAAATGGTCTGCTTTGAATGACCAGGAGAAGGAAGACATAATCATTTTCAACGCTTAGAATAGCATTCCTGACTCTTACGATCAGCTGAAAAAGCTCGCGTTTGCTGTTCTTTCCCTTTTCGGTTCTACATATATATGCGAACAATCTTTTTCAAGCATGAACATTATCAAGAGTAAACTGAGAAGTCGTATTATTGATGAGAACTTGGAATCATGCCTAAAATTAAAAACAACAACATACAAACCTGACTTACTCAAACTTTCCAAGGAGATGCAAGCACATTGTTCGCATTAATAAATATTCATTAAGTATTAAATTTAGTTTTATTTAGTATAATAAAAGTTCACTAAACAAGCAGATTTGCCTCCCATTTTTTAAAAAATTGTTGTAATGTTCATATTTGGCTTTTTGGCTAATGAGTTTGTCGACCACTGATCTTGTGGAATTTCTTTCTGATCAACTAATTGCGCGGGAACGTACATTCTCGATGATACAGCCAAAGATCACTTCGGCGGCGCCAGAAAAGCATAGCAAAGTGAGTGAAACCAGACATATTGCGAAACACACAGCTGCGGAATTAACGAATATAAGTTTGAGGGGAAGGAGAACTCCATGTATATTCTGCGACCCTTCTGATCACGAGTCTATAATGTGTAAATAAGCATCTTTATGGTCTACTGAGAAAAAAAGAGAAAGGCAAAATGAAAGGAATATGTTATCGCTGTTTACATCCACGACACCTTAGCGTTAATTGTACTTCTAGAATAAGATGCGAATTATGTAAGCAACGACATGCCACTATAATGTGTTTAAAAAGAAAACGAGGAAATTAAGGAAGAACGAATTGAAAATAAGGCTTTAACGAATAATTCGTCTTATAACACAAAATACATATATATTTATTCTTATTCATTATAGAAGAATCTCGGGGCTAATAATGACCATTAAGTACGACGAAACACTAATTTATTAATGAATTAACACATAAAAGAAACAAAATGTAAGAGAGAGTTTTAAGTTACATAGCTCGAGCTGAGCTTTTCAAATCGTAGACTAACGTTCGTTAAATCACATGACTGTAAGAAAAAAGAAATGGTTATAGTTTTGTGTATCACGCATCACGTAAACGAAAAGCAGATGTGCCGCTTAAAGGATGAGTCACTCCATCTGTTACAGTTTAATGAAAATGTAATCTTGCAAACTTTAACTGTCAATGTTTACGGAAAAGGTGAAAACAATTTTGTAAGAATAGTTCCAGATACCGGAAGTAGCAGATCATACATCAATGCATTTCTTGCGGAGAAATTAAAACTAAAATCTTGAGGTCAGGAAAGTGTGAAACATGGGATTTTTGGAGGTATAGAAAAAAAGGGAAAATCACAACAAAAATCTAATTAAGTTAAGTAATCCAGAAACGAGATTTACATGTGACAGGGGAGTTATGAGTCAAAAAACCATATGTTCACATATTCAAAAACTGGATGATAGCGACTGCATAAAGAAACTGAAGGGTAATAACATTTTCCCCAGTGATGTAACTATGTAACTATTAATAAAAATTCTTGCTTATTTGAAAAAAAAAAAAAACCTAATGAAATACACATGCTTATAGGAGCAGATTATGCCGGAAAATTGTTTACAGGGAAAATAAAACACATAACGGAGAGTTTAGTAGCAATGAATACACACCTTGGCTGGACAATATTAGGGAGAACGAGGATAAAGGGAAAGAATTTTAATGAAGTTCTTTTATCCCTACACATTAGTGACAGAAAAATTTGTGACTTGTGGTCTCTTGATTCTATCGGAATAACTGAACTAGCTATTTCCCAAACAAAACAAGAAATTGAAAAAGCTACAGAAAATTATTTTATCCGTACTTTAGAAAGATATGACGCAGGAAGGTTATCAGGTGTCACTTCCATGGTTTCAAATTCCCCCTGAGTTGCCAGATAATAGAATCCTTGCAGAAAAGCGTCTGAAGTCGAGCGTGAGAACCCTTCAGACCAAGAACTCCTTAGAAGCCTATGAAGATGTGTTAAAAGTTTGGGTAGAAGAGGGAATTATTGAACCTGTCGATATTCCGGAAGCAGAAAGGATCAAAGTGCATAGGGTTTCGGGAAAATTCGACCAGTATTCGACGCATGTGCAAAGGAGAAAAATTCGGTATCCGTGAACGACTGCCTGGAAAAGTGTCCTAATTATCTTGAATTAATCCCAAAAATTTTGACAAAACTTCGAGAGGGAAAGTATGGCGTAATTTCTGATATAAAAAGAGCCTTTTTGCAAATAGGTGTGAATCCAGCGGATAGAGATTTTCTCCAGTTCCTATGGTGGGAGAAAGGACAGCCTGAAAAACTGACTATATATCGACAAGGAAGGGTTGTATTCGGCGTAAATGCCAGCCCCTTTTTACTCGCTGCGACTATTAACTAACATTTGGAAAATGTACCAAAACGGTACCAGAAAATAGCTTCAAAGCTAAAGAAAGCCATGTATGTGGATAACTGTATAACGAGCGTAGAATCAATTGAAGAACTGAACTCATTTATCGAGGGATCTAGAGAAATAATGGCTACTGCAAAATTTGACCTAAGGGGTTGGAAACATAATAGACTTAAAAATGAAAATTCAATTCTTAACTTTTGTGATGAAGATTATAAAGAAGTTGTGTCAGTATTGGGATTGAATCGGACTTCTTTGACGATAATTTGTATTGTAACATAAAAGACGAAGGAAATCCTATATTGAGCAAAAGATCTGGTTTTTCCGAATTGAGTAAAATCTTTGACCCAATTGGGTTTACTAGTCCAATTACACTCATGCATACACTAAGAACCTCATACCTTTTGAACTCAACTTTACATTTGAGCCGGATATGAAAGTGAGGTACAGAACTCGATATAGACGAAACCTCAAAAAACTTGAACTATAGGTCAGTTGAGGTCCATCCTCTGCTGATACTAGACCTCAAGGTGGGAGTGTCACGTTTGTTTACTAATAACTCAGCTCCCATGAGCGCCGTCTGGCGGAAAAGACAAAAAGTAGTTAATTAAACGTGTGACGCGTCTAACATAAGTTGAATCGATAGACCGTCTCCGTATATATTTGAAACATAATGTTTGTATTGATTGCAAACTGTAAATATTATGTAAATATCTTCGCCATCCTAATTAAAATTTCTGAAAAAATTCATAGTAGTGTTTCGCAGTGATTAGAATTTCGGCATAGACTAACGGATATCGAAAGGAAGACATGCAGTTCCAGGGCAGCCCTTTAGAAGGTAAGTGAATTTTCACTTATCTACTTAGTGATCTAAAATTTTAATACCAAAAAGTTGATAAAATTTTAACAACGTTCATAGTATACGGGCATATGTTCTGACAAAGTAGAGCTGTGAGAAAATTCGCTTAAATAAATAAATAAAAAAGTCCAATATTTTTATTTCCATTTAGTGTTTCCCAATAATTTAATCATGGAAATCTTTTGCATTATTTCGTTCAAAGTAACACTGCTTCCCTGTTTTAACATAGCACATTAAAAATGAATACCAGCAGGAAAACCTTATCGTCGGTAAAAGGTCAAATGTATTTAAATTGAGAATTGCGCATGCCATAGAGGGAGGCAAATGTATGTTTTGTTATGTTTTCTTTCATATGATATAGATAAATGTATTCACCCTGTAGACTGGCTTGTCGGGAAAGTATAATAAAATTTTACTCTTAATTATTACATCGCATTTTCCAGGAGTCCAAAGGTATGGAGAATTTAAAGTTCTTTAACATTTATATATTACACTAAAATTTATTACAGAACAAAGGACTGAAATGAATAGATTAGCAAGTTTTTCTTAGGACCCCTTAGTATTTTCATTTCTGACAGGATAAAGAAATGTAAATTTATTTATTTTTCATCAAAATAGTTGAAAACATTCATATTAAAAAAAAGGAAAAGAAAAGCGCGATAATTTATAAAGTGTGCAACTCCGAAAATTAGTGATAACGATAAAATAAAAAGTTACATTCCAATTCTGTTGAAATACTTTAAGACCCTCGGTCTGTGAATTTTGCTTCACCGTTTTTGAGCTTTGTCAGTCCTAACTGTTCATGGCAGGGAAGCAAAGGCTCAAGATGTAAGTTGATGCCATGTGTCTACTGTTTCACTTTACATTCTGTCTATGAGAGGTTATCATCTTCCCTCTTTAAATTTCCCACCCCCTAGTCTTCATAATAACAAATAGTTTTGTACTTTGTCCTTAACTTTATCCGCCATATGTCTGCCTGAAATCTTCGTTGTTGTACGGACCATTTGACAGTTTCCTGTCCATCTTTCACAATATTTTTCAACAAAAAATAAAAGTGATATTTTCTATTTATTTTTATTTTATTTGTTTATTTATTTGCAAATGTGCGGGAAAAATGTTTTTTTTTTCAGCAGAACGTTGTTTCTCTGATGGTAATTTTTCGTATTTTTAGTTCAGATGCTGGTCCTGGGACGGACCAGATTTCGTGTTGAAGAATAATTTCAAATCTCTGTTTAGCGAAACGAACTTGTCAGGATGCATCTTTCTTTATTATTATCAAGTTATTGATTTCTAATTATTACTCTCTTCCCCTCTTTTTCAAGCTCTTGTGGAAAATTCTCTTCTGAATGGCCATTGTTTCATTTTTATACTTAAGAAACAGATGTAAATTGAGTTCTCGGTTGCTAATTCTCGCACGAATTCCTTCTTGAAACCTAATACCAAATTTATCTTCTAGGAGGATAATTTCTAACAATCTTAGCGATGAAAATAATAATAATTATCGATAAGAGCTAAAAGAAGCAAATTTCCTGTCAGGTAGTATATAAGCCACAGAGCAATTAAATCAATTCTTTTATTTTCTTATTCTACAAATAAGTATCCCCCTCACATATCTAAGGTAAATAGTCCTTGCACCCTGGCCTTGTCGTACTTTTCCGTGTTAAATTATCGACCTATACATTGTTCTCATTAAGTTGCAATCAAACATTTGGGGTATTGGCTGTTAACATAAAACTTACTTTTAATCCAGTAAACAGGCTGAAGGGTATAGTGAAATTCATTTGAAATTTATCGTTTCAAATCTTTTATTCCATTTGAAAAGTGTGTTATACGGGTTAGTAAATGAAATGAGAGATCCTGAACAAAAAATGAAATTATCCGTTTAACTAAAAAAAGAATCTTTATGCTTTTAAGAAAAATCATTGTTGCAATTAATAAATAATTCTATTAATAACGAGTAATATTATTAATACAATTATTTTAAATAACAATTTATTACTGTATTTAATAGTAATTTATTATATTGATAATCAATGAAATAATAGTATTAGTATATATGAGGAACAATTTTCACTGTTTATATTTCATAGTGAAAATTATCCCTCAGATAGTTTTATGCAAGGAATGAGAATAATTTTAAACGTATTTGGAATAATGAAAATGCAGATGTAATTTTAAAAAACATATAAACTCTTTTATTGAACATAAAAATGTCCCATGTTAAGTAATTAGCAAACAGATCCCCTTTAAGTGAAGCCATCAGAGTGGTATTCAGAAGGCGATTAATGAAGTATTGGTACTAAAGACTAACATGGATCATCCTGAAAATGCTGATTACGAATATTATTACTTCGTTGAGCGATAACCTATTATTTTCGAAGTACTAACTATTTCTTAGGTTATAAAAATCAAATGGCCTGTTTTACAATACTAACATTTCAAATTTACATTAAAAATACTTTTAGCCTCTTTTCTTATAGCACATCTTAGTTTGAAATATAAGGAGCTAAAATCAACATGTGTTAAAGACCAGAAGTGCTTTGAAAACTTCATATTTCTTTCCATTTATATTTGATTCTTCCTAGATTACAAATATTAAGCTTATTCAGTTACCTTTTTATGCTATAGATTACTTTTACTACTTACCCCCTTTTTAGACAACCACAACCAACCTGGAGCGGTGAGGCCATACGCAAATGGAGAGATGGAAAACATCAAGCCAATAAATATGCTATCCAAATGGAACTAAGGGCAAAGAGACATAGAAAGTGTTTTACTCCGATATTTAATTAATAATACTATTTTACATGACAATTCTGAGCAATTTATGTAATAAATATTTATTGTTGTTCATGTAAGATGCTAAAGCCAAAAATAATAGTTAATAGCAACAATAATATCGATAAGAAAATAAGAAAAATAAAAAAATAAATAGCGTACCCTTACAGTTAGCATAAAATTGTTCAGATTCTTTTAAACATGAGGGAAAATCTGAAAGAATTTGTAGCTTTCCAAACGTTTTTTGGGAATGAGCATATAATACAGACAGCAAATTTGTTTATAATATGACAGCATTTAATAAGAGTACGAAAAAATATATCTAGAAAAATATCTCCAGATAATAAATGCCTCCATTATAATAAATGCCATATGATAATAATTAATATATGGAGACAAAAATATCTCTTATAATATAATGGACAACAGGATTTCTCTTAACCTATTAAAAGGAGTTGGTTGTTGGCTAATTTAAGGGAGAAATTGTAAAAAACTACCTGTCTGAGATAAGAAAAGCTTGGAAGACTTTCTACAAAGTGAAAGTAATTTGCATTTATGCTAGTATTGAGAAAAACAACAAATTGCCATGAAGCAATTTCATTTTGTCTCAGGAAAATCTTATTTTCTTTAAAGTTTTTCACTGCCAAATTTCTTGATCGATGTTGGCCACCACTGTTGCCTGAAGTAACCTCACTTATTCTTACAGCGTTACATCAAAGATGAAATTTACTTAATTCCAGTACATGTTACTGAAATTTTGAAGATAACAGTGAGAGATTTAGTTCTCTTCACTATCATAAAGTAAAATGATCTTACTAGGAAACCCAGGGACTTCTCGCATAGGCGTGAATAATCCCAGTACAGAAGAAAGTGGAAAATAACCCTTTATTATGCGACAAACTCGTACTTTGTGCTTATAATAACACTGACGATTTGCGGTGGAACTTAAGAATACTTTAACAGTAAGTTCAAAGATAAGTATCAGGGCTGGACTTACAATTTAGTTTAAGGATAACTAGGTTGATTCAACATCTTACCCGGCGATATACTTATTAAATGTCCAAAAAGGCGTGTCAGCAACTCAGAGTAACAACAGTAAAGGTAGGATAGTAACGTGCGCTGGCTAGCGAAATCACGCTCTGAATAAACTTCTAGATTCGTCTGTTTTTATACTCTCTTCACTTGACTTTAAATTTTCATCCTGGCTAGGAAATGCGAGGGGAAACTGAGAGGTTCAGGAAAGGTACCAAACTTAAAATAATTTATTATGCAAACTAAGGGAAACCCTACAACAGTAGATGTTCCAATAGGCCACTTGATAAGAGTACTGAAAGTCTAAAGCCTAGGTTAAAAGGTCCTTAATCTGGTTATCACCAAAAGGATATTGGACAGAAGCGTAAAAGAGCTTGAATCGCTTAATTTTTCACCAATTAATGAATGATTGTCATGGCTGAGGCTCGCTGATATTATAAATGTTCCAAAATATATTCAACAAATAAACTTTTATCATGCCTATTAACCTTACTTCGCATTTAAGAAATAATACTCATCAGTGAGGAAAAGCCTTAAGTACGTTTTCTACATTTGCCATTGCCTTATGCTTAGATTTATTAAAATTTGAAGTACAGTAATGTGCAAATTAATGTGAAGAAAAGAGAATTTTCACGTAATTTGACTTCCTGAATTTGGCAGGCCTAATTTGCAGCTAATATTTAACTGCGATTATGCTCAGATGTTTACTGTTTTGCACTGTATTAGTTTTAGGTGATTCAGTGTTGCTCTTTTAAAGTAATTGATTTTATTTGTTTTGGCTTTTAGGTTGTGTTACGTGTTGAAAAATCTGTACTGCAAGTTTGAAATGATGGATCTTCCTCCAAAGAAAAGAAGTAA
Organism: Stegodyphus mimosarum; assembly: GCA_000611955.2. Classification (NCBI taxonomy): domain Eukaryota; kingdom Metazoa; phylum Arthropoda; class Arachnida; order Araneae; family Eresidae; genus Stegodyphus; species Stegodyphus mimosarum. Next base: position 171,645 of record KK117395.1, read on the forward strand.
GATAATGAACACTCTTCTGTGACACAGAGGGACATTGCTAAAGTAGGTAACGTAACTTGTGTATTGTAACCTGGACATTTCTAAAGTCCAAGTTACAATACACAAGTTAAAAACTTGTGTATTGTAACTATAAAGTGCGTAATGTAACTTGGACATTGCTAAAGTGCGTATTGTAACTAAAATTATTAGACAGTTTAACGAGATTGGTAGTTTTATTGCCCCAGCGGAATGAAAAGTGTGAGAGAAAGCGAAAAAGTAGTGCGACGGAGGACTCTGCTTCACTAAGGAAATCCAAACAAAATCCTAGGTTGACAAGTTTTGGCCTCCAATAGATTTAGCAGAATCAGGTATTCATTTTCACGACTTTAATGTTCGTCACATACTACTAGAAGCTGGTAGTAAGGCTATCCATCTCTATAAAAAACAGCTAACTAATGACGAAAAAAAAAAGACTACTTCTGGCAAGAAAATATAAAAAATGGAGTGAAAACAATGGGAAAACGTTTTATTTTCAGATGAAACCAAGTTCGTTGTGCAAGGTCAGTAGTCTCGCTACGTCAGAAAATCACACAGCAAGAAACTGTCTCCTAAACATATTGAGTAGTGTGTAAAATACCCATGAAAAAATTTTTTTGTTGTTTTTTCAGTCCATGAGCCAGAATCACTATTGCCGATTGACTAGAAGTTTTATTTCCATAAATATTTATTAGCATGTTTTTCCAGTTACAGAATTTCTTAAAATAAAATGGGTTACTTTATGAAAACAGTCTCTACAATGTGAATGGCGAGTAATGTGTAAAACAGAATCTAACATTTTTATGTATCAGTGACTAAAATGTTCATTATTCATCTGCATATACTAGTTAAAAGCAAAATGTTGGTTATTTTCGTATAAAGAATTTATTAAGATAAAGTTAATGAACATTTTCCCACGCATGGAAACACACACAAACAACTGTAATAATAATAATAATAATAATAATA
>KK117395.1:172649-186271 GCA_000611955.2 Stegodyphus mimosarum
AACACGAAAATGAATAAAAATGAATGAAATAAAAATAAAGAAAATGAAGGGATCATTTGCGAGAGTAATGATAAATGTTGTTTGACCTAACTCGGAGTTATTAATTGCCAGAGCCAACTGTTTTATTTCAGCTGCTACATAGATTTGTTCTCAAGTCTTGAAATTAAGTCGTTAGCAAACATGAAAAATGAAGCAAGTCAATATATTCGTTATCGAAATCTTCATGAAATTTGCTTGTGAAGATACGAAATTTCTTGTTTTTAACCAAAGAAAACCCATAATGTTTTGTAAACTGAAATATTTGTTCTGAAGGGTTATATATTTTTTTTCAAAAAATTTTCCCCCACTCACAGTATTAAAATTTTAATAAAATTTCCTACTTTTAAAAATATACGTTTTAAATTTTTAAAAGTATACGTTTGAGATCAATATTTAAGGAAATACAGCCATAGCTATCTTTTTTAAACACTCTTTGTGCATTATGACAAAACGAACACATCGAAGAGTAAAGTTAAAGGTACTAAAATAAAACAATAAGAATCAGGGTAACTTGCGTAAATTTGCAATACTGTAGTATCGGAGGTTAAATAGAACCTTCCCCTCTAGCTATAAGAATAAAATGGTACTTTCTGCAGCTCAAAGAAGGAGCTATTTAACCTTCAGATTTACCTTCGTACTTCAGATTCATTTCTTCGGATCAAAATTACTTCAGATTCACTTCTTCAAATCAAATTTACTTCAAATTTACACACATTACGCTGATTCTTGCTACTGCACATTAATATCTTTACTAGAGAAGCCGGACATTCCTTAGAAAACATCTACGAAATTGTTGAGTGGAGTCCTAGATCTGGGCCTCGTTGGCATAGACGGCAATCAGACTTTGGCTCATTCGTTAAATTTTTAACCTATTTAAATCATTAAAGACAACTCTTCTTTTAATCATTTTCTCTACCTTCCTTGGAACCTTCTTTATAAAATAATTCAAAACAAGTTTCTGCACCACTCATTATTTGATAATTAAGAATTTTTTCCGTGTATATGATCGTCCAGTCTCCGACAAAGTATAATCATTTATGGCAGAAGAAGTGTCAAACAAAAGAAGATCAAAAGCAATAATATAATTCGGAGAAAATTATGAAAGCGAAGAAGAGTTGGAGACAGAACATTATAGCGTATTCCCATCGCTTCTAATTTCATTGTTTAAATATTCAATCTGCCCACCTCACGAAACGGGACTGCCAGTTCGAGCAGTTATTCGGTTAGACAGTTATCTTACTATTAGGTATTTATTTTATAGTAAAGGACATTTTTGCAAGAACAGTACACATACCTGCTTTAGGAGGGATGGCAGAGTCACAGACAAGAAACCAATATAGTAAAAAGTCGCGAAAATGATAAAGAAATATAGAACCAGTCTTAAATTTTTCATCCACGAAAAAAGGTGCATTTCTTTGTAAGACAGTCTTCGAACTGAAAAAAAGAAAGTAAATAACAGAATTTTAATTTGCTTATAATTTAAACGCTACGGTAAAGAGCTTCAGTGTGGCTAATGGAACGCCATAATAAAATCAGCGAAAGTAAAGCAATAGTATAACCAAAGTCTGTACTGGAAAAAAAAACTGTAGAACATAAGTTTATTACACTTTCAACTGCACTGAAAGAATAAGCTGTAATTGCTACTATCCCTTCATACCATTTTGCATGTTTTCAGTAGACAAGAAATTTATGAGGCTTCCTTTAAACTGTAATGAAAATGAATGGAACATGCAGGGCCATCTATGTATGAAAAATGAAACAAGAGGGGCCCAAACACATCGAGAATTAATATCTTTTCAGACAAAGGATTAGACTAAAACTTCGGATAGCTCAAACAAAAATTGAAAGCCGGAAAGAAGAAATATTAATTTTTTGCTAATTTGAATTACCTTGTTTAATCGCGCATTTTTTACACGGGAAAATAAAGGTTCTAAGCATAGTTTTTGAGATTAGGATTTAATGAAAGAACCTACCAGATTGAAACGCGTGTATGAACAGTCTTCTATATTTCAAGGAAATCAGTTAAAATTAGTGCTTTCAATGTTACTAATTTTACTACATATTATGTTTCGCTGGCCATCCATATCTAGCAAGTAGCTACAGTAAAACAAAAATTTCTAACTACAATAAAACAAAAGTTCTGAATCGCATATTAAAAAAGCTTAAGTAAGGGACCAGTGGAAAAAGAAAAGTGATAATTAACTTTTGACTTCGGGTGACGGATTGGGAGATTTTAATTTTAATTTAATTTATTTATTTACTATATCTCTTAAATCAATTTATTTTCCTCACAAACTGTCCCAGTATACAGCGTTCTTTTCGAGATTTTGTCTAGTCTAGGTCCACTTTTATCCATATCCCTCTATTACGCACGTAACAATGATTTTCAGACCTTTCTGCAAACAAGCATTGGTCTTAAATACTTTTATAATAGTTAATAAATTTCCTAAAGGAAATTTGTTTTCCTTTGTGGAATTTATACATTGCAAAATATGGCTCCAAGCGACGAAAAATATTAATCCTTCTGCTTGAAAACTACATACTTTTAAAAGTAGAAGTAGTTAATAAAAAGTCATGTAGCCAATTTAAGCGAAAAATAACAACTGAATACGTGATAAAAAAACTTGTCCGTTAACCTGTCAAACTAAGACTACGCCCAGTGGAGCAGCTACGTCTTTTGCTGCCCGGGGCGGTCCGTGAGTGTGTCGCTAGGGCGGTCTCTGAATTTGCCGCCCCTCTTGATATACAAACAAATCAAAACGACGTATGGAGAGAGAAATTAAAACTTTAGCATTTAATACTGAAGAAAAACTTGAATAGCAATATTTTAAAATGTTTTTATTTTGCATGGCACCTACGAAAGAAGTTAAGGAAAAATAAAGACGAAGTTAAGGAAAAGTAAAGGAAGTACTGAAATAGCGAAAAATTTCGGGTGCCATATTTCAACAGAAATATCCATTTTGACCGTTACCGAATATATTAATCATATAAACGATTTTTTTCGTGATATCTGTACGTACGGACAGAATAAAGGTCTTTTTTTTTCCAAAAAGAATTTAAAATGGATTTAAAAGGGATTTTTTTTTTCCGTGGCGTTTGTACGTATGTATGTATCTATCTCGCTTAACTCAAAAATAATTATCCGCAGAACGCTGAAATTTTATATGTTGGGCTGCTATAGCATATATATACCCACCCCCTTACGCGGCTTAAAAGTACTTATCCGGTCTTTATTTTCGAAATCGTTGGTCGAGTCATATACTTCCAATTACAGAAGTGTTTTAAATGACGAAAACATTCATTTTTGGCAATGTCAAATTAAAAACAAAAATAATTTTTGACAAATAATAAAATCTAACCTTTAACGCGATCTGTCCGTTCCTATATTTATATTTGGGAAAGTTTTAAACTCATTATGAAAAAAGTCAAATACAACAATTTTGACTCCAGTGCTTCCCAAATTGACCGAGGTATTTAATTTCAAAGTTTGCAATTTTTCGTGTCGTTTTCAACTTGCTTTCAAGGATCGGTTAATTAAGTTAGAATAATTCGAGGAAATAAGTTTAAATGAAGTGGAGCAAAATATGTGTATAGTTTAATAGGCCAGCAAGAAAATCATCTGGTGTCCACATCAGATTTTTTTGTTTTGTATCAGTGGCATTACACAGGTCTACCCGGTTGCTCCAGTTGCTGTTATGTAGACAGTGTGCACAATGATTTCTTAAATGCAAACTAAACATTTGCATTTCTTAAATACTTCTTTAATGATTTGTATTTAGGAAACTCTTCTGACAACAGCAATACTTGCAGCAATTCTGAGGAAAGTTCCCAAATGTATTACGACATCTAGAGCTTTATTCTGAAGATTGTGTTTACTTTAACTTCGTTCTGCAGATTTTTCAAAGATTGCGTTTTTACGTTCCTGATTCATTTTCTCTAGCAATAACGGAAGAAAAATACTTCTCTCTCAAGGAAGAATTCTTCCTTAGGAGAAGGAAGGAAGAGAAGGAGAGAAGGGTAAGGAAATTCTTCCTTAAGAGAAGGAGAGAAGGATAAGGATGAATTCTTCTTTAAGAGCAGGAACGAATAAAAGGAGAGAAGGATGCGGAGGAATTCTTCCTTAAGAGAAGGAAAGAAGGCTAAGGAAGAATTTTTCTTAAGAGCAGGAAGGAAGAGAAGGAGAGAAGCATAATGAAGAATTTTTCCTTAACAGAGGGAAGGGAGAGAAGGATAATGAAGAATTCTTCCTTACTAATGTCATCGTAATCATAATTTAGTTCATATTTGTAATTTTCCCTTAAAAGCTCTGAATGAATAAAAATGTATAACAGGAGCACGCAACTATTAAAATCTCGTCGTGATTTCTTTGAATAGCTACGCCACTGACACAACCTTAGAATCATCAGGTAAAGAAAAAATTTCTAAAAGCTCGAACTGTAAGCGAACAAGGACGTTACGGTCGAAACCGTCTATCTCGATGGTGACGACAAGGATGACGAACAACGCACGAAGCTTTGCAAGAAGCTGTGGGCAAAGGGGAAAGTCTGCCAGTAAGTCATTTGTTTTAGCATGCAACTAAAGCAAGTGAACTTGCAAGTCCTATAGATGCTTCCCCAGCAAATTCCTTTTAAAGTTGAGTTTACAGACTGTGTTTGATAATTCGAATAATTTTTGTAGTCCACATGAAATGGAACTGACAGAAATTCACTGTATGCAGAATTTAAATCGTTGACAACAGTAGAATGATTTTTATGGATGCAAATACTTTTAAGGAACGTAGTTCACTTATGGTTTTGACAGAAATAAAACGTCCAGATATTTTGGAATAAATTATCCAGTGCTGTTGTTCAATAGATAATTTGGTTTTTAGTCTTTTTCCTAGCATAATATTCATTTTTCTTTAAGCAAAATTTTAAGCCACCTTTAGTTTGACTGTAACGTAGAAAACGCCGAAAGGGAACGCAAAATCCCTCCAAATTCATGTCTGGAAAGAGGGATTTTAAGCACTAATGTCCAAAGCTTTACATAAAAAAAAAAAAAAAAAAAAAGTTTAATTTTCAAGCAATTCCCCCCTCCCCCCATGAATAAAATTCCTAGATTTGTTCTTAAAGACCTGTTCAGACATGAATTCTTGAGGAGTTTATACCATTCCATTGTATATATTATTAAGCATTTTATTTCGCAGCAGGAAACGTGAAAAATGTGCACTGCCCTGACGGAATAAAGCTATGGACTTTCGGATGCTAAACGAACTTCCTTTCCAATTACACCACGAAAGCATGTGAGAAGAGGGGAGAAAATGCCTTGCACCCTATCCGTGGGCTTCCTGTGCAGTTATCGAATTTAGTGTGCTTTCAAATTTCATATCAAGAAATATTAATCTTATATTCGAGGGGGTAAGAATCAACCATTGCACAATGTTGCTAGAGTGAAGATCATATTTTCCACTGCACCAAAATCAGCCTTTCTTAAAAAATTAGATTTCCTTCAAGTCTTTGCTATCGAAAGAAATTCCGAATATATTCCTGTCGAAGATTTAATTTTATATACAACTCGTATTTTTTTTTTTTTTCTGTTTGTAAATAGACTGCTTTATTATTATTATTATGGGGTGGGGCAGAATATTTGATTAAATTTTTTCATCCATAGATAGCGTTATGTTTTTCATATCTTTTTACTACAGAAAACATTATTGCATCAAAACTTCTAGAAATATATATTTCCTTTATATCTTAGCCTACCATCTGTCGAGTGGATAAGACCTCTAAACACTGGTAATTCAACCAGGTTCAAATCCCAGCAAACGGGCTGACTGCATGCGAATTTTCATAGCTTTCTTCACTTGTAACAGGAATACGAGTCAGTTTCCATTAAAAATGTCTTCCGCAACGACATCATTTCTCTGAGGCAAATAGTCTAGAGTACTGCGTCATAATTTAAAAAATTCGAATTCTTCCTTTCATTTTAGTGTTGCGGATGGTTTTGACATTTAGTTGCAGCCTAAAAAGACAGCTGGAAAGTTTTCCTGTTCAATTTAATTCTTCTTGTTATTTATTTGTTGGCTTCCAAAGCTTCTTTTATGCTATAATTAAAATAATATCAAATAAGATTTTAGACAAATTAGGCAGTGAGAACTATATTGTTCTCAAGAAATTTGTTAATCTTTCAAGGTATTCTTCATAAGGATTAATTGTTGGACATATCATTACAAAATGCAGTGTCAATGAGTTTAATTATACCTCGGTTAAACTAACAGAGCTCTGAAATTTCGCTTTAAGGCAAATGAATGTTGTGTTAGAAAGGGAGTCACTGATCATTTTCAGTCATGTAATTATTCCTTCAACTTTCCTCTAGCTGTAATTATCCATCCTCGGGTAGTTAGTGAATACGATTTCCTTCACAATAGTAAAAAAAATTACCAAGTTTAGTTAATGATCTTTCAGTCCGCCCTGAAGAATTATCCTTACATATAAGGTGCGTACATATTCTTGGTGAGTGAGAAGTTATACGAGCCATCCGAAATGTGAATTCTTGGCCATGCGTTCTTGAAGCTATCGAAGGCTTTCCAGAATGTAAGCAGAGTTAGTCTTTCTAGATTAGTCCAAGCTCTTAAAGTATCCCTCCTTTCGTTCCTATCCTCTATCCTATCCTCCTCCTATCTCCGTCCTTTTGTTAACTACTTCATCGTCCTACAAAATTCATGTATTTACTACTTTACTTTTTTGTTCTGAAGGTATACTTTTTGCCTTTGAAATGGCTTTAGCTTACGACAGAAATGTTTCTTTCTCCCCTTCACAAGGTGTCGAGAAGTTCGTGCCAAATCAACTTGAACTGCCTATTCTCATACTCAGGGAGGTTGAATAGCACCACCCTACCGATAAGAAAAAAATCTTTTGTGTTTCATTAGTCTGTTATTTGAAACTAAACAAAGTCGGTATCTTAAAGACACATTTTGAAAATAGAAGTAGTTTCCATTGCTATGAAAGGGGTGGAAGTGCATTCCTAGTTACCATCTGTTCAAGAGAACTTGGCGTTTCCTGATACAACCCCGAGAAGGAGGGAGTGTGACCAATTAGGCCATAAATTTTCTTTTCCATTTTCACCCCATTCTGGGAGTTTGGGAAACACGAAGCGATGAGTCTCACTTAGAGGTCATTTAACCCAGGCGCTATTTAACCTGGACAAGCGTGTCTCGTTGTTGGCGCTTGATGACACTTTTCAGATCGTCGAGTCTGTCTCCGGGAAAATGGCGAAGTGCTTAACGTATCTTCAGTTGGATCCTCTGAGAATAGCGCCAGAACTTTCATTAAGGAGTCTGTATCGGTTCGTTTTTTGGCTAGAAGCATTTGTATGTGTTTACGGATTCTCCTAACACGATGTGGTCACATGTAACGATTTGGAAACGAAGTCTTACTGTTTCAACTGCGATGTTATTTCAAATTGTTTTATATACTCTTCATAATTTTCCATCAAATGACTAGAATTTAGTAATGGGATAATAAGGTTGAGAAAGAGCGGTATTCATAGTATTATCAGGCTTCAGAATTTGTTTTCCTAGGATTTGTCGGCTTTTTTTTTTTTTTCAATATCTATAACCTGTGAGAACTTATTGACTAAAAGAAGTAATTTCTTGATCAGCATTTTTTTTTATATTCCTAATTTCTTCATTGGCACAGACTTTTATACTTTTTAGCTGTTTTCCAAATTTATGTTATGCAACGACTATTTTCTTATTCAGAGAGTTTATAACATCTTTCTTTAGTGCACTGTTACTTTCTTTCCCTTCTTTTTTTATACCGGAAACTGTGGTAGCAGTCATTTGGATACTGGCTTCAACAGAAACCCTCTTTTCGAAAAGAGAAGAGGTGAATGATTCAACATTATTGAGTTCCTTTTTTGATCTCAGAAGACTCTTTTCTTAAAGCAGCAGTCATGTTCATTTCAATCTCAACTGCGCCTTCACTATTCTATGTAGTAAAAGACACCTAAAGAAATCTACAATCTACACTGAAGACATGACAGCAGTAGTTACGGGCTCTTAAGAATCTTTTTAATAATCAAGCCAGAGTAAGAGGAAATCTTAACTGCAGCTGACAACAGATGCTTTTTGACAGATGAAAGGAAACATGTAAAAATAACTCATACATAACTGTGGGATAATGTGGAAATTCTTCTTAACAAGGGAAGAATATCGCAAATTACACACTCACAAAGCATAAGCTAAATTATGGGAATATTTAAACTCAGTAGCAGACTAATTTTTGAAATGTCTAAGCATACTAATTCTGAACTCACTCATCACTCTTCGCAGCCGCCTATTTAAATCACACCCAAAATAGGGAGGGAGGGGACTACTGTAACCTTCCAGAAAAATAAGCCCTAGGACCTTAAAAATGTATTTTTTAGATATTTCCAAAATGTCACCTAATTGACGAAATACTGCCAAGACTCGGCATTTCCAGTTCTTAAGTTATTTTCACAGTTCTGACGCCTATTAATCAGAATAAACAAGTACTACAAAATAATAAAGCAATAATTAAAGTCACAAAAATAATGTTAGTACCCTCAAATTAAAAATTAAGCGAAATTTACAACAAATAAACATCAAATTACCATAAAAAATATTCTAAGTAAATAGAAATAAATGCAAGATAAATAAAAAATAAAAATATACCAGAGCAATATAAAAAACAACAAATAAACACAAATATTTGCATAAAAATATACAGCAATGTAAAAATGTGTTATGTATATACAATGTGTGTATTCTTTCTTTGTTTGCTCATATTTTTATTTAAAAAATTTTTTTCCCTATTTTGCTCAACCTGTAGTTCTGTGTATCTGCCACATTTAACGCATTTGTTAGACAAGAATGTTAATACATTAACGCATATATTAAAATTCCTGTTACATATGAGGAGTGAGAGAAATTTACGCCAAAGTCAGATGAAATCTTGCTGGGTTATAAACATTAAATTTGCGTTTATAATAAATAAGTGCAAAACTTTTACTTAATTCATTGAATAACTAATCGCTGAATTAGTTTACTCTAAGGGTTTAGAAGACATTAATGAAACATTTTACTAGCTCGGGATAACTTTGCTAGTGGGTTGTATAACATATGTCTTATAAATTATCATGAGCGATGAAAAGTATGTTTTGTGTTTTTTCAAGTAATATATTTCGTGGCTTATGAAGGTATTCGTGCTATATTTGAAAACAATTGAAATTAAAATTTCAAGTGACATAAACTAAATGCAGGCTAATATTCTTAAATTTGGCCTCAATATTTTTAAGTTTTTACCTGGTTCTCGTAGAATTATAACTGCACATATGGCATTTAGAATAGTCAATACTCCTATGCCGTAAAAAGGTACGCTAAAATCAAGAACCTAAAATAAAAAAAATATATATATTATTAACGTTTAAAGACAAAAAAATTATATTCTTTTAATAGTATATAAATACATATTCTTTTGTAATAACAGAATACAGATTATTTTTGAGCTAATCGTTATCACAAAGTACAGTAACCTCTTCAAGCTTAGGTTATGGGCTTGTGTGAATTACTGAAAATCTCTTAACTATTCAAACAAGAAAAATTATTTCAGCGAGGAAAAATACTTACTTTTTTTATCAGTAATTTATTAGTGGTAATTATTTTTCTGTTAGCAATTATAAAATTTGACAAAGTGTGACTCATTCATCTGTCTTTTTCCAAATTCAAGCGTAAAGTTTTTCTTCTGATCTAAATGTACATTGCGGGGGGAGGGGGGGAAGAAGACAGTTTATATCTCCCGTTCTACTGGGTCGATTGACGAAATTCAACTTGCGTTTTTCATGTCTCGAAAGCGCGACGTAGGATATGTATTAGATTTATATATAGCATTGTTCTAACATAGGTATTTTGATACAAAATCGGACCTTTTCTGATATAACACGGCGTTTTTTTTTCCATATTTCGATTCTACGATTCAAATTATCCCAAACCGTCAAGTTTTGTAAAAAATCGCAGGAGTATTTTGTTAAAAATTAGCTCTCAAAATTTTAGTTCCTCAATGTTAATTGAACTTGGAATATATTTATTAATCTCTCCTTTTTTTATTAAGCTTATTTGGTTCTTCCTTTCACATTTCGAAATTTAGGTTCATTCCAAATAAAATTTGCCCATTTTTTATGATTTATTTTAAAAATTTGTATTTAAAAAACTTTTTTATAAATTTTTCGAAATAAATGTCGATTTATAATTTGTAAAATTGTTACCATCATCTTAAAGTAGATGTATTTCCTATATAGTATTTCTTATAAGTAGATATATTTCTAAGCTAGCCTGAAAAAAAATTAGAATTTTTTTATTCAAAATTTCCGAAGATAGACGTGAATTGATATAATGACGCGTTTTGAAATTTGACATATTTGTTGAAACCGATTATAACATCAAATGTGGTTTAGGCACTTTGTTAAAATTATTTGAAAGTAAAACGATGTGACTTTTTTCCCGCTCATGCACAATGTAAAAAGGGAAAGTATAATAGTTTGAATAGTATAATAGTATAATAGTTTGATATTAAGAAAAACGCCAAGGAAATTATTCTTGGCGCAAGCTGAAAAAATGCGCCAAGCTAAATTTTTTGAATTTCTCCATAAATTTCGAGCTAAATTTTACAAAATTTAATATTTAGGCATAATTTGAGTCGTAGAACCGAAATCTGGAAAATAATTGACATGTCATTTCAGAAAAAGTCCGATTTTGTGTCAAAATACCTATATTAGAACAATGCTATATATAAATCTAATATATATCCTAAATCGTGCTTTCGAAACATGAGAAACACAATTTGAATTTCATCAATTGGCCCAATAGAACGGGAGATATAGAACTCTCCCCCCTTTTTTTATGGCAGTGTACATACATGTACAGATTAAAAGATGAAGGTTAAACATTAGGATGCAATGATATTATGAATCAGTGACGGAATGAACTTTGTATAAAAACGTAGAACATGAAAAATGCTTAAACAGAGAGGGAAACCCCATTTTTCACTTGTAGGTACTCGATCGATCCGACATGTACCTCCACCTCCTACCTGAAGGTTACATTTCTACCCTTACGTGTGTTCCATTTCCGCCATTTTCATTCTAAGTTTACCTCTCCTTTGATCCACAGCATCATTACACATCACATAAATCTTCGATTCATAATAAAGTGCGTCCCAAAAGACAACAGACTTTTAAGTTTAGGAAGTAATTCACCGAGTAGGAGAAACGATGGAAAATATGCAAAATTGTAATGACGTTATAGAATTAATAAAACACTTAAAACACATTTAACAGTTATAAAGATGACGTAAAAAATAAAAATGAAATAATGCTGTCCCAAAAATATACAGACAACATGTGTTAAAAGCTGATTGGAGTAGTAATAAACAAATTTGCATATTCCAAAATCGTGTACTTGTGATGTAATTACTTCCTGAGATAAATTCGAAGTGGAAAAACTTGTTCCGACTAGTTGCAAAGATGCCTCGCAACGTGCAGTTTTCCAAAACCGAAATTGCTCAAATATATTGTTTGAAAGCTCTTGGAATGAAAGTTGTGGATATTGCAAGAAAAATGAGACTCAGCAGGGCTGGTATATACCAAATTTTATCTAAAGGTGACAATTTTGAAACGAAATCTCGTTCTGGGCGACCAAAGCAAACAACTAAACAGCAATATCGAGAGATTCTTAGATTGATTTCAACTCAAAAGTTGTCAATTCGATCAGTTTCTAGAGAAGTGACTTTTCCAATATCGAAATCTACGGTGCATCGACGGCTACAAAAACGTAAACATCTTATTTATCGCAAAATGCATCGTTCACCCAAGTTGACAGCACGTCATAAAGATGCTCGTGTTCAGTGGGCTCGAAATCACATGCATTGGACAGATGAATGGTTAAGTGTTGTTTTCAGTGATGAAAAGAAGTTCAATTTAGATGGCCCAGATGGATGGGCATACTACTGGCACGATATTCGCCAGGAGCCACACACATTTTTCAGCGGACAGCAAGGAGGGGGTTCAGTTATGGTCTGGGGAGCATTTTCATTCATCGGAACTACTGATATTGCTTTCCTAGAAGGTAGGCTATGTTCAGAAGATTACCAGAAAATGCTGGAAATGCATCTTTTACCATTTGGAGAGTCACTAGGGGGTGATCAGTGGATTTACCAGCAAGACAATTGCTCAGTGCATGTATCAAACTCAACGAAGGAATGGTTCCGTCGAAACCAAGTGACTGTAATGGACTGGCCAGCTTTAAGTCCAGACCTGAACCCAATGAAGAACCTTTGGGGAATATTGGCGAGAGACGTATACGCTAAAGGGCGCCAGTTCTCAGCTATTCATGATTTAAAGCTGCAAATCGAAAGAAGTTGGTTCTCTCTGAAGCCAGAACTACTCCAAACTCTAGTGATAAGTATGAAGGATCGAGTTTTTAATGTGATTACGAAGAATGGCTCAAAAATATGAATAAGAAAGCAACGTAAAGTGAGTTGTCTTTAAACTTGAGGGACAGTGAATTTTCATTTTTAATTTCTACCACAAAGTCTGTGATTGTATGGTTTTATTTTTATATACTAATCTCATTGTCATGACATCACATTTGATTAAAATCAATTTTAAAACCTTAATTCTTATTTTTTAGATTTTATAAGGAAAAAACTGCTGCCCATAATCTTTTGCGACACAATTTATCATCACATACCTGATCATTTAATCCTCCCATTTACCTTTAAGTTAGATTAGATTATAGCTCACAGGCGGAATTGGGGTTAAATGTACAAGAAAACAGAAAATCTTAAAATTTAGCTGTTTTCTTTATTCCTTTTTCCAACAATAACACATCATTTTGGAATTTTACATTTAAAAAGAAAATTACAGGAAAAAAAAGCCATGGCCATTGTCCGGGTCCTTAAAGTGAAGTTAAATGTGATTTTACAAGTGTTGATTTTATTACCCTTGGGTCATCATTTTCCATATTTACTTCCTTTGCATGTGATCTTCCTTTGAATTAAATAGCATTGATAAACACAGTGCCATCTCTGAAGATCTCTTCTATCCAGTTTGGATATTTGATATAATTAATTAAAAGACAATAAATTTATTGAGTTATAAGCTAAACAATGTTACATGTTTAGTTCATTGTTTTTGCATTTATTGTAACAAGTACTGTAGTTTGTTACACATTTTCTTAAATTTTTGCAACTGATTTGTTAATAGGAACAGTAATTTGCATAGGAATTTAACTATTTCCCATACAGAATTGAAATCACTTCATAACATTAGCTCTTACTGTTACTTAGAAACACCTACAGGTGGATATTTTTTAAATCTACAGTGTTTAGTTTAGGAGACATGCAGCTTATAAATCAAAAGCAAAGTGATCAAACTTTAGATTTAAAAAAAAAGGGAAAAAGAAAAACTATAAAGACACAAGTGATATAAAGAAAATAAAAAATTAATGCAATGAAAAGCACTTTAAATGAGTATAGTACTCACATCCGCGAGAGGCTTCCCGCATATAGGTCCAATGACAATACCTA
>KK117395.1:194982-246292 GCA_000611955.2 Stegodyphus mimosarum
ATCGGAAGAAGCAATGGAAACATTGCACTAAAAACGGGTATGATGACCTCTAGCTGAAATGCCTGCTCAACAACGGCAAGGCAAGTTGGCAATAGTGTCGTTGATAGCTAGTTGTGGCAGTAGCGGCAATTTCTGTAGTAATGCATGTCGGAGCTCTTGGAGGGTACATGGCAACACACTGCGACCTGCTATCCATCGTCCCGACATGTCCCACACATGCTCTATGGGATTCAGTTCCGCTGATATAGCAGACCACGGCAGATGTGGAATGGTGTAATCTCCAGATAACTCTAACCACTCGAGCTATATGCAGGCGGGCGTTGTCGTCTATAAATATCGCAAGTACCCATTGCAACGTAAAAGGACGCACAGGAGGAGGCACAATTTAGTCGCGATAACGGACGGTTGTAACGGAACCCTCAGAAATCCTGTAGAGGTCGTTGCGGTCGTTCGTTGCTATCCTAGCCCACAGTAGTAAGCCTCCTCCTCTGTAATGGTCTCTTTCGACGATGTTTGGCGCCCGATAGTGTGTCGCTGGCTGCCGCCATATCACTGACCTTCTGGAATCATTCTGGATTTTGAATCGAGACTCTTCTGTAAAGAGTACATGGCCTCACTGTTCTGGTGTCCAGCTATGATGGTCACTCTCCCAATTCAACTGCGCTCTGACATGCGATGGTGACAAAGGAACACAAACCGCAGGTCGTCGGGCATACAGTCCACCTTCATGCAGTCGATGTTACACAGTTTGACGGGATATGGGTCGTCCTGCAGCAGCAGAGAGATCCGACGCCAGCTGTACTGCTGTTAGTGATTTACGCGTCTTACACATAGCAACAGGAAGCGATCATCTGCTACTGTGGTAATCTTCAGGCTTCCAAACCTACGTCTTCTACACGGGTTTTGATTCCTTTGGTAAAGGTTCCGCAGCTTACTGATGACACTACGATGCACATTCAACTCTCTCGCAACAGCGAATTGTCTTGCACCAGCATGCAACATCCCGACAGCAGTCCAGCGCATTTCGTCGTGGAAATAGTGTCATCGGCTTCTGCTTTCCGCTTTGGATGTCTCGGATTACGATGAACTATCGCTGCTTGCGAACTCCGGCCTGCCCCTTTTTAAGGCGTTGTGGTGTAACTACACGTTTTATGCTAATTTCGGTTGCTTATTTGCATTCGACTATGCAAATTCAATCGCATATATAAATTGTATGTTTTAATTTACCTTTCTACATTCGTACCTTTTCTTTTAGCGTTTGTTGCATATTTTTTAGCACGAGTGTATTATGACTGAACATGCTAAGCCTGAAGGAAAGAAGCCTTCGCAATGGACTTTTTATGGGAAACTGGCGCGTATTTATGTATAACACATGAGGAAAGCCTCGAAAAATCCTACAAAGCCAGTCCATTCTCCGGTATTTGAGTCGTGATTGAATTACCAGGGTTCAAAAACTGATAGACCTTTCAGATAGTTAGAATCAAACTACAAAAGGTACAGGTATAAGGAAGTGAGTGGGAAGCAGAAATTCACTATAGGTTGTCCAGGTGTAGTCCCACTGCACTAACTGTGCAGCTCCGACCCAATTTCGAGGGAGAACATCTCGGGAGGCGGCCCAAGGGTCTACCACTCCTCTTCCCCTATCACTAACCACTCGATAGAACTTTCGGTTCGTCATGTATTTTGAGTGCCCCTTGCGCCCAGACACTATACACTTACAAACAACCATGCCTTCTCCGGGATTTGAACCCGGATCCACCACTACGGCAGTCAGCATTACCAACCATTGAAGAATTAGCTTTGCAGTTTTGATGTTCATGACATTATGATTCAGTAATTTTACTTATGGTTCAATAAATGCCATCTGAGTTGCCAACCAGGCCCCTAGATTGTGGCTGGCTGATAGTGGGAACTCCTGTCGAGATGACGTTCCAGCTTCGTATGGTTATTTTATATATCTGGTCCAACTCAGTGGTTTACGTCACTAAATACTACATTATCTGGGCGGCATCAAACTGTGCATTGGCTAAAAGTTCAAGTTCGTTTACAACTTGAACATGATCTTAAAGATGATCCTAAAACTCTACATGATCTTAAATGATCTTAAAAGATTCACTCACTCCACATGATCTTAAAAGATTGAAGAAAATAGTCCTAAGTAGCATACAGAGCAGCAAATACTTTCTTATTTAGGAATGTTGACTACAATAACATATATAGCAATGTGATTATAAGTTTAATCTTCAAAGAAATTTAAAGTTCTGTACATTGCGACATGTATTGAGGAAAGTATTGTGGGGAGGATGGAACAAAAAAGGTTGCAAAACATCCTATATCTAAGTCTTAGAACTGTGTTCAAAATACGCTTAGATTTTTTGTGCAGCTATGAAGGTGTAGGGTATAAAACAACATTTAGCAGCAATGACGATGTATGGGTGTTAAACGTTTAGCTGCATTAAAAGTGTTCTTGAGATACCTAGACGTCAAATTATAATAATAGAAAGGGAGCGAATACTCTCCTGCTGATTAACTTTATGAGCGTAAAATTAATTAGATCTTTAATATCTTTGATTTTTGTTAAAGATTTTTGATTTGATTCCGTAGAAACATCTAATTTTCATGCCCAAAAGCCAAAATATGCCATTGCTCCTACTAATTTTATATCTCATTTTCTCAGTTTATTTCACATGCCATTGCTAATTATGTAACCAGTGATCGAGAGAAGCATGCTACTAAAGAGATGGTGGATTCGTCTTGGGTTTTATTCCTGGAGAAATGGATTGGTTGCTTGGGAATTTCTGTAGTTTTTTTTACATTAATGTAGTGTAGAAATATTGTATTGTCCAGTAGAAGAAAATTCTCCAAGGGAAATATAGCATGTCGCAAATTATGTTGCTGCTGCTGCTGATGATGATAATAATGATGGTAATAATAATAAAGTGAGGGAGAAGAATCACCATGCAAAAAGGCTATATAAGCTAGTAGTAACGCTCTTTCGGGTTTCTCTGTAACTAATGATATGGGATTTTACTTATATTCTTATTAGCAATTAAAATGAAGTGGACAATTGATCTTTTTGCATTGTATCTTAATGCTATAGTAAGGACTGAAAGCAAACAATTGTTGACTTATCTTTCAGCAACAGCTGAGATGAATTGAAAAATCGTTCCTCACCTTCGGTTTTACTTTCAGACATGAATAGCTTTTGATTGCCCAGATAACCTAATCCAACAAGTTAGTAACAATTCAGTTAACACAAAAGAGCTTAAGGTTGAAAAATATATTTTAGAGTAAGATTTAAATATTTTAATGACAAAGTTACAGTTTTTCTTGATAGTTATGCAATCGATCAGTTATCTGATTGTCAGAGCTTCATCTGTGAGAGTACGAAGTTCGTTGTAACGTTTAAAGGACTAAGCAGGATTTGCACAAGAAGAAACGAAATTTCCTTGAATCCAGGTTAAAATGTAGTTTCTTGGTTTGAAATCTACTTCAGGAAGTTCAATTTATCCATTTATTGGCTTCAAAGAGACCAATCAAACATACAGTGTCCTTTACGATTTCAAACATTAAACATCAAGTTACGGTATATTTTTACAATTATGAAAGTTTTCAGTTTTACACTTACCCGAATAGTATCCTACTTCCTCCAACTAAGAAGAGACCCATGGTCAAAGACATTCGAATAACAACTGAAGTTGCCTAATGAAAATAAATAAATAAGTAACACTGATGAGCATGATTGTTGGACCTTTTCTTAGAATATTTGTACACAACAATTTCAAGAATAAAATATGTCTTTAATATATGTAAGAAAATTCTGCTTTTTACAAAAGATAATGAGAAAATATGATACATGTACAGTTTTTATATTTACTTGATTTGGTTTATGCGATTACGGCAAAGCCTCGAGGGCTATCTACCTAAGGGGAGGGATGCTTTCTTGGAGAAATTTATAAGGGAAACTGGATTGTATATACGTTATACATGGGGAAATCACGAAAACGCCCATGCAGCCAGCTCGTTCACGGGATTCGAACCTCAGATCGAACTACCAAAGTTCAGCTATTTTACCGTTTGGCGGGTCTTTATATTTATTATAATATTCTGTAAGTTACCATCATCAAGACTCGAGTCTCAGTTTTCTTGCTTGAGAATCTAATATAGTAGTGTTAATCCCTGAGAAAGAATGCGCATTAAAGCTGTAAGTGTGGCTAAGACCTAGACTAGATTCAAAAGCAGGCAAATGAAGTGCTTACCTCAGGTGAACAACAAAAAGGAAGTCTAATTACTTTACGGTAAATTAGAAAGTTGTCCCACCAGTGTCCGGGCGGCAAAACTGGTTATTCGGTGCGGGGTTTGGGTCCCGGCGAATGGGCTGACTGCATGGGTGTTTTCGTGGTTTCCCCATGAGTAACATGGGTGCGAGCCAATTTCCCTTAAAAAGTCCTCCACGTGGCATCCCTTCCTTTCGTTGTAGTGCCTAATGTAATGCAATAAAATTTAAAAAAAATTAGGTCATGTTAAAAAGAAATTACACTTGTTAACCTTCAGCTTTAAAACACATCGATAAGCGCCATTTTAAAACACTATATTTAAAGTCAGTTTATAAGCGTTACATTTTTGTCGCAGCATTTCATTCTAAGTACTATATAACATAATGCCCATTGTCTATTTTCGATTAACGTCTTTCACAGCTATTTTCTCGGACAACCAGCTACTTTTTGGTTTATTGTTGACACAGAGTATTATCAAGGAATAACACTGGTGAAATAAATGAAGAGAATTTTCATATTTCACTATCTCCAGAACTATTGGACAGATTTTAATAAAATTTGGCGTGAATATAGGTTGATATAATACAAACAAAATAAATATTCAACAGTTATAATAGACATACATGTTCGTGTGTAACACTCATGGGAGTCTCAAGGTCTGAAACAGTGGTTGCAGAAGACACAAACGAAATGGTTTAATAGGGGGTATGGTCCCCTCATGCAGCCATACAGGCATCGCAGCGTGATGTCATACTGGAAATAAGGCAGTTTATCAGTGCCTGTGGCAACTAGTCCCACTCATTCAGCAACGCTGTTTTCAGTTCCTGGATGGTTCTCAGAGGGGGTTGCGAGTTGCAATTGCCCTCCCCAGAGCGTCCCAGACATGCTCTATAGGGTTGAGGTCTGGAGACCTTTCTGGCCAATCCATCCGGCGAACATCTTCACTCTCGAGATGGCCAATCCCGGCGAACATCTTCACTCTCGAGAAATTCGTCGACCAGAAGAGCTCTATGTGGCCTCGCGTTATCGTCCTGTGATATGAACTCGAAGCCCACTGCAGCTCGGAAAAGGCGAACATAGGGCTCCAAGACCTCATCCCTATACTTCACACCAGTCACAGAGCCTCTGTCAAAGACGTGGAGAGGTGTGTGGCCATCCAACATGATGCCTGTCCAGACCGTTTACACCGCCATAATTGTTGATTTCACGGACACTAAAGGGTAGGTAGCGGGTCCTTGGCTCTCTCCATATGAAAGTACGGCAAGAATCGTTGTTTAGGCTAAAACAGAGCTCATCCGTGAACAGAACGGTCGCCCAATTGCTCCGTACTCCAATCACTATACTGCCTGCACCATGCTAATCGGACTCTCCTGTCCGTAGACGTGAGCGGGGCGCAAACAGCCGGTCTTCTGACAAACAACTCTCTCTCATGCAGTCTTTTGGAAACAGTCACCCTTGTTACACGGGTTTCTGTGGCTGCCTACAGGTCCCTAGACAGCTAAGAAGCTGTAGCCATTCTGTTACTTCTCGCTAAATAGGACAAACAGCGATATTCTCTGGCCGTCGTGTCTCTTGAAAGACCTTGCCCAGACTTTCTCTCAATGGATCCAGTATCCTGAAACTGTTTCCATAGGCTACACATGACGCTAGGCGTTAAATTAAACTCTTTGCATATGCGGACTTGCGATTGGCCTGCCTCTTGCCTCCCCACAATTCGCCACCTCATTCCAACATCTAAACGTTGGTGGTTACTCATTTTTACTGTTCCGATATTAATTTAAGCAACTGCTGCAAGATAACAAAAAGAAATTCGCCGAGGTGTGCTAGCGAACGGAATTCGTCTTACCCTCCACGCTCTTATAAAGCCTGTTTTTCTGCTGGCTTCGGCTACACACACGTATTTGCCGTACAAGATTTGCATTTTTATCTAGAAGCAGTGGTTTTTCCTTCATTTCAGTTCTTTTCATGCAATTCGATAAAATACGCAAATTCTCTTAATTTATTTCACCAGTGTAGAATACAAAACCGAAAAAAAAAAAAAAAACGAATTTGCTTTATTTCCTCTTCTTTTATAAATATCTTAACAGCTGCAGAAAAGTTTTTTAGCACATACTTTTATGTGATTCCAGTTTCCATTATTTCCAAGAAGATTATTAAGAAATATCGTTACGTAGAGAATCCACCTGAATTCAAAACTGCCGAATTTATGTTATCTGCTTATTCTTAGAAGTGCTTAGATTTATGTTCATCTTCCACTATCCAGAGACTATTGAAGAATTTAAGAAAAGTTACGTGGCCATTCGAGGGCTCGATGGCGATACAGTAGCTTGTACTTTGGACAGAGAGTCTGCAAGAAATATGTTGTGATACCTTAACATGAAACAGGGAATACAAAATGTATATAGTATATATATATATATATATAATTTAATATATATATATATATATATATATTAAAAATTGAGACCAACTCTAATAAGTTGATTCTTTTAATTTTCTCTTAATGTAATTACGTTTCAGTCTCAGTTATTGTCGTTTGAGGAAACGCGTCATCGTATTTAGCTGGATTCGAATTTGTCACGTTTTTTCCTTGATAAATCCGTGATGAACCTAGAGTTAAGCTAAACTGCCGCTTACTGCCATTCTTTGTAATTTTAGCTTGTGCTTTAAATATGCAATTTAGCTTGTGCTTTAAATTTGCTTTTAATTTTTACGTGTTTTAATTTTTTTAAATGTTGAGTTTTTTCCACAATACCTACATTTAGTTTTTTTGCGATTACTTTTACTATTTTAGTAATTGATTATTTGTTCAAAGTATTTTTACACTCTGGAACTAAAGTATCAAATTTACTTTTAAGCGATTGCTTTTAGAATTTTACTCCTTTTTTAATCTTTAAATAAAATTTTGCAGCTCTATGCGCAAAATTCTTGACCAAATAGGTCTCTCTTGTTCTAGTACTGCTTTCTAAAATTATATATACATGTATATATATGTAAAGAAGAGGAAGTTATAAACAACTATTGCTTAAATGTGCATTTGATACTGTAGTTCAAGAGTAAAAAATTACACCATACTAAAATAAAAATACGAAACTAAAAAAGTAAAAGTAACCGAAAAAAAACGAAATCTAAAAAACTTTTTTTTTTACATTTTACATATACACAATAGCTATTTATAACTTCCTCTTCTTTACAAATATTTTTAAATTTTGCAGCTCAATGCACAAAATTCTTGACCGCATAGGTCTCTCTTGTTTGAGTACTACTTTCTACTTTTATATGTATATATATGTATATACATATAAAAGTACATAAGAACATAAAATGTAAATAAAAAAGAAATATGTATAAAACATTCCACATAAATAAACACTAAGCAATTATATGCTGAAGACCAAAGTTTGCTCATAGCTCAATACATTTTATGCATTAAACAAGTTACTCAGAGTTTATCAGTTGTACTTGCACTGAGTCACATATACATATTTCGCACAGATGAGATCATTCTACATGAGACATGCAAGTTTGCACAGAAGAATGCCTTTTCAGTGAGCCTGACAAATGCCCTGTCATTCGGTTGATACTGAATTCAGAATCTTGCAGGTATTGGTGATTGCTGCACGATTCGTAACCAGGCTACGTTTACGAGTATATGCTGCCGTGTTGTTTGGGTTGCTTGGAAGTGGTCATAGATGCAAAGAAGTTGTAAGAGGATAGCTGTACAAGCAATAGTCAGGTTTGACCTCTTGAACACAGACACCAGCATATACCATGCCTTTTGGAATAAGTTGAAAAAGGGTCATGGCCGGTGAAAAAACATGTGAGTTGTGGGAGGGAGATTTGGAATGAAGGAGTGAACGCGACGTACCGTGTTACTGTTATTCCACTCTTATTTTGACAGCATAATCTTAATTGACTTTAACATTTTAAGCCTTTTTGAATCTTTGGAAGTAGAATTTACAATTTTCATAATAATATAGAGAAAACAATGAGAAATTAGTTTCTGAAACTAAACCAGCTAGTTGACATTTCTCCACAGTTTGAGGAAAACAATACTTTGCTACATGATGACTGTTTTCTAATGCAGCATCATCCTCGAACTTTATTAAATAATAATGATGCAGCTCTCTTGAGGACTCTTCCACGCGCGAAAGCTTAAAAAGTGCCTGAAACATTAAAAAAAGGTTTCTTCTAAAGGTATGCAGTTGGTAAATTTTTCCATCAAGAAACCTGCGAAATTTCAGGGAACGAAATGGTTTCGAGTGCAGCCGCCTTGTTTACTGTTCATAGATGTATAGCTGCATAACATCAGTTCTTACTCTCAAAACGTATATTCATTAGTCTTGAATTAGTGAGCAAGACAGCTTTAAAAATTGTGCTTTAATTGTTTAATGGTTTTATGAGTGCGATAATAATACAGTGGCTTCAATAAAAAGATAACTAATGAATAAATAACTTCTAATGCTTTGCGGTAAGTGTTGAAAAAGCATTTAAGAACACAAGTGTGTTGCTTAATAAACCAGAGCAAGTTAAATCTGTTCCTTTAGAAACCACAGAAACTGTTACATTTTCTGTGGAGAAAGGCAATATGACAACTTAAATGAAAACTGCAACTAGCGTTTGATTTCATACCGAGTGAATTTGGTGATTAGAACTATCATGATATATGTCAGAAAAGTGCTGCATTATTGAAGTTATGGAGTCAGACTTTTCCAGAAAGTATACAATAATACTACACCACAGTTAAACATCATACGCTTTGTAGTTTCTAACGAACATAACAGTTTTCTTTTTTTTTTTTATCTTGGGAAGTTTTGTGGACAAGCGGCGTTTCGTTTACTTGAATGACGCAGCGCACGACCAGAACTGCAATATTTTAATCACATAAAAAATCGAGAATTTAATGGAATTTCTTTACTTTCATGCAGATTTGTCCTTTTTTATAATTACTATTATTATTGCGGCATCGCGCATTATGGTATTCGCCAAAGGCAGGGATGTTCCGTAGAGGACTTTCAAGGTAAACTGGCTCGTATCCACGTTATACGTGGGAAAATCCACTAAAACCCTATGTAGCCAGCCCGTCCATCGGGATACGAAACCCAGACCAAACTAGCAGTATTCCGCGGCCTTACCGCTTAGTCGCTGGTGGGCCTAAATTTATCATTTGGTAGGTATTTATCACTGTTGATATTCTTGGGTCCTTTGTTGAAAAGCAGTCACTGAGAGTCCCATCATGAACTCCATTAACTCTCTCACAACTATATGAACTGCTATTAAGAACCTCTTTGATACCTAGCTTCCAAAAGCAACACATCATTGCTAATACATACAGTACACATGCACCACATATTAGAGTAAGTATTAGGCGTTTACTGTGGAACACGTAACGGATATTACGTATGTTTTTATATATTTTGAAATCATCATTTTACATTACAGCATCACAAATTTATCAAAGCCTAAGAACCGCATAAAATATCACATTGGAAACCTTTCGTTTGATACGCTCTGAGAAGTTAATTTAAGACATAGTACTCTGCTTATCAGCATTTTGCAGAAGATAATAGCCTAGAAACATGAAGTTTTTTAAACATTTATTAGCATAAAATTGCTGATAAAATCAATATTGAGACTGAAAGTTAATTTTTGTTCATTGTCTTGATGATTTGACGAATTAAACATTTTTAGTCCTTAATTTAAAATGGCTTGACATCCTGTATTGTAATACCATATTCGAACCTGTGCATTCAGTGGCTTCAGAAGCTTAAAACATAAACTTACGCTAAAGTCATAGGTTAAATTATAACCTCTATATGGTTTTAACTTCATAAATTTATGCTAAAACAAGAAGCCTAATTATCTTCTCTCTAATTTTAGAAATTGTTTAGTTTCTTCAGATAATTTTTCTTCTGCCAATGATGAAACTTTCCGTTTCTTGGACCAAATGCTTATATATATATATAACACAAAATGGAAGCATTTCATTCCTCTTCTGTGCATTTTTACATTTCTTTTTCCTTTTTCTTTTATCTTTAATAAAGGATCATTACAATTTATTTATTTCCTTATCTCTTTCTGTTTTATCATCAGAAGTGCTCATTATCTTAAATGAAAACAAAGTTTTCATTTCTTATCAATAGATCTGACAACAGGTGAGAATTATAGTTTGAGAATGATTATTTGCCTTTTATCTTCTTTGGCCACATGCTCTTTCTAAATAATTTATAAGGTATTTCTCCCGCCTTCTTAGTTTACCTTCATGGTGTAGTGGTCAGTACACGGCGTGTATTCGAGAGGTTCGTGGTTCGAGTCCTGGCGAGGGCATTGCACATTTTTTATGTCTCCTGCTTCGAAATAACTTAATGTCTCTTCAAATTATTTACTTTATAGTCATTTCATTTTTTGCAACGCCTACCAGTAGTCGAGTGGCTAATAACGTTGAACACTAATAATTCGATTTAGATTCAGAATCCAGAAAATGGGCTGATGGGAAGGACGTTTTAATGGTAGTCTCTATGTGTACAGTGAATAAGGACTAGTTCTACTGAAGAAGCATTCGAGCATTCTTTCTCCTAGGCAGGTAGCTCTAATCAAATAACATACTGCGCTCTAAAATAAGATTGTAGAGACATTAGGCACTTTTTGAAAGCAAGAGAGATGAAAAATGAGCAATGCCGTCGCCGGGACTCGAACCAAGGACCTCTCGAATACGCACCGAGCGTGTTGACCAGTACACCAGGAAAGCATGCTAGGAAGGCGGAAGAAATACCTTATAAGATTATGCAATAGCTTTTTGGAAATCAATCGATTCGGACTCTTTTATTCTTCTATTTATTTATGGATTTATTGGATAATAAACGTTTCAGCTTTTGTCACAAATGTAGAAAGTGCAGGAGATGTTGATGATAAGGAAATAACGACCCTTCTTCCTCGTACATTTAATTTAAAAAATTTTAAAAAATATTTACTTTATATACTAGGCCGAGATTTCTTAAAAGTTTTGGTGCGGGAATCCCACAATATTTACGAAAATTTATGGACCCCATAAGCATTACGCAAGTCCGACACACGCTTGAGTGAAACTGTCGGTTTCTTCACTTTTATCATTATATACTATTGCAGTTTTAGATCATTAACTTTAATTTTTAAATTTAACACATAGAACAATATGAAAATTTTACATAAGTAACAAACTTAAAAAAATATAAAGAATAATAAAAATAAATTCATTTACTTGGGTAAATTCAAACATTAACTATGGTCTGTCCATTAAGTGTAGCCATTTGGAAGATCACTACTGAAAAAATCCACTTACTTCTAACAGCTCATTAAGTGAGGATTAAGTATCAATGGGAAGGGTGTGCCTGTTTACTTTTAATTATATTTTCAAATTTCGGCAAAATAGTCGACACCGCAGGAAGAAGCATTTCATCAATATTCTTTACATTTGATCGGCACTTTGATTTCATGGTGGTTAAAGACGAAAGTGTCGGCAAATATGTCGTAGGAAAAGGTAAAAGAAAGTTTATGGCAGTTTCAGAAATCATTGGCCAAAAATCGTCTAAGGATTTCATATTGAAATCAGTTTTCAACCACCGTATCATCTTATAACGCGGCAAGTTCTTGTGATTTTTATGGCAAACAAGCAATATTTTCCACATTTATTGCAAATGGTTTCACGATCCATATTAGTTCTTTGTCAATAAATTTAAAGGGAAATATTTCTCAGGTTTTCTCAAGACACCGAAGATATTTATTTATCACTTTTAATAACTCATCTTTTTTATCTGTTTCATCATTTTCACTTAAAAATTCACTTTTTGCGACAGATATTTCTAACGAACCCTTTTCCACCATGGTTCTCCATATGATAATTTTCTTAGTAAAAGCATCAGTTTTTGATATGAATATAAATATGTTGCCACTTTTTTCTTGAAGAGACAAATTTACTTTCATTTAGTTTTTCAAATATGTCACTCAAATAACATAGCGTTTGTAGCCACAACTTATTATAGAATAAATTCACAAAATCAGATTTTTGTTCCGTTAGAAAGAGAAGAACATCTTTTAATTTTAATAACTTTTCTAAAGTGTAGCTTTTTGAAAGCCACCTTACCTCTGCCTGTAATAATAAGCTTTTGTATCGAGAATCCATATCTTTACAAAGATTTGAAAACAAACGACTGCTCAGAGCACGACTTTTAATAAAGTTGACCACTTTAACATTATTCCAAACACAACATCTAACTCCGCTGATATTTTTTGGACACCAGGCCCTCTCGATGTATCATGCAATGAGTAAATGTTATATATTTCGTTGCCACCTTCCTTAACTTTGCCTAGAAATCCATTTTTTTCACCGACCGTCGCTTTAGCACCGTCTATGCAAATGCAAATATAATTTTTCCATTTCAAACTTTCTTCAATGAAAAATTCATTAACTTTTGCCCTCTTGTGTGTCCATCCAAAGAACGAAAAAATAAAAATTAATCATGAATAAATCCTTCAAAAATATATCTAACATACACTAATAATTGAGCCAAGTTGGTAATATCTCTTGATTCTTCCAAATGGATAAACGTAGGACTCGTTTTGAGCCTTGTTATTAGCTGCTGATTTTGATCTTTATTAGTTTCCGGAATTCGGTTTGAAACATAATCTTTGGATAGTGATTTACGGATTTAATCCGCGTACTTTTTGCCATGAACCATTTCGGACATCTTAATAGAATCCTGCAATATTAGATTTTCTCCAATAGAATAGGTCTTTTTTTTTTTTTTGCAATTAAACAGGATGCTTCATAAGACACAAGTAAATACAATCAAATTCGCTAACACAACCTTGCATTTGGCGTACATTCACTAAAAACACTCAATCGATTTCGAGGGCAGCTACAGGTCCCTCCTCATCAGAAGAACAAAATATTTTTCTCCTCATCAGGAGAATTTTGTTCTCCTGATGAGAAGGGACCTGTAGCTGCCCTCGAAATCGATTGAGTGTTTTTAGTGAATGTACGCCAAATACAAGGTTGTGTACAAAGGCGAATTTGATTGTCACATTGGCGTGTGTCTCTTCCATTGTAACAAGTAAATACTTTTCATTCATAGACACAAAGTTCTCAAAGTCAAATTTTTGCTGATATGATGATTTCAAAAATTGTCGTTTAAAGCACTCTCTGGGTTTCTTGCAGTGCGCAGTATGCTTTGTATTGCGATGTCGCTTTAATTTGGAGGGTTTCATGCTTTCTGTAGTCAATCCCTCTTTACAAATTAAGCATAATGGCTTTTCAATTCCATCATAATTACAAGAAGCAAAACCCAATTCCAAATATGATTCGTCGTATTTTCGTTTTCTTGGTATTTTAACTGCGCTCGAGCTAGGTACCGGAGATGACTTTTCATTGTTTTTAGTTTTTTTTTATCTCGTTTGCCTAAATTCAAACACTTATCCATGATTCGTTAAAATATTTGATAATAATTATTGTTGAGAAAACAAGGGGAGCTTGTTTAAAGTAGATAATAACTAATAAAAATAAGTTATGCACTTGCTGAGGAAACGAACGAAACAAGGAAGGCAATAGCGACAGAATGCTTGTTTTATCGTGATAATAGCACCGTATATACGAAGTGAAGGGACCAGTGGCGGCTCGTAATAAGCACTGTGGAACTGCAGCACCTCTTGAATTTCCACTTATTATTATTTTTAATATTTAATATAATGAGCCGTTTTTTCTTTAATTCTTTCTTTATACTTCTACAATATATAATCCTTAAACTTAATGTCAGTAGCCATCCTCCAGTTTATACAAAAGGTACGAAAGTCTTTGTTCCAGCAACGGTGTTTGGTTGATCTGCGCATGCGCACACAGAAAGCAGCATTCGAGCCACCCAGCGAGAAGAGCACTGTTGCTCTTGCAGTGCCGTAATTCTCGAAACGTGATTACTTTTTACTTCGCGCGTGTGGTATTTTGTTGTTTTGCGCATGCGCACTTAGGAAGCAGCGTACGAGGCCGAGAGGAAGAAGGCACTGTCGCTCTTGCAGTGCCAAATCTGGAGTGTCGTTTGGAGGTGTTTCTTTTTTTTTTACTCCGCGTGTGCTGTGATTAAAAAATCATACACCATATTCTTGGTTAGATTATTTTTCAGCTATTCTATTTGATTCATTTTTTTCGGTTCTTTTATTTTACAGAAAACGTTAACCATGTCCTTGCATCCTCAAGTAATAAATTCTGTGACTGTAAGTGAACTTCAAGAGCTTAAAAGTTAAAATTTTTTGTAACAACACCCCCACTAATTTTAGCTACGAGCCGCTACTGGAAGGGACGCTCAACCGTGTGAAAAATGATCCGCATAGACAGACAGACAGACAGACAGACTACGGCTGACCTTCTGACACTGAACGCGACGGTTGAAGTCAAAGACGGCCAAGATCGCATGCTTTACCGAAACACTCGGATCTTGCATACGCAGGGCCTTTGACGAACTGACAGTGTCAGGTGCAAAACAAGTGAAATGAACGTATTTTATAAAAATACGTTGAAACGTTTTCGTTTTTTCTTTTCGCTATATTGTATTATCTTTATCTATTTCAAACACACTGCGGAAAAATATTTGGTAATTGTAAAATTATTATAATAATTTAAAGAAATATCAAAATTGCTAAATTTTTAGCGACCCCTGTTGCAGGTAGAGTCACGATCCACATTTTAAGAAACTCTGTTCTAAGCTATATACTACCTAATGTTACCAAGTTAAAATATTTACTTTTTTATGATTAATCTCAGAAATAAACAACCTGACATAATTTTTCAGCTTTTTTTGCCCAGCCAACCACAATGTATTGATTGTACATTAGTACTGAAAGTATTCCAGCCATGATAATTATAACTAGAATGCTTCGAAATTCAGTCAGTTTTCCTTTTAATTTGCAGTGTTTTCATTCAAGAAGTCTCGAGCAATACTTTTAGGGCTTACTGTGTAATATTAATCCAATCTTCAAACCTTATCAGCTTCAAGGCTTCAAACCCTTATTAGCCTAACAAGCGAGTTATCGCTCAATCTGAAAATGTACGACGAAGTCTTATGAAGATTTAAGATAAAACTTTATATTTATGCTTGAATTTTACACGAGGCACAACTTGTGGGTACATTCAAAACTCCGCCCTTGAAGGTACTAAAATAACAAAAAGCTGAATTTATAATTTAAAAGGGATCGTATCCGCAGACTACATAGATTTGGCCTAACTAAGCTGACTCAAACTTTAATGGCACGTTTTAACTTCGGCTAGCAAATGGCTGATGCCAAAATATTACTTAGCAGAGCTAGGCGATAGAAAGTAAAGCTGCAAGCGTCCCTACCAAAAGCTCTATCTCTAAAACATTTTAAACTTCCTTCTTAAGTAATTTTTAATTTTACTTGCATCCTGGTGAAGGCTAACGAAAAGAAGATGTAATACCACAAATCTAAATCATAAGAATTCATTAATTATTGTAAAATACCTTACATACTTACCATAAAATTTTCGCATCGAGCATCCAGTTCTCATTTAAAATGGAAGTTCTTGCAATTAGAATCGTCACAGAAATTGTACGCAATCGAATTCAATTCAGCGAGCGCGAATTTAACGATTTTCTACTTTTCCAAAAACAGTTAAGCGAAATATCGCGATTTAACAAATTTTTCCAGTTTTTTTTAATATGCAAGAAATTTTTCCTGAAAGTGCCATCGAATTCAGTAGTCATCTTTGAATTACGTATCAGCCTTTTACAATGTACGTAAGTATTATCCTCATTTCATACCTCGTTTTTTGTAGACCCTTTCCTCCACTAAACTATACAACTGAACTACTGACTTTGTGTCTCCCCGTTGATGATACAATGAGTTTTCGTGGGGCATCAAATGCTCACAGTAATTTATATTTTAAAGTTTTTTTTTTTTTTTTTTTTTTTTTTTACAATTAAATGCAGCCCACCAGCTATCGCGAAAATCGGGAAGAGAATATTGTCAAAGTATGAAGTGAAATTTTCAACAGACCTGACTTTCTGATTATACTATATTTCCTCGCGCATCCCTCCTTTCTTTTGCTATTTTTATCTTCGGAAAATCGAGAGGAGAAAATTACGCGAATAATTTAATTTACGAAGGACGCGGTTACAATACTAACAAAATAAATGAAAAGTAGTCATGGATACACTACACGTAGGTACCCCAAGTATTTTTTTAAAATAAGCCTACGTTCCAACAATAATACATAGTAATATTCACATAACAATATCTAATAATTACAATATCTTCATTTCCTACTTCCCAGTAACCTAAACCTCGCCCGTTCTCATTGTTGTGTCTGCTACTCCTTAGACCTCAAATCAACCGTAAATAATTAGAAAAGGTGAATGCGCAACTGCCTCAGCGAAATCGTAGACTGACAGTCAGTTCGTGTTTACTTCTCTGTGATGTATCGGTTCTTGTATTAGGCTGTCGTAAAATTCAACAATTAAAAGGGAAAGGTTTGGCGTGACATTCGCGGGTAGCTCGCGAGGGTTTGTATTTGTAATTAAGACGAAAACAATCACAACGTAAACGAATCCTTTTTAAAATTTAAGGGGGGGGGATCGTTCTATGAACGCACTGAAGAAGAGAAAGTTTACCCGAATATTTTAAAAATTTTCAGAACCTGCAGCTAGAAAACTAGGGTGAAAAATAAGTGAGGGGTAAAGGTACGCGAGATAATATATCTCGAATATATAATATATATTTGATAATATATCAAGATTAGATAATATATCAAGAAATAAGATATATCTATCGACGGCCAATAAATATGAAGCAAAAAGAAATGGATCCTGTTTGTATTGATCATAAGGAAGAAATACAGAATATATCCGGGGGTGTCCATTCTTGGGGTGGGGAGGTGTAATGAACAATGAAACGGAAGATGGAATATTTAATGTTTTCCAAAATATTGTCAAAAATTTGGAGAAAGAAATCTTCGAAATAAATATGAACTTTGATATTATATTTCTTTACTGAGCAATAATATATTGTGCAAAATAAACGTCTAAAAATTCCATCCTTATCCTTTACGTGTAAAATGTTATGTTTACACTTTGCGAAGACCTTCATACTTATATTCCGTAGACAAATTTTGTATTTCATTGCATGTTTACGCTTATATTTCAGTGTCTTCTGATTTAATTTTATGACAGGTTCCGATAGATTTGTTAAATAACGAACTAAATGTATTTATTTCCCGTGTATGCAAGCTCTTACGTCACAAAATCCTCGTGATCTGAGAATAACTGGCGAAGCATCGCCAAATTTGTGATTTTCTTAGAGTATATGAATCTTCCATACGTAATCGGTATGAAGTAAGGTGAAGTGACGTAGTGAAATTTCCAGATTTCTGCCTCTCTGCATTGTCCTGTGAAAAAAAGTAAACCGCTAGTTGATGCTTAGCAGCACTTTTACAAGTCATTCTCAACAACCCTTCATATTAACAAACAACGCTTCATAACAACAAACAAGTCATTCTCAACAACCCTTCATATTAAATGACTTCTAAACTTTAAGAGTTTTCGTTGAATCATACTCATTGCCTTTCTATTAGCCGTTATTTTGAAGGATTTCTTCCTTTGATGTTTCGGCGGTAAAATGCATATTTTGGAACAAAAAGTAAAGAATTTATACTGTGAAACTTTTATTTATATTTTCTGTTTCAATACAGTTTAAGACCTTACACATTCAGCGCATCTAACGTATTCATTTAGTTCTTCTGTAAAACTAAATTCATTCTGGTTTCATCTAAACACTACTCTAATTTTCTTAGACTGCCAGAGAAATTACCATACAGTTCTTACCGTTCAGTGCCAGAACACTAAGTAATTGCGATAATGTAAAAAATAAATAAAATATTTATTTGAATTTCCGCTTGAAGTTTATGAAATAAACTCATAGTAACAAAGCTAAAGGCAGACGTAATAAAGGAGTTTCGCACGACAGGCTGAAGCTGACAACTCTGTCTTTCTAACTTAGATTTTCGCTGCTTATTTAAAATTCCGGTCATTTACATATTCCGGTGCAGTAGATGTAACAGCAGAAGTAAGGGAAAGATTTAACATAAATAACATTTTAATTAAAATAAACTTACCAGCCCATCTCTCCACGTTATTTGAAAACTGCGAGTGTTCCAGATCTTTTGTCTACAATTGTTTATGCGCTTTTAGGTAACTTAACCCCTTCCTCCTCTATAGTTTAAAATATCTAGGATAATGTATTCATACAGTATTCGTTAAAGTGCAAATTCTATGTCAGGGATTCTCAACCAGGAAGGAATTTATCCTGGGGTGAATTTCATAGTTTCAGAGAGGGAATGCGATCAGCCTTTTATTTACCAGTTAAGTATTTAGTTTACGAATATAAAAAAACTACTTTTATTCAAGTTTTGGTATTTATCAATATTTTCTATCTTTTCCTTCTTTAATTTATAAAACACATTAAAGTTTAATCTAAATTTAAATAAAAGTATATGTATTTTTCGAGTTTGGAAAGAAAGGGGGTGGTCATCTAGCAGTGCTAAAAGAGGTGCATGGTGTGGAAAAGGTTGAGAACCACTGCTTTGTGTTAAAACAGTACAGTAGTATTTATGCTCTTTGTTTCAGATATAACGGCAAAAGATTGTTTTGCAATATGTACACGTTTTCCCGGCAGAAACAGCTGTCGTAAACCTTAAGATTAGCAGACTACAGTTCATTGAAAGTCAAAAAGTTTTCTTCTTTTCTCCGATTATTGAATGATTTAGTACTGATGAGATAAGCCAACGAGGTTTCAAGATAAGTGAAACAAAATATAAACATGCCTGCTAAGCCTCTGTCCGATATTTTTACATTTTCGACGCGGTTTGCCGTGAAAGTGATTCTTCTATTTCATGCATATCTAAATGAGTATGACTAGAATCAACGCTTCTGTTTGTAAACGATATACTAGAGCAGGGATTCCCGTTCCCTTTAAAAAAAATGATATTCTTCCTCCACCCCTTACATTTTCCTCTGTAAAATACAACACACAACATAATCATAATACGAAAAACTGCACATAAACAACCTAAAGATAACAATTAGACTAAAAATATGAGCAAATGTTTTGAAAAAAAATGGTTTATTAGATTTAGGTTTTGCTATTTTTTGTGCTATTAATATTTTTAATTTTGCAAATATAGACAAGTTTTCAGAAAAAAGTCAAAGATTATAATTTCACAAAATTTCGGTTTTAATTAATGCAATAAATGTGCTTGATATATAGATACAATAATTTTGACATTTCGTGTTAAGTTAATGGACTAAATTCTTAAACCACGTCATTCAAAAATATTCAACATGTTTCTTGTTTTTGGTAGTAAGTTATTGATTTGACTAAAGCGTTGCTTCCAGTAGGTGAGAAGAGGGAAAAGCAATAATGTTGATTCAGTAGCAACTTTTGTTTTAGGATATTTCTCTCGGACTATTTTTTAAATCCGAAGCATAACTGTGTGTATATTTTCTGAATAAGGATTGTGGCTAAACATCCTCTTTCAATACAATCAGATCTTCTTGCATCATAATATCAAGATTAAATATATCGCAATGTACTAGAGCATATGTTAATGAAATCCTATGCAAAATGGCATACCAGAATTGCGATGCTATGTGGCAGCTCCTGAACCATCTGTTTTCATAAAATTCAAACCAAACATGTGTATCGATAGATTTGACTAGTTAGTTAATAATTTAGAAAAGCTTCAGCAAATTAAAATTAAATATTCCAAATAGGTATGGGATAAAGCCAAACGTATGTTGGCGTGATTGATATTTTCGATCACTGTGTAATCAAAAACTAAATATTAAAACCTTGTAAGGTGAGTGATCATTGTATTAGCTATTACTTTGCATTGATTATAATGTGTTTATATCTGTAAAGCACTATTGATAGTCACGGGCTGTTTGCAACTAGAATAGTTAATTCAGAAAAGACACTTGAAACATGTGAAAGCAGCTCTCCGTAATTCAATAACTGAAAGCATTTCTTTATTGTCATTTCACCAAAAATTGCTCACTTTCGTCACGAGGGATGCTCTTTTTAAAGTAAAATATTGACTAGAAAATAAAACTTATAGTATCAAACTTAGTTTTTCAAAAATTTATTGAATAATATTTCTTGTATTACTTCTCTAATTTTTATGCAACGCATTCAACAGAGTTTGAGATCCTGAATGGGTCACAACCAAAATTCAATGAACAAATATAAAGCTATACAAATCAATATCAAATTACCATGCGACAAGCGACAGGGTACAGCACTGCAGATGCTAGGAAACCAACTCCCATTACTGGTCCGTATAAAGTAGATGTGAACCCATTCCTCTCCGTCTGAAAGAAACGTTTAAATTTGTATAACGTATAAAAAAACAAACTACTTTATTAGTTGAAGATAATATGCAATAAACACTGGAAAAGCTAAGCTTGTTTTTCAATAGCGTTTGAAAGCATTTTATACTGCACAATTAACACTTTATCACTCAGTCAGTACAGCGGTTCTTTGACCCATGGGCACCTAAGGCTTATAAGTTAACAACAATCAGGGATCCGCAAGAGATTTTTCAAACTAAAATTCGATTTATTATTTAATTTCATTTTCATCAAAAGTATAATAAAAAAAAACCAATGAGGATTAATGATTAGGAATATTTTGTCCCATCTTGGACCCATTTGGGACCATTGGATGATATATCTTTTTGTCCATTCAATTAGAAGTATGTATATATATATATATATATATACTTCTAATTGAACAAACCTGAAATCAAGAAAAGCTAAGAAGTGTTTTAAGCAATACTCTCATTCAGCTTTATAAGGTACGTGCTATGAAACAACATGAAATTATGTACTGCAGGCATAAATGACTATTAAGCCTGGTAATTTAAGTATTGTGTTCGTGATCCTCTTGAGCCATTAAAAAAATTATTAATCTAAATGGCATGGAATTTATGAGGCTATCAAAATTTGAGATTATCTTATTCAGTACTCAATGAAAGGATTTCCAGCTTGTTTAGGTCCGGAAGGGACCAACCTTGAGCAAAGTATCTTCTAAATATGGCCTAGGCACCTTACTCGAATTTAATTCAAGGCGACAGTCTTCTTCTGATTTTCTCTTTTCGAAGATTATTAGCACCTACCAAGGAGCAATAGTTAAGAATTCATGAAAGGAAATAACATCGCATCCAGGGATGCAACGTAATGTTATAGTAGACTAGGCTGTTACATCGTATCTACTTCTGCTAAAATTTTCAGCCGACTTCCACTAAGTAAAAAAATTAACTTTTTCATTCTCTGTTTCGTTAGGCACTTTCAGTCAAGAGAGATCCTTATGAATTCTGGTGATCCAGTAATTTACTTTCTGTCTGAAATTGAATCATTCAGGTCTCTTCATTTGCTTAATAGTGCTATATTCAATTCAAGTTTAATTTCTGTGCTACGGTTTATTAAAAGTGTTTTTTCTATTTATCTCCCTCCCATCCAAATTTTGTCATTTCTGTCAAATAAAAATGGCTTCCTTTTACGTTTTCATGCTCTTAATATTTGTTCTTTATAGTATTCTGTTACTCAGAAACTCATTTATTTGGAAACTGTTCCAACTGACAGAAGCTTTTCCTTTACTGTTATGTTTGTTTCTTATTGTTTCTCTTTAAAAAGATTTAAAAATGTTTTCTTCTTACCATTAGAGAGAAAAGATACTGTTGAAATAGTAGCAAGAACATCTCAGTTTTTCACTGTGTCAGTTAAGAGTTCTCTCGACATCTTCCTAACTTGTAAATTTCAAATTGTTTTCGCTCTTATTAAAAAAATTCAATTTTTGGTCCTTGCAATATGTATTTCAGATTTTGCTTTTAGAGTACTTTACAAACCTTCCACTTCAGTGGCTCTTAAAGCAAATTTGGTCTATGAATCATCTATTAAATAGACAAAATTTCTCCTTGAATAGCATAAATCTGGGTCAAAAGTAACAAATAAATAAATCTCCCATGAAAAGTCATTGTTGGTCCCTTAACCCTTCTTTTAAATGACTTACACCAAAATTACATAGAAAGTTTTTTTAGTCGGATTTTAACTGAACTTCCCAAAATATATCAAGATTAGTTAATGATATTAACTCAAATCCAATTTTTGCCGAAGACTTTTAAAATCTTATCTCATAGCTTTTTTATTCTTTGATTTCAAGTTTGTTCGATAGAGGACGATACGATTATTGATTCTCTTTTTTCACCTATTTTTATAATATACTTGCGGCCCAGAATGAAGAATAATTTTGCTTCTTAAAGAAGTACTCGTGCGTGTCTTTCTCGAAATTCGTAGAGTTTTCTATAAAATCAACCTCCTTTCAAGGCTGATTTTTTTTCCTAATTTTAAATTTAGTATTGATATGCTTTTCTTATATAAAATTTATATGCAGGGTTATTTGGTGTTCTTTCTAGGTAAAAACTTGTCTTGCCTGGACTTGTAGTTTCCAAATTGTATTATGGTCACTTACAACTTGTAGACTCAACATTATATCATGATCACTCAGAGAAGATAATTTGTCTCTAAATGTCTGTTCCTCATCAAGATGGTCTTCAATTTATATAGTCCATGGATTTAGATAGTAATACAATTCTTATTCATGTGTATGGAGATGACCTCGGTAAAGACAGTTGAGGGTAATCGAATGAGAACACTTCTCATGCTGCTTCGGTGAAAACTATCCTATTTTTACCTTGTAAAGACCTTATTTTGTTCTGACCAATTATTTTTAGTTTAAGAAACTTTCCTTTACTTTCTGGTTTCAATTTCCTGCCAGAATGTAAATTTAATGACGCATATGCAAACTTAAGTGAGTTTGGAAACAGTATTTAAGCAGCAGTTTTAACGGTTCGCAGTAGGAGAGTTCGCTGTAAATTTATGCCGCTTGGTTGATTTAGTTAACCTGTTAGTTGAATAGTTGGTGCTAGCCACTTTGTTTAGATTACATTGATATTCTAGGCCCGGCTTGGCTGTGTGCAGTTGATTTAGCGGTGTGGATAAAGAAAGAGTCAGTTGTGTAGCGAATCTTTACTTTATTGTGGTTGTACATCTTATTTTCTGTTCAAATTACTTAGCCACAAGTGGTAGTTAATTGTGAGCACCGAGTGAGTGCGTTTTTATTCAGTTTAGTTAAAATAAAAATATTATTAAAACCTTCTTCTGCAGTCATCTGCTCTTTCAAGATCTAGCGAGAATTCCCTATCTCGTCTTTTAGTACGGTCTACCAGTTTATGATTCCGAAACACAGTAGAAGTCTCTACAATCTATTTTTAATTATATTTTTATTGTTAACTATACTCTTAAGTATTTTTATATTTTAATTAAATTAACGAATAACTTATTCTATTTTTACCTATATTTAAACCTTTCCTACTTTTTTTATAGAAAAAATCGCTCAGAAGCCAAGTGTAGCATTTCGTTCCTATCCTTATGAGGGGCTGTTCGGACAATATTCATCCATTACTGGAGTTGCTTTTGAATGACCTTAACCATTCCTTTCTTTAAATATTTTGCTCACTTTTGCGACAATCCGTCATCTTCCGTTAATATTCCCTATATTCCACCCATTTTCAATCTGCCAATAATTCTCCATTCCCTAGATTCAGATAAATCATATTGCTGAGGAATTATTTGAACCTAATGGACAAGGAAATGTCAAGGCAAACACAGCTGAATTAAGATTTCCTAGAATAGTTTAGTTTTATTCTAGTCCGTGATTTACGCATTATAGCATCACGGGTTCTAATTAACATACGAATGATCTGTCATCTACCTCACGCTGCATGCTCCCGCTGTCAGCTTCACATTAAGACTTTTTTTTTCTCTTCTGCATTTTGGAATTGGAGGAGCTTGCATTAATATCGGGAAATGCTCCTAATTACTTTGCGAGGTGTTGAAGCAGATAATACCTACCGAAACATAAAAATGCATAAATGCATACAATGGAAATAGTTTTGAGGAATAGCTTTCAAAGCACACATAAGATTGATTTAATGATGCTCTTTGAGAAAAACAAAATTACATGTACTTGAATAATTAACATCTTAAAATTTACAAGTCTAGGTTATGAAAGAAACTGTAGAATTTATTCATTCACAAACCAAAATTTTAGGAAAATCTACATATTTTCCCCAAAATTTGGATATAATTTATCCAGCGTTCACAAAATTTGGTTTCCTGTGGTATCTAAATGATGTAGTTTTTGTTTGACATCATTATTTTAGGGTTCAATTTTCAATGCAAGAAAAGCATGTCTTTCAAATGGAAGAAGTGTTTGTCTTGTATTTTTAAAATGATTAAAATTTACCTTTTCAAAAACCACCAGAAGGATATTACGAATGTTATCCGTTTTACAATTAATAAAGAATTAGAAATGGTGGAATATTAATGGATTTTTCAGATTACCTCTGTCGAATATAGAGGGCCATAAATACTGATCCCGCATCCATAGAGAAAGTACGTTAGGCAGAGTATAACAGTTGTTGAAAGATTTTCTTTCCTAGAGCTGTTTTCTTGAATATCATTCTGTTGTGACGATGAAGGACGCACTGGGTAATCATCTGGTATGACATTTGTCCGACCGGAAATCTTAGACATGTTTACAGTTTACTGTTTTCTGAAAAATCATAACAAAAAACGAAAGGAATTTTGACAATGCATAATATACATTTTTAAATGTATGCAGTTAAAGTATTTTATTTTGAAGAATTAAAAAGATAACTTAAATCTAAAAATAAATGTTAAAATAGAATGTTAATTTCTTCAAAATTAAATTTTGAAAGTTTATATTATTACCAATTATACATACTATAGCTACACTCACTCACAATTTTTCTGCGCTTTTGTCTCTTTGTAACTTCTTTGCTGCTTCTATGGTCGGACATTTGCCTTTTTACTTCCTTGTACGAAGTAAAAAGGAAGTATTGTAATTGCGAAACATTTCTGCTATCATATTTCAACGAAAATATCCATTTTTACCACTCTCGAATGCAATTTATAGATGTTTTTGCGTGACATCTGATCTAAGTACAGAATAAAAGACTCTTTTTTCCCCAAAAAATTATAAAACTGATTTAAAATGGATTCTGAAGAGATTTTTTTCGTGGCGTTTGTGCGTACGCACGTGCGTATTTATGTATGTACCTCGCATAACTCAAAAACGAGTAGCCGAGAACGTTGAAATTTTGTATATAGCACTGCTATAACATGTAGATGTGCGCTTCCTATTTTGGTTACAATCGGCTGCACCAAAAGTATATAAATATATACTATATAAAAGTATATAAATATATACTTTTGGGCATTTTAAATTTAGGGAAAAGATCGTTCTGCATGAAAAATATTTGTCGGTATTAATAAACAATGGTGAATGGCATTATATGACCTAGGGAAATAACCTTTTTTTCCTGTTTCAAAAGTCTAGTAAAGCCGGTGGGTTGTGATTTGGAATTTGAAATAAAATTACTTTGTAGAATATATTTTACTTAAATTTAAAAGAAAGTAGTACTGAATTTAATAAACCAGGAAAATTAATCTATCAGCTATAATAGAAAATAAGCAATAAAGAAGATATCTGGAATTCGAATATTTAGAATAAGGTTACGTAAACCGTACCCCCTAATAAGAAATCGTAGGATCTATGAAAAAAATATAAATAATGTGTGATAATAATATCTTGGGCTATCCTCGCTGATATTTATTACAATAAAATTCCACCCAGTCAACTGTCTTGGATAAAATAAATAAAGCTTATGAACACGAATTCAGTACGACATAGACCACCAGAATTCGAAGTCGTATCACCTCTAGCTTAAGTCTATAGCTTAAAATTGGACAATTATAATAAAATTTTCTTTTGCTTAATTAGTTCATTTATAAAATTAATTACAACAATGATTACAAAGAGACTTTTCCATTTTCTTGTAAACTCCAGCACATAAGTCGCGTACCCATCCTTTCTATTTCAGGCAATGAATCATATTTTCTTCGTGGTTTTCCTCACAAATATTACATGGAGTCGGTGTGAAACAATATAGTTGACTTGGGGAGTAACTCGTTTTGCCAGAAGAGACGCAGTTAGCGGGATATTACGCCTAATATTTAAGAGGTCGACTTAAGCGGTGGTAAAACTTGCGCAACCTTACCCTATTCGATACCCGAACAAGAATTTTATATACCCGTAATTTCAGAAATCCTTTAAATAATGGCATACATAAATTTTCTACTATACATATAATTAATGAATCACGAATGTACTTCTTCTTGTACACTGTTTCATAACTATCAAGGATATAAACTTTGTCTTGATTTATTGCCTAAATGTAAATATAAAATTTTCAACAAAATTATAAAGTTTACTTCATTTCTTTGCGACATAATTTTCTATGAAATTAATGTTGCTTACCTCAGTATAGTTAACTGTCATAAAATGAATCTCATGATACTTGTGAATATTCTATTGAAACGACGTGTTTTCAACTCTTTCTGCAGCAAAAGGCCCTGTGTAAATAACAGGTAAACAGTTATTCATCTGATCATAAGTAAAGAGGAATTTCAGTGTTAAATTAAAACTTTAAATATTAAATAAAAGCTAAAATATATACGCGCATCGTACCTAGAAACCACATTCTATATCACGCGTACTCGGAGAAGATCCCGAGAATTTTATTTTTTGGTTTACATAGAGTATAGTCTAAAATACATTATAGCCTTCTTAATAACTTTTTTTAAATTTTCATTGTTCTTAATGCGCAGATTGACTCAATAAGATTGTCAAATCATTCAAGTGATATTCGCTCAAAGAAAGGGATGCCTTTGTAGAGGACTTTCAGAGAGAAACTAGCTCTAATACGTCTTAACGTTGAAACAAGGAAAAACTATAAAATGATATACAGAAAGCTGTAATCTCATTCCAACCGTCAGGAACCGATTCCAAGGACGAAATATCCTCTTCTTAGTTTAGAAAAAGCTTTTATTTCTAAACCAGGAAACCTTGTTTTCCAATAATCATTCTAACAATCTCCCAACAGTAAATACTCCTGTTATTCATTTTTCTAATGTTCTGTCAAAATTTTAAACGAATGGATTTAAGTGTATCATTAATTTGTTTAATGTGTTTCATGAACAGCCTAAGTCCTCGGCTCTCAAAATTAATAGCTTGTTTTGGGGAAAGAGGATAATTTCAGTAAAATTTCAGATACAAAGAGAAACATTCAATTGCCTAATTACTCACATGGTTTTTTTCTATGATAAATTATTCAATTCTAATCTTAATCAAAAAGATAAAGCAGTTTTAAATGAAATTCACTCTAATCTAAGTATTGTTATCTGCAACAGCGATAAATGTCGTTAAACAGTTGTCATGAACAAAAATATCTACATTGATTGAAACGCAAAACCCTCAAATTTAGGACCTTATTGTTTTGTCCTTAATGATTTTTTTCAATATCTATTCTCTCTAAATCAAAACTGTTGCGGAATTATCGTCTGTTCTTCTAACCAATTTAAAATG
This sequence comes from Stegodyphus mimosarum, assembly GCA_000611955.2. NCBI lineage: Eukaryota > Metazoa > Arthropoda > Arachnida > Araneae > Eresidae > Stegodyphus > Stegodyphus mimosarum. Next base: position 222,861 of record KK117395.1, read on the forward strand.
ATCTCCAATTCCAGTTAGTGAAGACTGTACTAATCTCTATATACTTCAGAAAATTCATAAACGTGATTAATTTAGGAACTACTTCATATCAGCATTTTTCGTAATAATTGACTAATAATTGGCGTAATAATCAAAACTAATATGTGACTAATATATATATATATTATCAGAATATCTCCATATAATCTCAGTTGATTATATGGAGATTTTATTTATAAAACTCGTTAAAACATAATCTAAATTTAAATAAATGCATATGCATTTTTCGAATTTCGGAAAGAAGGAGGGAGAATGATCGTTCAGCAATAGTGGATGCAATGAGTACGTGGGGTATAAAAAGTTAAGAAAACGTTATAAGGTATTTCTCCCGCCTTTTTAGCATGCCTTCGTGGTAGTAGTCATCACACTCGACGCGTAACCGAGAGGTCCGTGGTTCGATTCCCGTCGAAGGCGTTGCTCATTTTTCATCACTTCTGCCTCCGAAATAACCTAATGTCTCTACAACATAACCCATCGTTTCTCAAGCTTTCTTCAAGCGAAGACAACTTTTATGAATTAGAAAGTTCCGTGGATCTCCTTACTCTTGTTCTTTCCAAAGCATTTTTAGCATCTGTTAAGTAAGCACAAATTTGACACAGGGGCTGAAATTTTGACACAGGGGCAGACAGTATGTGCTAAAAATATTTCTTAGATATGTAAATTCGAATTCTTTTATGGCAACAATTGCATTTTAACTGTCGTAGAACTGATTTTGAAAGAAAAATGGAACTGATGCGAAAGCGTTATCGCGCTATGATTTTCTATGACTTAAGCTAAATCAGGTGATTTGGGGTAAATCAAGTGAGCCTAAATGAAGAACACCTTCAGTGTTAACAATTAGCCTAAATAAATGAAGTTCAATGTCATGCCTCTGTATTCAGATGATTTACAGAATTTGGCAGAAGTCGAAATTTTTTCCTGAACGAAAAATGCACAGGATGACGTTTGTCAAGTGTAGTCCCACAAAATTTGTCGGCCATACGAAAAATGTTAATCGATGATGATCACTGTATTTCGCCAAATGATGCAGAAGACACTTAATATTGGATCCTAAAAAATATTCATGAAAAAATTAGTTTGTCGTTGAGTCCGCTATAAATTAAAAGAATGCCAAAACGAGGAGCATGGCAGAATCACTAAAGAAACTCTAAATTACTTAATGATGGTGGACCTCCAAAACAATGGTAAAAAGACAACGAACAATGAGAAAAGCAATGTATGTCTTTTTCTTCAAAAGTACAGGAATGATCAAAGCCATCAAGTTTGAGGGGGAGAAGACAGTTGCAAATGGTTCACCATTCAGGGTCTTCCAGAAGTTCTTTATGAAGTGAAAAGTAAAGTATGAGTCTTGGAAGATAACCTCCAAAACAATGGTGAAAAGACAACGAGCAATGAAAAACGTTATGTATGTCCTTTTCTTCCAAAGTACAGGACTGGTCAAAGCGATCAAGTTTGAGGAAGAGAAGACAGTAGCAAATGGTTCACCGTTAAGGGTCTTCCACAAATTCTTTAAGAAGTGAAAATTTGGGAACTTGTGTTTTACCATGATAATTCCCCTTCTCATTCAGTAAGATTGACAGAATTTCTTGAATAAAAACTCATTAAAATATCAGAACATCTACCCTGCTCTCCTGGTATTACTATGTATGACTGTTGGTTATTTTTAATCTAAAACAAAATTTACTTTGTCGTTTTCATTTCGAAGATGTTATTGATGAGATTCAGGATATAAAAGCATATTCTAAGAACTGGCTGACTTAGAGCATTTAATCTTTGAAAAATTCATCTACAGAAATGAACTGATGTTGGAAGGGACTACTTTGAACACTCCTAAGATTTGATAAGTTTAGATTGTACTATTAACTAAACCTCAATTTCAGAGTGGCTGTCGTCCTACCAGTATACTTATATTCTTTTAAAATATATTTACTTGAAATTCATTTAATTTTATATCGATATTAAGTAATTAATGTAATATAAGAAGACTTTTGCATTTATTTAAAATTGATTTTATTTGTTATCGCTATTAATTAATTAAGTTAACTGAAGAAAATTTATATTTGTTTTTAATAATTCAGGTACGTTATAATTTGAGCAATTTTTACCTGATTAACTAAAAATTAAATAAATATTGTTACTCACATTAATAAAATGAATGAACATGCCAATACTTATACAGCTATTCTATATTTGGATATACGCTAATTCGGAACATACATCAGATAGATTTCAATATTTTGTTTTCATTTGAATTAATAATGAAATCCCTTTCTCAATAGATATGTAGAAGCAAAGTGAATTATAATTTTTAAAACAGGCTTGTACAATCATTATATTTCGTTTGCACCCTGATACCGAGCCCAGCGGCGCCAGATGCGCAGAGGAACAAAAAATGGAGAGAAGCATGACAATCATGGTGCTTTAAATACCTCCTTTTATTGCTTGAGTGGAAAGTCCATAGGTATGGTAATCGAATGTCAGTCTTGTGAAAATGTGATGCGTAATTTCTAAACCCTGAGATTTTTAGTTATAATGTGGTATACGGAGTTGCTCTGAAATTAAAAAAATATATTATTATTATTATTATTATTATTAAATTTAGGAGTACTACTCAGCTCACTTGTTGTCACCGGACAACAGACTGAGAAACTCTGAACTAACTTAACCAGCATTCAGTTTTGAAATTTCGTCGGAATTTAATATTTATTATTATACAGCAAAACGACAGCCCCGTTAAAGGAATGAGAGAAAGAGATATAAATATAAGAGTTTATATAAAATTTGTGAGAAGCTATAAATATAGATTATTAAAACTTTTTCTGCTTACTATTTTAAACAACATTCTTCCTGTTGATTATAATAAATTTGGCATCATTCTGCTTTTCCTTCTAATAGTTACAAAATTGCACAAAATCCTCATGCGTTTAACTTTTAAATTATTTTCTATCTTGTTAACTAAATTCATTGTTCATTTCAATCAAAAACCTTTGATTATCATAAACTTGTCGACGTCCCATTTTCGCTTCTAATAGTTACAAAACTGCACAAAATCCGAGTTTAATTTTGAAATTATTTTCTGTCTTTTAATCAGACTAATTGTTTAGCCTTGAAAAAACTAATCAGACTTTCATCAATCTTACTTCACATCATTTAATTCATTATTTAGTCTTTAAAAGCATTATATCAATCTTATCTCATAACCTGTTTCTTGTTTTGTTTCTATTTTGCTCAACAGATGACGCCATAGTTATTGGTTCCTTTATTATCTATTTATTTGTTTTTTTAATTTCATTTTTTAGCAATGAAATTTTTTTAGCGCGGGGTACATAATATTTTTGTTTCTTGACGAAGAGAAACCTGCCTTAGTTTTTTTTTTTTTTTTAAATACATTAGAGCAGGTTAAATATTCAACAGCTGAATAAAAGATTAACCGCATTCCCTTCCCTCACTGAAACTGTGAAATTTGTTCAAGGACGAATTCTCCCCCACCCCTCAGTCGAGAACTTCTGCATTAGACCCTTATATCTAAAAAAAACAGCAGTCTAAGGTTGAACTTTGATTATCTTCACTGCTATGCATATTTTTTTTACTGGCCTAAAGTTATTGAGCATCGAGTGGATAGACAGACATGTATTTGAAAAGATGCAAAAAAGACAAGTTTGCTAAACTTGGGGTATTTGATTATAAGGCAAAATAACATTAATAATGATAATAATTGAAAAATTAAAAGTTGAAATGGACAAAGTAGTTTAACACAGTGATGCGTAATTTCCAAACTTTGAGATTTTCAACCTTTTTTGCCTTATGCATCCCTTTCACAAATACTAGACGATCACTCTCTTTTTCTTTACGAAAATCGGAAAATATAAAAGCATTTATTTAAATTTAGATTAATTTTTTAATATGTTTTGTAAATTAAACAAGAAAAAAATATCGAAAATGTTGATAAATGTAGTTTTTTTATATTCATAAATTAAAATTAAATACTTAGCAGGTAAATAAAAGGCTGGTCTCATTCTCCCCAAGTAGATTCCCCTCTGGTTTAACACATAAAACGTATTTGTTAATCAAAATATAAAATCAGGAATTTTTCACTCGCTTATCATTATTATGTAGCTAGTTGCCTGAATAGCAACTGGGGTCCTCCAACAAGAATAAATTGCTTGCAATTCTCGCACAGTTGTCTGCGGAAAATTATCGCTTAACCGCGAAAACAGCAAACAGCATTCCAAGAGAAAGGTATCAAAAACAAGGCATGGTCAAATTCAACCCTATAACTGTAAAAGAGACTGAAGCATTTAGCTGACGAATGACCTCTACGCATTTATTTCCACGTAGTTTAAAATGCTGAAAAGAAATTTCAAATGAATATTACTACTATTTTGAAATAAATGATATTTTTTATTCCAAAAGACGTATTTCAAATTATTATTAAAATGCTATACTGTCCGTGGCGCCAGCATTTTGCACAGGCCTTTGAATTTTAAGACATTGGAAACTTCTTACATAAACGGTAAGTTTACATATATTCTGTATGTTGTATGTACTTTATGTTTTCTTACAAAAAAGTAAGTTAGAGAAAAGAAAATGTTATTAAGGAAGATCTAAAAGAGAAAATACGTTTACAATTCTGTATTATGTCGAAACTTATGTTCTCTGTTTGCAAGATGAATCAAAATCTGGCTGTATAATACCAGGCATGTCAAATAAGCGGGACGCAAGCAGCAGTCTACTCTTTCTGAGGCACTCGTTTCAACCCGACAAAGAAAAAACTATATAATTATAATGTACAAGCTCGAATGCTAAAATGAACTTTTGTGGTTATCTTTTTACAAAAATAATTTCTAAACCAACATTGAGAAAGCATTAGTTCATTTACAGATGGTATTAACAGAAATTCAGTGCGACCCAATTGTAAAGTAAAAATTCAGTTAAGTGAGTATCCCCGAATTTTACAAATACCTTCCTGCTTGATTTACAAAAAGTCGCAAATTTTGTACACGATTTCCACGTTCGGTAGTATCTATCAGTGTGAAAAGCTTCTGTCACTGATACGAAACAAATTCCAATAAGATAAAAGTAAACAGACATTCGTTTGACTTCTGAAAACGAAAGTAAGCAGCATGTATCCAGGCGTTAGAGACCGAGTTGGAGAAAAGATGTCAGGTATCGAGAAAGAAACAATTGACATACATCTGCTATCAGGATTTCCTTATGTTCCTTCAATATTTTTAAGAATTACAGCATTAGATAATATTTTCTAATTTACTCGCTTTTTAAATGTATCAGTAAGTATGAGAATGGCTTTTTTTTTATAACGATAACTATTTGGCCAACTTGAAATACTTTGTTATATACTGGCGTACAGCAGAATGTTATCCTCCTGCTCTTACCAGTTCTATTAGTGATCCCAAATAGGGCCTGGCTTTTGTGATTTCCGCAATGAAGTAATCTCCAGATGACTTGTAGCTAAGGGGGGGGGGAGAAATGTGAAGCGCCTTGCTTCTTGATTGAAGAGCAGATAGCTAGTAAGCTGCTCACAGGAGCATCGTTGACAAATCAATAGCGATGTGGAAGGGGAGCTTGCCAATTACTATAGAAGGGTTTGAAATATGCAAACTATAGAAAATTGAGAATATGTACATTATTTACTGTAAATTTCTGTCCAGTAAGAACAGGACACATTAAATTGAGGCTTGCGGGCAGTCGTATATCCGTGGTTGCTACACCAATCAGCTTGAGGTATTGGCTGTAGAACACATAGTTGCAAAGTACAGTAAGTTGCTATCAAATGTAAAAGATAAATTCGAAGTAAATGACCACTTAAGGTGTTCACAAAATTGTGTTCCATAAGAACTTGAAGTACTGAGTTCGAAATGCCTGATCTATACCATTGTTGTCATGCAGCAGTGGTGGCTAATCTTTTTATGCGCAAGGTGTCGAAATTACTGATCGAGTTGCTGGTGTGCCGGATAGTTTTCAAGAAAGGAAAACAAATTATAAAAATTTTCATTATTGCAGAACTTCATTGAAATAAGTTATGTAACAAAAATAAGCTGAAAAAAGTTCGTGCATAATAATCAATATTGATTATTTATTAATGAGATTTTTTGCTAGCGAACATTTGGTGCCAGGGTTTTTAGATCAAGTTCATGTTTCATTACATTAAGCAGTATACAAGCAGAATTAAATTCAGCAGACATTCGAATTTTAAACTTCTTTTTTTTAAAAATCTCATTTTTGAAAATAACCATTCGCAAATAGGACACTTTAAAATAGAATACTCGCTTTTCAAACGTGTAAAGATTTTGGGAATTAATGAAGTTTTAAATCCATCATTTTGAATTATTTTCAGTATTTCTCAAATGCGTAAAATTTTGGTTGCACATACAGGGTGATTCTAAAGTACTTGGCAAAATATATGTAAAGCATCAAAATAAGTAAAATTTGTAACGGAATGAGTATGCGGAAATGACTCATGTATAAATCTATGAACAAGTAAGTAAGAAGGATAAATAAATTCAAAATAACCAAATATTTAACTATAAGCGCTCTAAAGTGTGACTTCCAACAGTAACACAAGGTTGAAAAATACTCAGATTACAGTTCGGAAAAAATTATCCTTTTGAGCCTATGAATTTCAATGCTCAAAGAAAAATTGAGAATATGTTGATTTTTTTTTAAAGGAAAATGCCAAATGACAAAGAAAATGTTTGGAAAATTCTCAACGTTGGCATGTTGTTGATTTAAGACAGGGTATTCCATTAAGGAAACCAGCCTTTTCTTTTCTGTGAATCATTCCGTCATTTCTAATTCATGGAAATATTTTCAGATAAGTGGACAATTATTCAGAACTTGTAGGCTCGCCGTAGGGTTATATTGCCATACAAGCTGAATGCAACAGCCATGGAATTTATAAGAAATAGACCAACCCAAACGGGTTTTCTCCTTCGTCTGACGCACTTACGGCTGTCCCCTTGATCACATCTAGAGGAGTAGGGACGATTACAGAGACTTAACATTGGTTGGCTATTGCAGCGTGTATAATTGTCAAGAAAAAGCTGGTTGTAGCTCCTCATTTCACAAATTAGAACTTTTACGTATTTTGTTTTTGAAATTGAGATTGATTTTTAAAAATTTAGCATATTTATCAAGCATAATTAAAGTCCAAATAATTATATTAATCCAAATAATATTCCAAATAGTATTCGCCGTATGGTTATATTGCCATACAAGCTGAATGCAACAGCCGAGTGACTTCAACAGCTATTCAAGCACTGCCAGCCACATCAAAAGGAACTTTGATATCTGACAGTACTGCGAGACAAAGGTTAAATTCTAAAGGAATCTATGAACAGGCACTATACAAATAGAACTGTTAAACACTAAGACCAAAAGAAAACAATTAAAATAGTGTCGTCGTAGTTGGACAGAAGTGCTACGGTTGAAGGTCATTTACCGATAAGTCATTTATTCTACGTAGAATCAAAGAATTTGAATTTAAGGATTTGGGCAGAACAAGGAACGTGTAACTAGCCCAACAACATCACGTTTTTAACCAGAGCAATATGATAAGATGGATTGAAGTATATTGCACCGATCTGAATTTTTTTTAAATGCGCTGCCTTGATGGTTTAGGGATAAAGTACGTTATGAGAATTTGGGCTGCAGCAGTCATGTGTTTATCTTTTCGCTTTATGAAAGAAAACACTCGTCCACGCTGTTCCTTCAAATGAAAAGTATTTCTTTTATGCTTTGAAGGAATCATTGCATTCCCCGTGCGTGCTGTCCTGATGTACGTGATTTATTAACACTTCTTGACAACTTTCATGGTCCGAATTAAAAGGACAGAGCAGCTGTTGTGTCATATTGTCATCCTCTAATAAAAGCCTAATGATGCTTCTGGTGCGGTGGCCAGGGTATTTTGTGGATCTCATTCACTTCAAAATCTCTGACATGGCTTTGAGAGAACTATCTCGGCCCGTTAACCCCATCGATAGCTGAAAATCTTTTTTTCTATAGCGATGGTAGTTATTACTTTCTGCTGTGCTGGATTACTTCACTGAAGCTATGAAACATTAATAAGAAATTTTTATCGAAGTCGTGAGTGGTCACGTCCAACTTTTGGGAATGTTTGCATTTTGTTTTGTTTTGTTTTGCTGTTACATGTGTGTGCGTATACTAAGCCGAAATGCATACTTTTCCATAAATGTACTAAGCAGGAAGTAAGTGCTTAAATAGGGCTAAAATGCACTTAAAGATATTTTCTTAAATTTTATTACAATAGTAATGATAAAATTCAATTAGCTGCCGTCTTGTGAAATTTCCGGTCAACAAATAAAACGCCTCGTGTTATGTTGCCAGTACAAGCGCATGCTTAATTTTCGATGACAATATAATTTGTAATCATCATAAGTTCACTAATATAATTTTAGACAGAACTATTTTTCTTTCAAACGGAACATTTATAACTCTGTTGCAATGATCGATTGTTGCTATAAACGATGAAAACTCTTTTTCTTTGACATTATTATCCTCATTTCAGTAACGAATATTTTTTTTTTCAAAACTGATTCAGTTATATTTTTATAATTATGCTGTAAGTCTTAACACTCCGTCGGGAAATTTAATCTGCTAGGCACACCTCGAGAAATTTTGTTTGCCCTACCTCCTTGAAGCGTCGTCACTCCTTCTCCATTTATTTAACTTCTCCTCTTCTAGTGCCACTGGCAGTCGTAAAGCCAGTACAGTGAATATATTTCTTTATTTCCAGTTGACAGAGGAAATGATTTAATAGGCTCATTGCGCCCGATTACGTTGCAATTTGACAAGTAAGTTTTCTGTGATTTTTTAATACTGTATCACATATTTTTGTTAGCAGTTTCGTATAGTAAAATATTTTTACAAAACTGAGCATGTTTTCGGGCTTTGGTTTTTCAAGCACATTGCGCCTGATCATGACATGAATTTTAAAACGTTTCAAAAATTTTAAATATTGCTTATAACAAAATTTGACAAAGATAGCATTTTGGCAACAACATTACAAATATTTCTCTGATTCAGGCTTCCAAAAAAAAATACCCCTCAAGACCTCGAAGAACTTCACCATTTATTGGAGGCAACAAATGAAGACGATGAGGATGTCAAAGATGAAGATTTTGATGTCAAAAGCTGTATTGATTCAGAAGATGGTGTAGAGGAACGTGAAAAGGGATCAGAGACAGAACAAGGGGGAAGCGAAGGAGACGACTTTGAAGAAAACACTGACTTTAATTTGGGACAAAGCCAGACGACAACACTCCAGTAATTTTGGTTTCAGTATTGATGCTAATGTTTTGGTGTTTCACGTTCGAAGAAAACACAATGTCGTTCTTGTATCATCATTGCATGATGATCAAGCTATTGATCTTTCTACTGCGAAAAACAGAAACCAGAAATAATTAGTTTCTACAATGACACCAAGTTAGGAGTAAATATTTTAGATAAAATGTGCTGTTCGTATAATGTGTCTCAGTATGTAAAACGCTGCCCATGGTAATCGTTTTTACAATATTAAACATTGCTTCAACCAATTCTCAGATCATACAAGTGAGTAGTGGGTACACAACTCTTAAAAGAAGGTTGTTCATAAAACAGCTGTCTAATGAATATATGCTTGGAAAACTTACTCGACGAAATCTGAAGTCTATTGGGATGCCAGTACACTTACAACAAAAATTAAAGAGATTCGCTCCCAACCAAGAAGAACAACCTCAAAATTACGATGAGCCACAGATACCTCCAAAAAGACTTAATTGTGAAGCATACTATTTGGAGACCAGTAAGAGAAGATTAAGCTAATATGAGTGCAAAAAATGTTACACAGCAACCTGCCTCTCATATGCTGTTTTCATGTGTTCTCTGTGCTATAAGAGAGAAATAGAAGAATAGATATCTCCTAATGAATAAGACGAATGAGAAATTATACTTATGTTGTAGTCTTAATTAAATTTAAATCTATAATTAGTCTTGTACAAGAGCTTTATAAAAGTTATTTTACAAAATTATTTTAATATAAATAGTTTTCTTTTAAGACTATAAAAATTGCTTTATTGTCCCTTAAGTACTTTTATGACTTGTGGAAGTTTAATAATAATAGATAGCACTTGAATTTTGTAAGAAAAAAAAACCTTTTATGTATAAAAAAGTTCAGTAAATCAAGAAGTGCCTTTCAGGTTCAATGCGCCCGAATGTGTTCCGACACATTTTGCGCCCAATGGAGTGTTAATAATAGTTAGCTTTAAGTTAATTTGTATTCTATTTTTCCTTGCTTCGTCACAATACTCGCTCAGACCAGAAGTTTAATCGCAACACAAAGGCAAGGAACCTGTTGTAAAATTTTACATGAAGCACAAACACTCTGTCTCATCAACACAGAGAGAAATTAAACTGGAAAACTCTACTTTTGCTGATGAGTTCCGCTTTTAGTCATTTCTTAAATTCTCTTTTTTCCATTTTTAAGTATATTTTTAACCAATGGCATATTTATAGGTTCTTGCATAACTTAATTTTTTTCTCTTGAAGCTTCAAAGCAAAATGAAGCGCTATTAACCATACATCTTTCGAGGCTTTTATATGTGTAGGCTCTCTCTGAGAGGCTCACTCTTTTCGGCAATGAGAGGCGAGGGAGCAAAACTAACAGTCAATTATATACGGATCTCTGCTGACATAATGAATTAAGAGTTCTGACTGAATGCTTCTGTTCTTAGTTGGCCGAGTAATAAATTTTTATCATCTGTTTTTTCTCTCTTCAGTGATCCAGCTTACTGTTTGTTTCGTAATGTCTTCTCAGAACATATAACAGATGTCGTTTCATTGCTTTTATTAACCAAACAAAATCTTTTATTATTATTATTTTATTATTAACCATACTTTTATTAATATAATTTTTATTAATCCTTTTTGTACAACAAATCTGGAATTATTTTTTGATTATCCTAATAATTTTCATTTTCTTTTTTTACACGTGTCGTTTCACAGCTTTTACTAACAATGCTTTTATTAAGTCATGTTTTTATTATTAGCTATCCTTTTATTATTACTGCGTTTATTAATATAATTTTTATTAACCATTTAGTTTAAAAACTCTTCTAAATAATTATTTTCTGATGATCCTAATAATTTTTATTTTTATTTTCATTGGATTTGTTAAATAACAAAATAAATAAATAAAGGTGCAAAAATTTCTTCAGCTGAAATTCAAACGCATTCATTAAAAATTGTTTTTAATATTTAGCGTATTATATAAATGGAATTAAGTGAATATTTATACGCGATGAGAGATGGGAAGAAGTCAAGGAATCATGAGTCCTTTACAAATTATCAGTCGAATGTGAAAATTTTAAACTTATTGAGCAGCTCCTTTTATGCAAAGTAGAAGTATACTTTTGAATAGGATAACAATTTAAAAATTTAATTTGTTTAATTTATAGCCCTTTAAATAATGTCACATGTAAAATTTTGAGGTGCCACTAAAATTTTCTCACATGTATTTCTGCTACGCGGCCTTAAGGTTGCTATCTGTGTTTTATATGCTACGATACAATGTACATGCTTTATGTATAATTAAATATTATTAACGCTATATCTACAAAATGCTTGATGCTTTACATGTTGCTAGTACTAGAAACCAGAAACTAAAGCTTTTTGCAATGGATATGAATATAATTCATGATAGTAAATTGGGGAAACAAGTAACATTTACGTATATATTCATGACATACCTTTTCCTTGCTTTTTCGTATATTCATGTTATATACGGTTTGCTAGTGAATTTTCAAATTGTCGCAAATCTCCAAACAAATTCCCATTGTATTTGTTGCAAAAAATCTACATGTGAGTAGAGTTGCAGTGCTGAAACCAGTTGAGCTCAAATCAAAATTGAAATCCATACCAAAGGTAAACTAAGAGCATCTTATGTAGGAGAAAACCATGAGAAAACGTATTCCAAAAGGAATTGAACTCAAGATTCTATTCTGAATTAGTGACACATACCTTTTTAAGAAAGAAATGCGCGTTTGACAATTAATGCAAAATCCTTAGTTTAAGAACTTTGATCAAAATATAACAGCTATATTATGCTTTCAACGCGGGAAAAAAAATCCTTTTTCCAGTTTATGAAGTAGTTTAATAATGTTTCCCTGTAGATTTTATAAACATGAGCGATTATTTATAAAAGCAAATAAATGAAAGATATTTTCAGTTGAAAGAGAAGACCTTAATTTCTTTTTTCGCATGATCTTTCCTGTGAACGAAAATTTTAAGTAAAATCTAAGATGTTTCTAATTTTTAACTCAAAAATAATGCATTTCCAGATGGACTTTAAATGTTAATTTTTCTTACGCGTTTTATCATATATTTAATATTGAGAAAGATTAGTTTCTAATTTTATAAAAAAAAAGTGTTAATTATTTCAATGATAAAGACAGCAGAGTGTAATCGAAATAAGAAATAATTTTACGATAAAATAAACAAATGACTCAAACGGGAAAAGAAACACATCAATAAAAAATTTTAAAAAGTAAGCAAAATAGCAGCTTTAATTTAACGGGGATTTCGAATAAAATTTTGCATCGATTTCGAGGATGATTTCTTCAGGAGGACAAACGCTCTTGCTCAGAATACTTCTGCAGAAATTGCAGCATTTGTTTTTGCTCGTGAAAAAAAGGAACTTATGTCTAATCGCCTTCGAAACCGAAATAGTTTTACTCAAACCTAAAAACTGCTTTTTTGCCTAATTTTAAATTGAACAAAGGCATTTAAATTCAGAAGAACAGAAATGATAGAAGAGATATTTCTACACAGAGAAAACGAAATTAATTCTTTTTGACGATTTATTTTTTATTTTTATTTATTTTTTTATTTGATCCGAAGACAAATAAAAAGCAAATTATTTTAATGAAATACTTACATAAACATTCGAGCTTTGACCTGGATTTAAAACGATTCAGTTTAAGGTAATTCTCTCCTTCTCAGCTAAAATGAGTTCTTTCGGATAAAATTAAATAATTACGACCGATGAGTCCAGTAAAGTGCGCTGTTCCTCTTTAATCAAAAATTTTATTTCCATATTGAATATCTATCTAATTCACATTCCGTTCCTTGCATAACAGGTTTTCCAGATAATCATTTTCATTATCGATGCTTATCATTTCCTTTGTTTGTAATCGGTCACATGCGCCCGAGTACTGCTGTGTCACACTTTCTGATTTCCGGTTTTTAATATATAAATGTCCCTGACGTTACTTGTTTCAAACTGATTACTTGTATAAACACTTACGAGCTGCATTCAGTTCTTTCTTCTAAGAGCTGTCTAAGAGTAATATCGGTCTTTAGAGTGTTTGGATATCTTTGCTTTTTGAAATTCAGTAAAAGAGTTTTCTAGAATACACCTTCCTACTTAAGAAGAACCTTCAACAAGGAAGGTCCTTTTTTATCTGTTTAGTTCCTACTTGACTTATTTCCCATAAATTATGGCGGTAAATAAATAACCAGCTAACAGGCTAGCGATCTCTAGTTTAGGATCGTCGCAGATTCCAAAGGACCTCAAATTTTATAATATTAGATATAAAAATGCAGATATTTTACTCCGATGAATGATCATTATATTATTTAAAACACATTTATGCAGATTTAATATGTTTACTAATCTCTGTCATAAAGTAATAAAATCTAAGCAGGAAATTCTAAATCACTTTCTGCAAAATTACAAAGAGTCGTATCTATTAAGAATATTGAAGAAATCATCAAATATTCTTGCTATATGTATGCACGGACATTTGCATCTTCAGTAGGCAGCTCACTCACAGAGGTAGCAACTTAATCAGTCATGTTCACGCGTTCATCTATTTCCCAAGTCCATTCTATCATTTCAGTTTTGGAGATTGACAGAATGAAGGAATCTCAAAATGTAGAAGAGCATTACATGTGACGAAAGGAAGTTAAAAATACAAGTGGGATACGTGCCAAATATAATGCATTTTAAACTGTAACTGTTATGAATGAATGTCTCCACACTGTAGAAAAAGGGATAGTGAATCACCCTGTGACACAAAATAAATATAATGTACAAAGTTTCACATTGCTAAGCAAAGAATATTGGCAATAAAAATGTTGCTTTCGACACAGAAAAAACTCCACAATTTTCGATAACGATATGAGAAATGTTGCATGTGAAAATATACAATATGTAAATAAAATATGCAGTGCAGAAATTAAATAGGTGATAATACAAGAATTTGTAGTACATATACATCACGAAATTACCATACGCGGCGAGAAAATAAAAAGAGCTATAATCAATTATGGTACCAATGAAGTTATTTATCAGTGCACGTACGCTATGTGAGGATACCACAAGGTAATCAATACAATTCACGAAAACGGTGCGGTATGCAGTTGTTATATGATTTAAAACACTATAACGGAATACAAAACAGCGCGAAATAAAATGCCATTACCGAGTACTACACAGATACTTAAATAATAATAATCTAAAAGCCAGCATTCCATATATTACATAAATGCAACTATTAATAATATTAATTAATGAAATTAATACTTTAGGCTCTATATAAATAGCGCTATTGAAACTGAAACGAGAGAGATGCTACAATACCAGAATATTACAAGTTACGGGCATTACAAGTTGCAATGATAGGAAATATTAAAGTATGCGTGGAGACAAAACAGAGTATAATTGTATCTGTAGAACATTTTAAACACAGTGCTGATGGTATGGCAATAAAATGCAGAGTAAGGGAAATTATTCCAAATTGCTTGAAATTCTTACCTCTGTGCGTTTGAACTCCTATGTGATTTTGAGCTGGTTATGTTTTCTACAAGTGTTATTGATCCATGCATGTGTATTATATAAGGGAGGTCGAAGTAGGTAGATGTCCATTGTTTGTGGGAAGTGAAGGAGATAATGGTCGGGGTCCCCGAGCATCTCACATATGCACAGGTCATTTCATCGCAGGTCAAATCTAAGTTGTGCAGATAACTAATATAAGGAAGCCTTTCATTAGAAATTGGTTAACTTTTGAGTAGAACTTACACACTCTATCCAATCATATCTGAGTCAAGAGTAATTTGCCACCTTTTTAAGAGGTTGTTTTTCAACTCAGCTTTTAAATGTGAGTCCACAAGTGGCGCATCTAGTTCTGTGTATGTTAGGCTTGGTGGTTTTTCTTTTTGCAGTAACATCATTGCCTGTTATTTCAATGTGGATGGGAACCCAATGGAGTTTAGACATCAGAGCTCTTAGAATAGCAATGTCGCTGAATATCGAGTTTATACATCATCCACCATGAATGGCCTGCAGACTGGAAGCACTACTGACTAACAGATTTACTTCTGTCGAGAATAAATACTGACCTCTGAACTTGATGTTAGAAGTACAGCTTTTTTTGAAGAGCGAGGATTAGGAACACCTGACTCCTGCCTTTCCAGAAAACCCGCCTCCTCATCAATATAACTGTTAATAGTCTTGGAACTGACTGGAAGTTTTACCGACAGCATAACAATCGATTAATACAGTACAAATGTAAATATTACTTATTATATACAACCCTCTTGCAATAAAATAAGCTAGACAAAAGAAAATGTTCCCAGGAAAATAATAAGGAAGTGAAAATACATTTAAGATAGTGTGGTACATTTATAAACAGATTTATGTGTTCTGTTTGCGAGGTACTCTTCAGTCTGTCAGTACCTATATCTGAATTACATTACATGATATAAAATTCTGTAAATATTTACTACCACTAGATATCAAAATGAAAAATGAATGTAATAATAGATTTATGTATATTTTATGATTATAAATGATAAAATAATCTGGAAAGTATCTACATATATTTAACACATACATGACATATCAAAGATTTTCTTACTAATAAATCTACAATAGTACCCGAATGAAAAGGTGCTGGATGATGATTCTTCACCACCAGGATTTGGCGATTGGGTCCCCTAATTCTCAGTCACCCTTTAAAAAGGGGAGTATATAAGGTATTTTCTCCCTCTATTCTACATGCCTTCATGGTGTAACGGTTAACACACTCGGAACGTATTTGAGAGGTCCAGGGTCGAGTCCCGGTGAGGGCATTGGTCTTTTTTCACGTCTTCTGCTTAAAAAAAGTACCTAATGTCTCTACAAACTTAGTAAAAGGAACGTGGGAATTTTCCCTTTTAAAGTAGCCGATTGAAGGAAAACAGGAACTATACGTTCACCGTTATTTACTTATTTTATGCCTTATCCCAGTAGTTCTTAAATTTTATGAGCTCGTCGACTTGTAATGTACGTTAAACCGTACCTCTAAGCATTAATTTTATATTACCTAATATAATGGAATAAAATAGTTTTGTCATCACAAACTATTTACTTTTTACTATGCGAATAATTAAAAATCTCAAGTTTAGTTTAGAAAATTTGTAATTTAACAAAATGAAAATGTTAGAAAATACAAATTATATATATATATATATATAAAAAAGCTTTATTATAAATGAAAATTTTGTAGTTAAAAAGTGTTTATGAATAAAATAATTTCTGTGAGAACATTAGTTTTTATCAACGTCGGCAATGCATACAACGACGACTAGTATACATTGTGTTAAGAAATCCGTTATCTACTAACGCATGCGAGCTGTACTCATGAATACTTGTAACATGAGCAATGATTAGGAAACCAACGCTAAAACATAAAACAACAAATTTCCTCTTTTGATCATAGCAAGACACCGACTTAATTAAATTTATTGCCTCGTATGAGTGAGAAATGCTAGCAGTTGACCGTAATAAAAGATTAACTGGGAATGCTTCTTTTATTGTTGCTGTGGTTGTTATACACATCATAATGAAATTAAGTAACAAATCAAATTTTATTAATTCTAAAAATTCCTCTAAGACTCATAAAATCTCATGGGTTTAATCATAATTTAAAGAGTTGGTACCTTACTTAAATATTTATTTAACAGTTTTATCTTTCTTCCTTTTTAGAACCCTCGATTTATAAGAAAACTGTACTTTTTAGAATAATTGTTTCCTGTAAAGGAAATGTATGCTGTTTTAGTAGCGGATTTTGGTGTCTAATATTGTCTAAAGATTAACACTTCATTGCTTTCGCAGTATCTGTGAAACAGATGTTTCAGCTAGTATAAGAACAGTATCGAATGCTCCACTAATGGTAATAAGTATACGGAAATAAACTTTAATATATGTATTGCTAATGAAAAAAAAAAGTGTTTTTTTTTCCAAAAAACATCACAGGAGGAAACTTACAAGAACTAAAAATGGAATGCAAGATTGAGCTATCTGTATCATAGGTAAGCCGCGGAATATTAAAAGACTTCCTGTTCCAACTTGTCATTAAAGAAGTCTTATGGTCTTTCAGTTTCAAGAAGCTTTGAATATTTTGCAACTTTTTATCTGAAATAATTTATAGTAAAGAAAAGAATTTGAGTTATATTTTCTTCTCAGAGTCCCAAAACTGCTTTCCCTAACAAGGTCTTTTCTTTTTGAAAACATATCAAATAAATAAAAATAAGAACTTGCAGTGTAACCTTGTAAGAACCTCCAGCTGAATAACCAGAAGATATTATAAATTAGTAATCTCATAGTGTGAAACAAGTAAAAATAAAATCGATTTAATTTTTATAAGAAATATTTACATGTATGTACTTTTGATACATATTTCTTGGAAAAACGAATTTATGTTTTCTGTGATGAGAAACATTTAACCAAGTACACTAAGTAGGAACCGTACAGGTCCCGAATTCTAGGACGCCCATTAACGGCCGATTGGCAAAACCGCTAAATCTGGGTTCGAGTTCTGACGCATCCCACATTCATGGTTTTCCCCATGTGTAAAGTGAATATGACCCAGTTTAACCTTAAAAGTCCTTCACAAAGTCAACTCTTCTCTTAGGCAGATAAGAGTGTTTTGTCGTAATCGAGTGCTTTGTAATAATCCTACTCGAAATTAGAGTTTTAGGAAAATAGTTGAGCACAAACCAGAAATGACCAAAGAAATCCTTAAAACTATTTCTCTTTTATTTTTCAATGAAGATAACAAGCATTGTTGCCATCTAAAACCAGGTTTTCATCATTTAAGAAAGCGATATAACTTTCAGACTATAATCAGCTCAGTTCAGCAAAATTTTATCATTAGCATTAAGCCGTATTTTTAATGCAGATTGTAGTGTATAAGCACGCACAATAAATTACTATTTTATATTTTTACCAGGCTCTAGTAAATCGATGTTTCTTTAAAAAAAGGTATGGGCAACTCTGATGTATATCATGTAGGCTGTAATAAATTAATTTCCTTGTAACTTTGTATATATATATATACTGTACAATTGCATAATGTACGTAGTTCTACGCACGCTGCCTACAAGTTGCCACGGATGGAATTATATTGACAAGCACTGTGTTTTTACGCTTTTCAAGAACTACTAGCGCGAAAATCTCGGGCTACTCTGGAGATTTCCTTCTAATGTGGTCGTTTAGATGAAAGTAAAAGACAATTTTAGAGAAAATGCGAAAAATAATTTTGAAATATTCCGCATGTAAACTGACAGGTGGCAAGGCCAAAAATCACCAAAGAGTTCCCAAAATCTTTATCTCTATTATATGTACGAACTATTACGATATTAAGTATGCAGGGAAGACAAAAATATCATTTTCATTGATTTAAACCTAGCAGTTTTAGTTACAACTAGTCTAAAATAAAACTTAATCGAGGTAATATATAAGAAAGTACGCTCATTTATTTATTTTGAGCGATCTACTCTGATATGGATTCGCGTGTATAACAAATTGAAGGCAATTAATAGAATAAATGGATACTTTCGCAAAATAAGAGTGTTGTAGCCAAAAATTAGTCCTTTCGATATAAAAATCGTCCATTACGCACCTGAAAAGAAAGCCCCAAATTTTATGTCTTGCAAAATGGCAAGAGGTCTGTTGTGAAGTTCCTTTATGTTAATTAACTACTTATTTTATGTTTTGGATCCGCATTGTCACTTCTCTCTTTACATTTTCCCTCCAGAATGTAAATTAATTGCGTGTATTTAAGGTTAGGTTTGGAGATTGTAAGGCAGAGCGTGTTCTGCCCCTCTTGGCCACGTTACTAAGTTGCTATTTTATATCAGAGTTATCTATCTTCAACTTTGCATTATAATTGCCGATAGTTCCACGTTGGTTAAATTCTGAGCCAACTTCGCATTAAACTGATTGTGCAGCTTTCGGCTAATAGTTTATTTGAATTAAAATTTTACATTTGACTTATTGTTAACTTAAGTGATCTCGCCACAAGGTTTTTTCTAATTGTAAGCACCAGGTGTGCCTTCTTTCTTTCTTAGTTTGCAATAAAGGGTCTTTTACACCCTTCTCAAGTTTTAAGCGTTACTTCTGATTTAACGATAATTCGCTGCTAGTCTGTCTAAAGTTTAGTTACAGTGTATGATTGCGAAAAAGATATCTAAACTTTACACTGGAAAAAACATGTGTATGAAAAACTGATTTTTTCCTATATTCCGAAGATTTTGCATAACCTAGTCATTTGTCTTGTCTCCGTCAGTTTACATGGCAATATGATTAATTCCTGATATATTTGCAGCGATTTGTTCAACAGAATAATGATAACTGCGTCTTACTGAAAGGGGTAATCTTGAACATCCATTCCTTTTCCATTGGGTTTTGACAGTGTTCCTACATTTTGAAAACCAAACGAAGTTTGTAAATATACAAGGAGGCTCAAACTAAATAAAACTAAGGCAGTACTGCAAATTACTGGAGTTATCTGGAGGTTTTCGTTAAACCAAAGTTTCACATTAAATTAGCATATTAAGCACTCACAGGAAAAGCCTGTAGTATCGCCAACCAACTTTCTGCACTTCTCGGAGATTGCACTGGACTGTCTTTCAACAAAAAGAAAAAAGATTTATCTATGCATTATAAGCCCAATTCTGTCCTATACATCTGCAGCCTGGGCCTCAGCCTCAGCCATTTGTATATGTGGGGGAAAAGGAACTTCTAGTCATTATACTTTCTCATGGCCCTTAACTGAGGATAATCGCATAAAATCCCCACAAACTGATTTCTTGGCATTCCAAAGATTTCTGATTAAAGGTAAACGTCAATATACTAAGTTTTCAAAAGTTACGCAATGACTCTTCCCACGGCCTAAATCTTTCTGAAGTATAGGTTTCTTATGCTGAATAAATTTAATGAACTTTTACATCCTGTGAATATGTTCAAAAGGATTCTACTTATTAACGTTATAAACTGTAATAATCTGGTCCAACATATCATTTTAAGCGCATTTTTTAAAATTGTGTTGGTTTCTTGACAAAATTATTTTCTGTATTCCCAACTTTCATTCTCCCGATCTCTCAGATTCTTACTTCCAGTGTTTTATTATGTTATTCTCAAACAGTTTGAACTCGTAAATACTTATTTATTATTAGCAGCACAGTTCATTACAACGTTGCGTTCCCAGTACTTATTAAATTTATCTCATTATGTTTATGTTACTTATTATCTTTATCTGTAATTTTTATTTCATGAAAAGAAATGTTCTTAATTTAATTTGTGAATTTCAAACTGTATTGAAGTTGTATTGTAATCTGATTATGTTTTAAATGATTATTTTAATAAATACTGAATGCAGGGTGTACGGTGGGATTTCGCGTTGTACCGTAACAGGTAAAAAGCTCATTTAAAAAGCTCAAGATGCTCATCTCCTCGGCGGCACTCAAGTTTTTCTTTGTAAACTCTCATAAAGTTTGCATTATTTTTACCCTTAATTAGTATGGCAAGGCATTACCAGTTGACATATGGTACACCGCTGTGTTCTCCATACTTTTACCTGAACCTGCACCTGCCAAAGCCCTCTCTCTGACTTTCAAGAAGTCAATTCTTGCATAAACGTATCTCGTTTACACCCCGGGGAGAACTCATGAAACGTAGAACTGATAGTAAAGTTCAAATCATAATGTAATGGGTTAATTAAACTAAATGCTTTCCAACATAATAGTGGAAAAAGTAGCTGCTGACATTGTGGATAGAACTGGATAATTTAGATTATGGCTAAGCTCCTAGAGATTAACCTGCCTAAGAGGAGGAATGCTTTCGTGAAGGACTTCTAAAGAAACTGGTCCATATTCACGTTACACAGCAATGAAATTCATGTTACACAGCAATGAAAACTCCCACGCAATTAAACCGTTCATAGAGATTTGAGCCTGGGTGCAGATATAAGTACCCAGAGTCTTAGAAAATATTTTAAATGCAAACGCTATTTTTCACTGGAATGTTTTTTGTAGTTTTCCAAAATTTCATCACTGCTGATTATCAATTCCTAAAATGACTATTTCTCCGAGAAAAAATATACTGAATATACGAAAGAAAATGAAGGAATTTATTTTTATAGTTGGAATGCTGATTCTTATTCATTTATGGGGTTTTCCTTCAATACACCTATTACTAACGGATATGAACATGTTTATTTTCGGTTACAGTTTTTTTTTTTAAATAATTTTACAGAAGTTTGGGCCAAAAGATGCTTATTCGTGTTCCTAATGTGAACTAACTTCATAGGCAATATGAAAGAATAAACTGTAACTAAGCAAACTTAATCTTTTAAAAATGCTGCGGAAAGGAAGCGAATCCTGAAACTCATCTTATTGTAGAAATTTTCATACTGCAGTCATGTGCACCCTGTTTATACAATGCGTATTTCGTATGGCAATCAGCAAGCTGATTAAGGATTAAATACATAGCAGAAAGGAGATAAGAAATGAGATATAAAGATTTTCAAGTTCATGTAAGATAAGAAAGTTCCTGATGCCGAATTTATTAGTAAAAATTTGAAGCGGGAACTTTGAGAGAGGAAAAAAAAATTTCTTACATTAAAAAAAAAGAACTTTGTTAGATTTCGAATCGAGCTGGAAATAATTTTAATAAAAGCAGATATTAAAGAAACTGCAGAACTTTGTGATTTCATTTCTTACTAAGATTTTGGATCACCATATTGGTTAAGTTCGTTCCCCTTGGAGTTCACCAGACAGCTTGAGAAATTTGATAAGAGATGATGATACTGAATAAATTTAGCTATAGTTTGCTGATTACAGTAAGTGAGGGAACATGTCTGAAGATTTTTCATATTCGTGTAAGATAAAAAAGTTTCTGATGCTGGATTACCTAGTAACAATTTGAACCGTGAATTTCTGATTTTACCGTTTTACATTAATTATCTTAAAATTCCTCCTAATGACCTGTTACCATATAAGGTATTTCTCCCGCCTTTTTAGCATGCCTTCTTGATGTAGTGAGCACACTCGGCGCGTATTCGAAAGGCCCGTGTTTCGAGTCCCGGCGAGGGCTTTGCTCATTTCTTCGATTTCCTTGTTTCGAAAAATCTTAATGACTCTACAGTGGCACCCGAACTAATAAAAAATATATGATTGATGATTCTCCACCACCAGGATTTGATGATTGTGTCCTCTAATCCCCAGTCGCCCTTTAAAAGGGGAAGTATATAAGGTATTTCTCAAGACTTCTTAGCATGCCTTCGTGGTGTAGTCGTCAGCACGCTCGGGGCCTATTCAAGAGGTCCGTGGTTCGAGTCCCGGCGAGGGCATTGCTCATTTTTTCATGTTCGTCTGCTTTCAACAACAACAACAACCAAAAAAAGCGCAAATGTCTCTACAGTAGCGCCCGAACTAAAAAAGGTGGTGGATGATGATTCTCCACCACCAGGATTTGACGATTGGGTCCCCTAATCCGCAGTTGCCCTTTAAAAGAGGGAGTATATAAAGTATTTGTTCTGTCTTCTTAGCATGCCTTCGTGGTGTAGTGGTCAGCACACTCGGCCGTATTCGGGAGGCCCGTGATTCGAATCCCGGAGAGGGCATTTTTCACAACTCTTGCTTTGAAATAAATCCTAATGACTCTACAGTCAGAATAATTTTATTGTTTATTGCTAAAACCTTTGATTTTTACCCTATGTTCTGTTTAAGAGTTTGAACTCTGTTTGAACATATATTCAGTTTTGTTTCAAACAGAGATAACGCGTTCAGAATTAGTCTGAAATGTACTCTTCAGACTACAGGCGGAATTTTGTCCCCCTTTCAGTTATATTATTCTATATCAAAAGAGCCTTCAATTCACAGTGCTCAGAAGCTATTCCAAACCCCCTCATACATATTAGCAACCAAGGGTGGTTTTTGACTTGATACAGAGCTATTTTCAATAATTGTCTGCACATTACCAGAAATGAAGGTACACTAACAAACTATGTTACTGTTGAGTGTCTCTTTTGCAAAGTGTAAGGAAATCGGACTAA
>KK117395.1:246319-280658 GCA_000611955.2 Stegodyphus mimosarum
GCAAAAGAGACAAATATTAAAATCTTAGCCAATTCTGATTTATCCTTACGAATAATTAAAGAAATATCAAACAGGCTATTGGTGCAAAATGCCTCAAACAATCTAAAATATTTTACACAATGGCTGTAAATATTAATAACTTCGTGATTTTGGGAAAGAAACCAAACTCAGTGATAAGAGCTTCCGAACCTATGCCATTACATATGCATATTTACGGACAGAAGATCTACTATCGAACAAACAATCACCCATGGAAATATCTTAGATAAGAAGAATCAGAGTTTACTTCTATATACTAAGATACATGAGATAAAAGCTTTGAATATTAGCAGATTCTTTCCTGAACTAAGGCTCTGAGAAACATAATTTTATATTTTAAAATCTTGGAATCTGACTGCAGTATAAGGAATTGCAAGCTCATCAGACATC
This sequence comes from Stegodyphus mimosarum, assembly GCA_000611955.2. Lineage (NCBI taxonomy): Eukaryota > Metazoa > Arthropoda > Arachnida > Araneae > Eresidae > Stegodyphus > Stegodyphus mimosarum. The sequence continues at coordinate 246,749 of KK117395.1, forward strand.
AGTGAAAAGATTATGGGCAGCCCAACAGTAGAGTAGTAAAAGCCGTATAGCGTTAGCCGGGTTTTTACTACAGGTAATTGAACAGGCTGGCTGCATGAGTATTCCTGTTTCTTTTATAGTAGTATTAATGCTACGCATGGGAGCTAGTTTCCCAGCAAAAGCGAGTTTGCCTCAGGAAATTCACTTCTTAAGCAGATACTCCTAGAGTGCTTTGCTATAACTAACTGATCAACCACTTAATAACTCTTATTTCACCTTACTGGTGACCAAATTTTTTAGATTGTGTACCAAAGCATTATTGTTAAGAACAGCTTGAGCTTACTCCACAACCTTTAACAATGCTTTGCAAGTCCCACTTGTTATCACCCCTTTCGTTAACAATCTAAGCAAATTGGATTTAAAATGGATTGAATTATTTGGATCCTGGCAAACGACTCTACAGCTATGTACTTGAAAGGAAAGATGCCTTTTTGAAAAACTGCTAAGAGAAAATGGCTTTGTTCCCATAACACATAGAAAAAACCCACAAAATATCGGTACAATCATTTCTTATAATAATCGGGAAAAGAAAATAAAAGAAAATGCTAGTGTTCTGCGTATTCAGCGGTTCGTTTTTTGATGGGCTGATCATTTTCAAACTAATTCTTATTTTATGGCTTGTGAGGAAGGGAATTGGACACTTCGCCCATTTATTCAATAAGTACAAGTGAATATATGAAAAGGGCCTTCAAAAGCTGAAGCATCTCGATCTTACGGGTCTTACTTGTGAGTGAGTGGTAAGAACCGCTAAACACTGTTAGTTCAATCTGAGTTCGAATAACATAAACAGCTTTGTTAGTTTACTTGTAGGGTTTATATTTATTTTAACTAACATTTATTTCAAGTTATCTTTCCTGTTTAGCCTTCATTTTTCCTCTAGAAATGCCCGTGCCAGAGTATGTAAATAGTAGTAGCATGCGCAGTTTATTCAAATTTAGCAGAAGCTAGTTGAATTAAATAGGAAAGGAAACCAGATTGTGAGATTCTTGCTTTGAAGTTATGCCAGTGAGGTTGCTCGGTAGAATTTAGATCGGCGCGTGTTGGCCTGTGTGCCTGTTTTTGCAGAAGTGCTATCTTTCAACTGTTTAATCAGTAATCTTGCTGAATTTGATGAGTTTGTGAGCGTCAAGTGGATGCATTTGTAATTTTAAAGATAAAATAAAAAGGGCTTTAAACCCTTCTTACGTTTTTGTGTAAATTCACACATAGTAGCAGTCACTACCCCAGTTTCTGACTTGAAGTTGGGGCTACGAGATTTTACATACTAGTTAATTTATCTTAAAACGTCTTTAGCAGAGGCATCCTTCTCCTTCTCTAGCTAGGCGTCGAGTTCTTCTCCGTAGTTGATGAAGTAAGCAAGCAGACATTTAATTTGTCTTTTGAAGCTTCTCTTGAACTCTGTCAGGGATGCAAAGCGGAAAATCTTTAAACAAATGTAGTAAATTTTTTTCCTAAATGTTAAAAAACATAGAAATAATGTATTTCTGTGCTTTTCTAGAATGACTGCAGATGTAATGAAAGTAACTACAATTTTTTAAAGCTTTCAATGACTTTTGAAGGAAACAGCCATTGGCAATCTATCACAATCGACCATAAGACTAAAACGGAGAAAAATTCGCATTTGAAATCCTTCTGTTTTCTTCTACGCAGTTTATTCCTGATTCTCGTGCAAAGATCCCAAAATATACTTCGACGTCCCAAAGTAATCAATAACCAGAGCTTCATCCTACAGGTTTCGTTGCTAAGGAAACCAAGGCTGCTAGACAACGCTTTCAACTGAGACGAAAATAATTTCGGATGAATTTGCTCGATTCCAGGAACTGCTTAGCTTTCCAAGAATTTTAATAAAAATAATTTCCTTATAAAGCTATAAGTACTTTAGCAGTGAATATTCAGTGATTTTTGAGGGGTGGAAGAATGGGATATTAGTGAGTTATCCCAGACGTCTAAAGAACTTTGAGTGACGATGGAGCAGCCAATATCTTCAGGTGTTTAGTAAATTATGAATTTTCTAAACATTTTTGTGCAAAAAAAAGCTATATATGCATATATTTTTCAAATTAAAAACAGAACATACAAATCCTTACTCTTTCACATAATTAAAAAGACTGCCGAAAGCTAATTTTAGCTCTTTATTTAGAATAGAAATATATATCTCTATATATTTGTTATCTTAGTTAATGGGAATTCCTTAGAAAAAAAATTCTGTGTATTTTCGAATAATTCGCATAACTTTTGATTTATTTAAATATTTTGTGTTTTATATGTGTTATCCAGCCTGTAGGGTTCTTAGAGAGAAAAATCGGAGCTATAAAGATAATCACTACGGAAATTAAATATTTTCCGAAATTATATTTATATACTATGCGCAAGCTATGCTCAAGGGGGAAAAAAGATAATAAATGTAAAATTATAAGGTTATCTTCTCCCTCCTTTTCGCGTGCCTTCGTGATGTAACCGAATAGCCCGACCGGCTAGCAACTCGGGAGCTCCAGTTTTGGAATCTCAGCGAGAACATTGCAAATTTTCACTTCTCTTTCTTCGAATAACCTAATGCCTCTACTAAGTGGTTAACTAACACCCGAACTAAAAGGTGGTGAACGATAATTCGTCACCCAGGATTTGGGAGTTGGGTTCTCTCCTTCACAGTCGCTCTTTAAAAGGGAGAGTATATAAGATAGTTTCTCGAATTTTACGGGTGCTGGATTTTTCGATTGAATCAGGTTATGCGATCATGGATTTAGGGCTTTTTTACAGCAATTTATTTCAGAATTAGAAAAAGAGAAACACGCAGGTGAGCTAGATGATAGGAAACGTTAAGATTTGGATTTCTTTCAACAAATGCGAAATCTCGTAGAGTCATACACACAGACATTGCAGTCTAATTATAAGGATAGTAGTAACACGCGCAAGCAAAAATTAGCGACACCACGTGCTATCATTAGCGAGCAAAAACAGGACAAACTTGTTAAAAATACACAAGCAAATTAGGCTAATAGTGAACACTCCGGGAACCCAATTAAAATTAATGAACACTTGGGAAATACCACACCACTAAACCACACTGGATATGGACCTAAGTTCTGAAGATGAATTCTACACTAAACCACGTGGAGACCAAGCAATATGGAGTAGAAACAAAAATAAAACTATTGCTAAAAAGCAAAGGACTGCAAATTGCTCACAACAAACAAACAATGCACAAACACTTGTAGTTGTCACAGCTCAGGTTAAAATTAATACAAACACAATTAAAAATCCTCCCATTGAGGAGAATGCTATGGATATGAGTAATAAAGATGATATAATAAATCAAAACTCAGATGTAAAGAACGACCAGCAAACGATTGAAGGAGAATTTACAAAGAAAAATAAAATTCCACCAATTAACAATCTCTGTAAGCATAAAAGAATGGAATTATGTTAGAAAAACATTTAAGGAACATAATATTGAATTTACGATAACCAATACACCAAATGGTTTAAAACGTTTCGTAAACAATGCCGACAATTACCGATTAAGTATTCGCTTACTTAAAGAGAGAACTTAGAACATCACTATTACATCCTACCTCAGGACCGAGATATAAAAGTTGTAATCAGGGGTTTATTGAAAGACGATGATCCCGAGGAGATAAAAACGGAATTAGAGGTAAAAAATTATATAATCACCACTGTGAAACAAATGACCAGACGGGGAAATGGGGAAGTAACCAAGCTCCCCTTATTTCTTGTTTCCTTGCCACGGACCGAAAGATCGGCAAAAATACATAATGAGCGATTTCTAATGGACATAAAATCCAAAGTAGAACAATATAGAGGACGATCGGGATCCCTGCAATGCTACAGGTGCCAGGGGTTCCGTCACACTCAGAATGGGTGCAATCACTCATCTAAGTGTGTAAGATGCGGGGAAACACATTTTTTACATGAATGCCTCAATAAAAACAAAGACACGCCTCCAAGGTGCGCAAACTTCAATTTAGATCACACCTCCAATTTTAGGGGGTGGGAAAATTTCCGAAAAAGAATAATAAGGAAAAACCTAAAATATATGCCAGCCGAGTCGTTGAGAATAAGACTTTCACGCAGGCCTTATCCACTGAAATCTATACCGAAACCATCAGCGAGGCCAAGAAGGTCTTTTCAGATTTAGCTGAACTTGTTTCAGTAATTAAAAGCTCCCGCTTTCTCATATCCCAAAAATTAAGACAAGTTCAAAATCAAACAAATAACACACCCAATCTTGCACAAAATAATGGACAAACACAACACTAATAAAGCTCCATTGTGTTAGCTTACTGGAAGGCGTGCTGCGTTCACAACAAAATTATGGAGCTTCAAAATTTCTTAATTGATAATGACGTTGATATTGCACTAATCACCGAAACCTACGCGACATCAAGTAGGAGCATAAATATAACGAATTTTCGCTCTTATCGGTGCGGCAGGACGAGTCATAAAGGTGGGGGGTCGCTATCTATGTATATCACTCCTTGCAATCATGTCTAATTAATGAGATCAGAGGAACTAATTATGAGGCAGTTACTCTTGCAGTACATCTCTCTTACTATGGCACAATTTACTTTACCTCTGCCTATAGCCCTCCAAACACGCAGCTCAATAACAACATCATCTCAAGCTTTTGCCCCGATGATAAGCCATTTATCACCACTGGAGACCTAAATGCAAAAAAATACTGAGTGGGGCTGTCATCGCACAAATAAAAATGGGCGGGCCTTATATAGCTATCTCCTAAATACCTCAATTGCGCTTAGCGCGCCTGCAGAATAAACATATAGACTCGATAACCTTCAGAGAGCGGATATTCTTGATCTGCTGCTCACTAATACGGCCATTCCAATGACTATGGAGGCTCGACATGAATTGTCGTCTAATCACATTCCTGTGGTGGTCACGCTTGGCACTACAAAAGCAAACAGCAGATTAAAATTTAACTAATTGAAAAAACAGATTAAAATCACTAATTGGGACTTTTACGAAGAAATACTGAGTATGAATCCTCCTGCACTGGTCAGTCTTAAAACACGGAAAGATATTAATGCTGCGATCAGTTCTTTTGCTCAAAGCATTGACCACGCCACTGACAGTTTTTTACAGTTAGTCACTAAGGGGAAATACGCAAGAAGACTTCCACGCCGCATTAGAGAGTTAATACAGGAGCGTAATCGCTTAAGAAAAAGGTGGCATCTTACATGGAGCCCGCAGATTAAGAAAGAATTAAATCACCTTGATAAAGAAATTAAGAAGCAAATTGACCAGCACAGGCTGGAAGTTTCGGAGGAAAAAATATTAAGGTTAAATCCCACGGATGGAACCCTATGGGCTTTTATCAAGAATCTAAAAGAAAGCCAAATAGTATTAGGCCAATTTTACAGACACTAGCATTGCCATCACAAACCAGGAAAAAGTTGCAGTGCTTGCAGACTACTTAGAAAATCAGTTCATGCCTAATCGTACACCACGCAACTTAGATTTCACATATGAGGTCTGTCACTTTGAAAAAGATTGGTTAAATGCACCTTCCGTCAGAAGCCAGATCAAATATGCATCTCCACTAGAAATAAAAGATGTCATTAAGAAAGTAAAGGCTCGTAAAGCACCAGGGCACGACTCTATCAGCAACATTGCTATCAAACGTATGCCTATTAACGTTATTACAAAGTACACGAGCATAATTAATGCTTGCCTTAACATCAGTTATTTTCCCAGCGCATGGAAATATACAAAAATAATCTTGCTATCTAAGCAGGAAAGGACGCCACCAGGCCGGAGGGATACAGACCCATCAGTCTACTCTCTGGTCTGGGGAAAGCTATATGAAAGAGTAATACTAAGCAGGCTTAAGCCGTTTCTTGAAGTCCTACCTCCCAAGCAGCTCTGGTTTCGTCGAAATTTGTCTACCACTAAGCAACTGGTAAGGTTGGTAGAGTTCTGCGGTAGTGCTTTGCATCTAAGACAAAATGTTGCCATCCTCATGCTGGACGTGGCGAAAGCTTTCGACCGCGTCTGGCATGAGGGGCTAATTTATAAGCTTATTAAGTACAATATTGACAGTGAAATAATTGAGCTTCTGGTCTCCTTTATTACAAATAGAAAATTCTCAGTATCTATTGGAAAGGATCTCTCAGATACAAGGACAATCAATGCCGGCGTCCCACAGGGGAGTATTTTAGGCCCGATTCTGTATCTACTGTATGTTGCTGATTTCCCGCGTACTCATTTCGATCGGAACAACTTTCTCGGGTGTTACGCAGACGACACAGCTTTAGCTTTGAAGTTTGCTAATGCAAATAACGCGGCGAAGAAACTGCAGGAAATCATGCCTGAGGTGGAAAAATGGTGTACATTGTGGAGAATCTCAATTAATGCGCAAAAGTCACAGCTTCTAGTTATCCGCAGAAAACATACGCAGACACCACTCAAAAGGAAACTCTTATTTATTTAATGAAGTTGTTCCTCAAGTCACCAAAGCCAAATACCTTGGAGTAGTCTTAAATAAAAAACTCACGTGGAAGGATCACGTAGCAAATGTACGAAATAAGGCATTTGGTATAATCAACAATCTGAAGCCCCTTCTGAGCATTTTTCCAGTTTGGACATCAGGAGAAAAAGACTCTTTTATGTAATGAACATTAGGCCTGTCATTAATTACGCCTCCCCTGCTTGGTGTACTGTCAAAAAGAACGTACATAAATTGCAACTCATACAGAATATGATTTTACAAATGATCACGAACGCGCATTTTTATGTTAGCAACGTGACTTTGCATAAGGATTTAAGGATCCCTACGATGGAGGAGCACCTACAGCGTCTAAATAGAAACTTCTTCGCGAAAGCTGTAAACTGTTCTCATCTGGTAAATCTCAACACGTTAAACAACGTTATATTGGAAGAAGATAGTGACAAAAGATCCTTAGCGGCCCACCTTACAAATGACTCGAACTTCCGTACTTGATATCCTCGGCGTACAATATCTTATATATATTGTAAATATTGTATCTAAGTAGTTTTATTTTATTTGTACAGTACTGTTTGCCTTACATATGCTTTCTGCAGTTAGCTACCATTTTTCACACGTTAGGACGACTTTCGCACCTTGGCTAATTTCCATGATCGCATTGATTGCAGGCCGCGCGATGTTTCGGCCCCCCTCTTCTAACTAACCTCCTCTTCTCCCTAGGGATACTACGTACGGACTGAATCCCGTGATGCGCCCTTGTGGCAAGCATTCATCGAGCCGGAGAAACCGCATTTTGTGTGGTATTCCGGCTATACAATATTAGTCAGTCAGTCAGTCATAGTTTCTTCGTCCTTTCCGCATGCCTCCGCGGGGTAACTGAATAGCACATCCGGCTAGCATCGGGAAGTCTGGGGTCACAAATCCCGATGAGGACATAGCGGATTTCTTCTGTTTCCTAACATCGAAAAATTCCTAATGACTCTACAAGATAATTAGCATGTATTTGTATTATTTATTTGTGTTTGCATTACTTACGACTCTGCTATGACATTCAGTTGTACAGCGTGCTTTGGCAAAATGAAATGCATTTGCTTTGAAATTGTATCAATTTAATGTCATGAAATTCGTCCGAAATTTTAAATTCAAATAATTAACTCTATTCTGTTAGAAATATTCAATTGAAAATATAAGCAACTCTTTGTAACACATTTATTAAAAATACGTTACAACACAAAACCATGAGAACTGGAAGCTGAAATGTGTTTTATTAGCTCAGTTTTCTGAGATTAATATCTATCTCAGAAAACTTAAGCTTTGTACAGACAGAAAACTTAAGCTTTGTAGATTAATAGCTTTGTACAGACTCAGGAAAAGGGGTCTTAATTGGGAAAGCTTTCTTTATTACGTACGTACAACTGAGATTTCTAATATTCTTAGCATGCAAAAAAGCAGACAACAGAAATAATTCTAAGAAAAAAAAATACTGAAACTGAATTTTGTGACATACTGTATTTACTCGCGTATTTTCTTCTTTCTTTTTGCTACTTTTATTATCCAAAAAACAAGAAGAGAAAATTGTGTAAATAATTTAATTTCCGAAGGACTCGGTTACATTAAGAATATAACAAATTAAAAGTTGTCGTAGATAAACTATAGATAACTATAACAATATTATTGCTTTAAAAGAAATCTACCTTACAATGAGAAAACAGAGTAATATTAATATTACAATATCTAATAAGATATATTCACTTCTGCTTTCCTGTAATTTGAATTTCGCCCATTATTGTAGTGGTCTCTGCCAGTCCTTAGGCCTCAAATCCTCCATAAGTAATTAGAGAAGATGAATGTGCAGCTGACTTAAAAAAAATTGTAGATTGAATGTCAGTTCATGTTTGTTCTCTGTAATTTATCGGTTCTTGCATTAGTCTGGTATAAAGTTCAACGGTTAGAAGAGAAGAGTTCGACGTAACTTTCGCAGGCGTTTACCAGTGTTTGTTAGTGAGTAAAATAATCATTACGTGGACGTTAATCATAATTATTAAAATACCTTCACAAAAGGAAATATCATAGTATTAATTCTGTATCAAAATGTTATTTACTTAAACACCAAATGTTCAAAGTCTCACGGAACAGTTGTAAAAAATATTTCATGTGTATGCTGCAAAATTTATAAAATATCCTCACTAAGCAGTTCTTGGTGTTTAGCGTTTTTCAAAAATTTTACGTTTTGATATTCTAGTAGTTTGGCAGCTTTTTGTTTGTTTGTTTATATATTATTTTAGTTCTGAGAATATATTTGTTTGTTTATATATTATTTTAGTTCTGAGAATATATTTGTTTGTTTATATATTATTTTAGTTCTGAGAATATATTTGTTTGTTTATATATTATTTTAGTCTGTAATAAATTTAAGAACCTCGTTGAACTTCTCTATGTTAACGAGATCTAAAAGCATTAAAAAATTATAAAACTTTTATTTCGTGTTTACAAGAAACGCGTTTTATAAGATAATTTAATATTATAGATTATAAAGTATTTTAAATCTGCACTTCCTGTAATAATTGTCTGCAATTGCTAACAATATCTCCTATCAAGTAAAAATATTATCCTAAGATTTTGAAAGAAATATTTTTAAAATTATGAACTCATTTACAATTAAAAAATTAATACTCTTAATTTATTTTATGATAAAAATTATTTTAATGTATTTTTTCCATGATCATTGTTGCATTGTTCTTCTCATTACTATCGTAATGAATAAGAGGAAATACAGACCATCTTACTTTGGAAATTTCCTGGGCAGCTGGAGTGCATACAAACCAACAGAACGAAAATATGTATACGTGAAGACATCTGCAAATCTGCAAGAGAGGTCCTATCATAAGAATATTTTTCCTTTTTAAATTTCATCTGTAAACTTCACTCCTCCTGAGCTGGTCATTCGTATCGCCCATATGTTGGAAGTGGACAGTATGGAGGAGATTAGCTACTATCACAGGACTAGAACCATCGTTTCTGCGGTGGTTCGTTCAGGATCGACATGGACTCTAACGGTACTCAAGTCTGTCTCGGGCTGTGTAGTTGCTATAAGTTAAATAATTATAAGGATGGTCCTTGGGGGCTTCAGCCTCTCTAGATCGCCTCTGGTGCGAGAGACCATAATAACCATGTATGGGCTACTAGATGGCCTAAGTCTAGGTGGATCTTGCACTGGTGCAAAGGTGTAATGTAAACTTCACTACACATCGACGAATTTATTCATTCATGTTATTGATTTTATACTATACAAAACTTAAGCAAAGTTTTTATTTAAAATAAAAATGACTATAGTTTTGGGTATTTAAAAAAAGGAAGCAAATGAATACAGTTATAAATAACGTTAAATTAAAAATCACATTTTATGTAATATCAGAATACTACAGATTTCACTGTTCTTTCACATGAAGATGACAGTTGATATAAAACTGAGTCATAAAATATCAATGACTGTGCTATAAAACATCGAAGTAAGAGATGTTGTACAACCTACTGTTGTCTTAATCCCAATTCTTTCAAACTTTATGTGTCATGGTATAAAATGCTTTGTTTTTCTCAACCGAAATACATGAAAAGTTTGAAATTTAAATAATGTTCGCTGCTTCTAAAGTCACTAGAAGAACTCTTTCTGTTTTCACGCATTGTCTTGCTTTATGTAATTACCATTCGGAATATCTTTTGCAGGTTTGTGGCCATTGCAAATAGACACAGGGGAAGATGTCAGATTTTCGATCTTCATTTCACGTCGTCTGCAACTCTTGGCAATAATGGATCCAATCAAAAGAACAACCTGTAAAAGTAATTTTGTAATTAATAGAAAAAGGAAACTAGAAGAAAGTGTGAAGAAACTATTCATGTGTATGAGAGTGCTTCGGAAATGTTTTATCCTTCCGACCCATGTGTATCTAGTTGCAAGTTATTGCAGCTCACAGTTGAGACTTATTGCGATCCACATATTTATACTTGCTCTAAAAAAAAAAAAAAAAACCAAAAAAAGATAAGAAGAAGGAAAAAAGGGAGATTCAGAGAAGAAAATAATGTACTAATAAATTAATAATAAATAATTATGAAGTACTAATGAATTAATAATAAATAATGATGGAGTACTAATGAATTAATAATAAATAATGATGAAGTACTAATGAATTAATAATAAATAACGATGAAGTACTAATGAATTAATAATAATTAACGATTAATGCATAATATGAATTCATTCATAATTGTAGGTAATCATATGTAATTATACAGTAAGTAAAAGAGTACTCCAAAATTTTGAGGATAGATAAAAAATTATCTCGCGACTCACACTTTGAGCACCAAAATATATGTATAAAATTAGCACAAAATTTTCATCTACAGTGGGTAAATGTAAATAATATTAAGAACTATGTAAAAAGAAATACAAGCAGACTTAAATTAATCAGAAAACATATAAGCGTATGTTTTAATTAAATGAAAACTATGCCTTTCAGAATGCTCAGAAATTTAATACGTACCCTGTCTGCTTTATTCTGTGCCCTAAAAATATCTTTTATTTTTTAGTTATTAGGTAAAGCTACTTTGATTGTGGCAAAACACACAAGGGCTACCTGCCCAAGGGAAGGTTGCCACAGTGGAAAACTTTAGGCAGAATAGAATGTTTTCCCGTTACATATTGAGAAAAACGATGAAAACTCCTATCTAGCCATCTCTTTCATCAGAATTTGAACCCAGATCGAACTACCCCTGTTCAACATTCTTAGCGCTCGGTCACTGGTTGGATCCAACTAAAGATTTGTTTTGAATTCAGCTGGAAATACAAAACAATCATAATTAACTTAAACTACTTTTGTTTCCAACGCGATTGACGAAAACAATTAATTAAATTATTTACAACTCAAAAGTTTAGACTTAGATCTTAGTAACTTGGCTATGCTATTTGTACGACCTTTTATTCAACTAAATTTTCAAGCAGAGGAGTATTCTCCAAATGGTTGCAGGAGGTATGGAATCAACAAGAGGCTAGTATTATTCCTGAAGAGCCCATCTCATATAATGGTTGCTCTAAGTTCCTTTCGAATTGGCTGGTGACATTTCCAAGCATGCCAATAAGATTGATGTTAAAGGACTGAGATGACCGTAGAAGCAACTCTAACTCAGAATCGTGATCTTAATGCTAATTTGAGGCAAATCGTGCAAGACGGCTCTGTTGAAAATAGCCGTCTGCTTCAGCCAATATTACAGCCATAAAATGAGTGTGCGTGATCGACGGCAATATTAAAGTAAGCTGTAGTGGCAAGAGTTGATTTCAGACATACCAGGCTACCCACTTTACTCCAGGTAAATATTTCTCAGACCCTCGCCATCAATTTAAAAATCTGTCTTTTGGGAATAGGGGTCCATGAATTCATTCTGTTTGCGCCATATTCTGGTTTGCCGTTTGAATGTTGGAGTAGGAAACAAGATTCTTTGGACCAAGAAAATTTTTTAGAATCATCTAATTCAGACGTCACTGTGTACACAGCAACTGTGATTTCCTGATTTTCAATGATGGCATAGGAACCCTTTAGGGTCTTCGTAAACCCATCCGTTGCAAAACCCATCGTATTGTGGATATGCTTTGAGATGAACCTGAATTGTACTGAGCTACTATTTATCATATTGTTGGTAATTTTGTTGCAGAGGATAATTTGTGCCAGTCTCCTTTCCCCTCTTTTGTTCACCATCATTTTTTGACCAGAATTGCTTTTATTGTCTGAAACCTTTTGCTTACTTGTCACTCTCTAAACATCCGAGATAATGTTATACAAGAAAAGGCTAGAACTAAGCGTTTCACAGAAGTTGTGGCCGAATCTTCTTGCACCCAAGATTATGGTTCGCTCAAAGTTACTCAGATCTTTCATCTTATGAATTTTCACACTAATCGTAGTGGTAACTATTTCATCTCAAAATGAACGTACCTTATATAAATAATTCCTGGCTGTTAATTCACAGTACATAACTCGCCCATTTAAAAAAGTGTGCCTTTAATGTTTTGCTCTTATTTTTTGTAGGTTCATCATCATTATGTGCTGGTCATTCAATATCATCTCAAAGAGTAAGAGACTAGTAGGTGCTAGATCCTCCCGAAATCTGTCTGCATCAATGAAAATATTACATTACGTGAGTTCTTTATTTCTATAGGCTGCGCACACGATTTCAGATGTTTGTCCTAAAGTTTCACTACCATTAAAGCAAGATTTGTATTATTTCTAGTTGATAAATCTTTGAATCCGTGAAAGCAAATATTTACTGCATAAAATCGAACAAAAGTTATTTCATTCGAACTTCTTTCATGAGTTGGCGATATTTAATGTAGCAAATTGACATGACTTGCTAATTATTGCCAAAGTTTTTCAATTTCAACTTCACTGCAATTAGTTTAAAGGAAATCAATCCTAAGCTTTCATAGATATATTATAAATTAGCGTTGGAAGAAAAGCAGTAATGTAGTTTCGTTTCCTTCGATTCAAAGAATATTTGGTTATTTATATGCCTGAAACATGCATTGAGGTTCTGCTTATAGTATACTTAATCGGAATACTCAGATCCATTGTATTGTTGGATGCAATAAATTCGAGAGTCTAAATTTTATAATGTTCTAGAATTTTGAATATTGAATATTGAAATTTTGAATTATGAGGTAGCTAGATGTCTGAACTCAAAACTTATGTCAAATAAGTGTGAAATGTACATATGAATAATCGTTCCTTGAAAACTTATACCTATGTATCTGTCTTCTGATACAATGCTGAAGAAACAATCAAAAAGATTACGTTGATCAAATATGATCTGCAAGGAACTGTTATCTATGTATGAGAAAGGCTTCCTTTGGCTTACTTAAATTTCATTTAACAAAATGATTTGCATTATTTTTCTTTACATTATTGTTTCACAGCCTCAGCGATGAATAATGCTAAACGATTTTCTGAAATTTTAAAGAATGTTCTACTTCTTTTAATCATATTTAATTCATAACATCTTAACATTCATTTATTGGTTACAATGATATGTGTACAGGTGCGCATGCATACATCCTACATATATTTGATTATCCTAAAACAGAATTTACAAAACTTTACAAAAGTTTCTGCATAAAATACTCATTGAAAGTCCTCGCTGTATTAATAATTTGATTTCTTTCTAACTAAGAAAGTGTCTAATTTGTGTAAGTCACTAGACTTTAGATCATAGACATATGCTCTATATCATAGACATATTAGTCTCCTATAGACATCATAGTCTATCTGTGCATTTTTTTTCATTCTTTATAAAAGTTTTTTCCCAAACAGAAAAATAGAAATTACTTCTTAAAAAAATATACTCAGCTTATTTGGCTTAGTAGTAACACTAATATGAATAACGTGGTTTTAAATTTAAGATGAATATTTTTGTGAAAATAAAGAAATATGTATTTGCGAGCCGATATTATACATCTTTATACTAGTATTTTAATATCTGTTTCGCTTTATAATATTTAGTTTAGATGCTGATATGTTAAATTCCATATGCTCCTGAAGTCTTTTAAAAATAAAAATGTGAATTATTTAGGCAAGGCAATGTTTATTTAAATGACACCTCGTTTTTAAAGTACTGATACAAAATATATTTTGGTTATTTAGGTTTGCCTGAAAAAAATAGTTTAAAAGAAAGTATATTAAAAATGGTTATGTTATTTCAGTGCTATAAAAAACTGAAAGTATTCATTGTTTTCAGAACAAATACGTTTGTTATAATTTTTAAAACTGAATTTTGTATCAATAATTTTTACAGGAAATTAACGAAAAAAATCTGATGTAGTTTATATAGGAGGATATTTATCAAAATTGTTCATCATAAAAAATAAAGTTTATTTTCTGTTGATTATTTCCTCTTTAGTTGCATTAAATAAGTTCACTAAATTATCATCTAATGTATACAAAAAGTACTAGTACTTACCAAAATGCTTTCTAGAATTAGGAGAGCCATTGACGCATTCGAAAATCCAAAGGTATCTAAAAGATAACCGCCGATGGAAGGACCAACGAAAGCTCTAAAAAAAAAAAAGGGAAAAAAATATGCAGGATTAAAATGACGTAGCTCACCTGTATAATTTTCAATAATAATACATACAGGACACCTGGTAGCTTTTTAAAGAAAACATAGTATCCGATACCAAAAGTATGTAATTTAGATTTGAACAGTGTAATTCTTTAATTTTTTAACTCCAATAATCATGTAATTCTCAGACATTTTTGTTTGGTAATCAGTTTTTAGGATTTTAGTTGAATCTTTAAACAATGGTGGTTCTAGGGATAGTGTAGTAAAGTATTTCAACTATTCAGCGATATGTCGATTAGCCTTCAGCTATTATGAATATTCATGTGAGTTCTTCACATATTTGTTGTTATTCATGATAAATCTGATAGAATGTAGATTTGACAACATGTTCGGTAATTAAGGAGAGATGGCTTAGGCATTGCCGAAAGAATAAACCTGTCTAGACCTGTAGCACGTGTTCTGAAGTTTTACGTACTTGGTCGATTCTAGGTGTAAAGATTTCTTCTTGTGGAATGTGAGTTTTGAATGTGATATTGAAATAACTCTTATATTCTATAAGAGAACCTAGCAGACAATATGAGACTGAATCACTCCAAGAAAAAAATGAAAGGATTATACTTCGTGTAGAACTAAGTGCACTGATAATTGAGCGACGAAATGTTGTTTTAAAAGGTGTAGGGATTTATATTTATTTCAAATAACCAGTTAAATTTAATTTGAAGCTCTTTCCTATAAGCCTTCATTCCCCTAATTGTCAATGCCAGAATATTTCAATTTGGTAGCGCTCGGCTAGAAGATTTTTTCCTGTGGAATGTGAGTTTTGAGTATGATATTGCAATAACTCTTATATTCTATAAGAGAACCTACCAGACAATATAAGACTGAATTACTCCAAGAAAAAAAAATAAAAGGATTATACTTCGTGTAGAACTAAGTGCACTGATAACTGAGAGAAGAAAGGTTGTTTTAAAAGGTGTAGGGATTTATATTTATTTTAAATAATCGGTAAAATTTAATTTGAAGCTCTTTCCTATAAGCCTTCATTCCCCTAATTGTCAGTGCCAGAATATTTAAATTTGGTAGCCCGCGTAACGAATGCAAATTCTACCTGTGGGAGAAAAAGTTTAAATATCGAGTTCTAGAAGGGAAAGTTAGAGAGTCTGGGAAACTTCTGTGCGTATTTGTAACGCAAGCTTCGGCTTAGCATTTGTTACTGGTTAGACGTGGCTTAACAGTTATTATCTTGCTGCCACTAAACTCATCTACGCACTGTAGGATACAGGATTGGTTGAGCCCTGTAGTTTAATTCTACTACTTGTTAATATCTTGAATTCTTGAGTTTTGATTCTACTGTTTCAGTTACCGCCCAAGCAGAGGCGCAGTATCTTAGCATCGAGTTGACGCATTGCAAATAATTTAAAGAGCGTAATAAAGGGTAGTTTTAACCCTTCTTCTATGCAGTCACTATTCTCCAGATTCCACACAAAAGATAGACAGTAGAACCTTACAAAGGAATTTACAATTTTTTAGCAGGTATCTGTGACGTTTTCACTGACTGACATGACAGGATTTTGTCACGTTGTAGGAGCCGAATTTACAATTGCTGCTTGAGAAATGGAACAGTAGAGGTCAACCTGAAATCTTGTTTTTTTGACCTCTTTTGTCCTTGTTTCATCATCTCTGACATCAGAAAAATCGTGAATCTCATTTACGAGAAACAGAAATCAATTTTAAGCCGATGGACGGACAATATTGCTTTGGTTTCTATGCTGTTATTGAAAAGAAAGTGTTTTCCAAGAACTAAAAATCTATTAATGAAGATTATGTCTCAAATCAACTTCCGGTAAAACTAATGCATTTGCTTTAACTTAAACTACTTTATGACTTTTGAAAGTGGAAGATTTATTGCAGACTTCCTGTTTTGATTTCGATTCGTGAGTAGAAGCCTATGTTGCTGTTTGTCAAAGAATGATTTTGTAATTTAAGCTTATCTTGCCCGAGAGGCGACGCCAATTCTGCACGATTTCTCTAAATCTACTGAAAGGAAATATGTATCGTAAATACTTGTTAATCGGTCGAAACTAAATGCAGAATCTCTCATTTTTAACGCAGTTTCCCAAAGAAAGTTACACTGAAATATTTCAGTACTTTTCACTCATTCTTAAAAACTTTATCTATGATATATCGACAATTCTGCTTGATAGTGACAACTGATGCAAACTTATGTTATTAAAGTATCCATAACCACCGGACAGCCCCCCTTTTTTAATTATTATAATTTGATCTTCCAATTTACATATTATGATTAAAGAAAAGTAAAATTTTGGAAAAGGTTAGAAAAAGAAAGAATTTTGTTTATTTATTTATTTGAATTTTTCAATCGGAAAGTAGGAAAAAGTACTGTATAATTTACAAACACAGAAAAAATAGCAACTCAAAAAGCAAATAATATATTAATATTTTGTTAATTTGATAGAAATTACACTGATTTTTCAAGACTGTTCTTATTCATATAACTCTAGTTGCTTAGAAACTACAAGAGCTAGGATATAATTATATAAAAAGTTTCATAAATAATTGGCGGAATGCCTCCATTAAATTTATACAACTAAAAACTTATTAATGTTTCATCATAAGTTTAGTTTATTCTCCTCATATTTAAAATATATCTGCGAATTTTTAAGTCATTTCAACTTTAAAATTTTAATTTATGATATTTCAGGTAAAGAGAAATTACAAAAATTTTCTTTTTGAGGAAAGCAGAAAGTAACTTTAAACACATTTTATTACTTTTGCCGAACTATATGGAAACATTAAAATGATCCATTTTTAAAAGTTTTATCTTCTTTTCTGTACGAAAAAGTATTTTCTTTCTTCTTGAGTTATTTTAAAACTTTTCTGCGATTTCTCATGTATTTTTTGTCACTCACATGTGCGAGTCTTAATCTCAACCTGATGGAGGTTCAATTATTAACTAAATATCTCTCTGTTTTTGATAATAAAACCTCTGGATTAATTTTCAACTTTTCTAAAATCTTGATATTCACCATTAAATTTTATAACAGCATATATACCATCGCACTGTCTCAACGTTTTTCTTGTAATTGTGTGAAATCACATAGAATATTTAGTGTTTGAAATAATTCTTAGAGAGACAATGCGAATTTTGCTTTTGTTTGTTAATCACTAACCGTTTTGCATTCCAAAATTTCAAAAATATAGTAATATAAAATTGTATGGATATTCTTGAATCATTTTCAAATAAGTAATTCTCTTTTGTGTTCTGACTTCAGCTGAATAACATCCTTTCTGTCTTAATATTTTAGTTTAGGGTAATTTTTATAAATTTGGAAATGTATATATCATTTAGAATATACTTCAGAATCTCTTTCGACATACTTCAGAAGTTCTATTTTAAACTTTTTATTTCTTAAAAATTGCAGTATAAAGGAAATAATATGAATCACTAACTGCATAAAAAAGAGAGAATGAAAAATGTATTACATTTTTATGATAATTTACAAAATCAGTGTCATTAGTATAATCAGAAAAGTCTATGGTGAAGCACTGCAGTTCCATATTATTTATAGAAACTGAAAGTCATAGAAAACTGAAATTATACTGCACCGTAAATGACAGAAAAATTCCAGTTTTTGCCAAAAACAGAAACATACAGTTATTCATGTTCTGGGTGGGTAACTTAGCAACGTTGAGGCAGCTGTTTTCATATAAAGCAAATCCTAATAAAAAAATCCACCAATGAAGCTGATACTCGACGACATCTGCTGTACAAGCTTTTTATTTCACGTGCGCTATTCATGCGAATAATGCTATTTTTTTTTCATTCTAAAATGTCCATTTCTTTCTAAATGATAGAATAATAAAAGTAATTCGTTTATAAGAAACTTGGACACGGACTGTTTCCAAGTATACTGTTTCGATGTCACTTTTCTCTACCGTTCTTGTTAAGCCAGATTTCGGTTTGCGAATTCGGAAAACTGCGTTTTACTGCGTCTGAAAGTAGTAACTAAAAAAAAAATTCAATTTAAACTATTCTGAAAAATTCAGTTTTAAAATTAATAATGCGTTTTTTTCTCGTCCCCCTTCCAATTCCTTTCATGAAATTAATTCTCATTAATGAAACTGCTTTATATGATATACGGATGCGAGATATATGGGTTTGGAGTAGGCAGTCACCAGAGATTCCTGATCTAAAAGGAAAAAAATCCAATTTTAATGAGACAAATGAAAATACACGTAAGCAAGCAAAGAGAAACTGTAGCATTAAAAAAGGCAAGAGTGGTCAGGAGGAATTATCGCAAGTTGCTGATTACTCTTAAATAAAAATGCAGTGGAATTCCAGTGCATTCAGAACATTCCTTGGAAATTCCTACAGGTCTTGTAGCAGAAAAGCTAGAACACTTCATAAAAAGTATTAAGGATATACGAATACATCTGAAAAAGGTGTCAGATACCTAGCCTCAATTAAAAAGTATTTCCTTTCTTCTTGAGTCATTTTAAAACTCAATTTAAAAACAAAATTTAAGGGATTGAACAGTTTTTAATTACAGATGTTCGAAACATGTATTCGAGAATATTAAATAACGTTGTAAAACAGAAGAAACTATATTAAAAGAAAATAATTTTTTAATTACGAATAAAAGGATTTTCTTCATTATATAGAAGAACTCAGAGAAAAAAATAATTGTTTCAAAAATGTTATAAGCATATGTGCAGAAGTGGCTGTCTAATCTCGTCATCTCGAACATCAGCGATCCTGGATCGAAGAAAAAAGAAAATTATAATCCTCGGAGTTTGTAATATCAGAGACTTGGCATTTTTAATTAATTAAGGCTTTCAGTACCTTAATTAAAGTAGTCGAAATTTTGACCACCTTTCTTAATAATTTTCTTCTTTACACATGACAAGCACCCGTTATTCTCTAAAGTTTCATTTGTTGGAATTGCAAATTATCCGATTCCGTTGACACTTACGGCATGATGTTTTGTATTCGTTAAAGTCTTGTCTTCTAATTTACATTTTATGATAAAATAAAGCATTAATCTTCAGAGGGGAGTAAGCTTTTTCTATTATCTTAATCTTTTAATATGAAAAACATGGGGAAAATAACAAAATTTGCAGGACGCAAAGGGTTGTTATTGAAAAACAACTCAGTATGTTTATCTTTTACAAATTTCTTAATGACAGCAGTGACATTCTGCAGGAAATAAACTAGTCTTAACATCATAGCATATGCCTACTTCCATGCCTCTCAAATTAACTTCACCTTTTCGTTGCCCTGCGTTGGCAACATACCTTTCGGATTTGTCTGCAATGGAATCGGTCTTTGGAACATTTTGCTTTACATATATCATCATGTTATCCTATAATTTCTTATATATCTGTTCGTACTCGGATGTTTTTATGTATTATTTTCGTTAATCAATAACAGCACTTTAATATGAAAAGTATAGTAGCGGAATTTATTAAAGTTATTTAGAAAAAAAAATACACTTTCGATTTCGGCGCCATTCGAACAACGGAAGCAAACATTTTGGAGGCACCGACGAGATTCGACCTCGCGATCGCCTGTTTACCAGGAGCTTATTATTATAAAAGCTACAACAGTTAGAATTTAATTCTTGTAAAATGTTCGTAAAAATTGCTTTAATATCTTAACCGAGCCTACATTAACCAGAAATTAACTATTGTTTCTTTGTGAATGCAGTCTGCTCCTTTCATTCGTCTACTTAACGTGTGTCTAAAAATTTCAAAGTGTTTCAAATTAAAATTGTTACATTGTTTCAGATAAAGAAAAATCAGAAAAAATATTCATTTTGAGAAAACGCGAAAAATAACTTTAAACACAATTTTTACTTTTCGTATACTTTGTTGAAGCATTAAAATGCTGCAGTTTTAAAACATTCACTTTTTTTTCCCTGTATGAAACAGTGTTGCTTTTTTTGTTATGCGATTTTAAAAGTTTGCCTCACTTCTTTAGTAATCGGTAGAATGTTATTTAGAATCATGCATTCGTTTTTGTTTAAATGTGTATATGTGCCACATCCATAAAAACCATGGGAATGGTTTTAAACTTTCGTAAAACCTATGAGCAATCTTAGAATTCACAATTAAATTACATTAGGGAGAGTTACGACAGTGTTTTAAGTTTTCATAGTCATTAGCTTCGTTCACATTTGTGGAACAAGTATAAGCTGTAGCCAATCAGAGATCGGAGAAATAGTCGACAGGATGCCAGTTCATGTTTGCTTCGCTGCGACTGGTCTTTTCGTATACCAAGTTGGCATAAAAATGAGCAGCTAGAACGTCTAGAAAAATCCCTAGACCAGTTTCTGTCACGTAGCAATGGCTGGTTGCCTAGCAATGGATGTTCGGTTTATGCAAGTTGTGACCATAAGGCCTTCGCCTGAACGTGCCCTAATAAAAATAATACATTCCTCATTCCTAACTTTAGGGTAAACAAGCAATTCTTTTTCGTATTTTCTGTCCTATAGTTTCTTTAATATGAATACAATCTAATCGCGTAGAAACATGGACAATAGAGACTGGTAAAGTAATTATTAAAAATTTCTAATCTAAGAATTTGACTACATGTGTGTATGCTGTTATCAATCATTTATGTTTTGAAGAGCTGGCGATATGTGTTTTATGAATATCAAATCTCTTATGTATGCAATTTTTAGAAAACAATTTTGCGAATATTGATGCTTTCCATTTTGACCGTTTTGACTCTGAAAAGATAATTACGAGATATAATTCGTAGCACAGTATTGCTTTATAGAGTCAGAAAATTAAACCGAAAAAGAAAGCTACAAGTTTCGGGAGAAATATTTAGCAGTAATACATTTAAGCGAATTAACTGAAAAACAAAAATCAAGTTACAAGATGTAATTCGATTTATCCAATGGAGAAATTTTTATTTATAAATATTTATTTATCTATAACAGAATCTAGTATGAGATCTAAATGTAAAGACACAAGCATGGAAATAAGCCTAAACTTACGGCATGCGAATCCCTATTTCTAGTTTAAATAATAGACTTCCAAGTAATAGTAAAAAAGCTTTAACTGGAGTTTTGAATAAGATAAAAACAAATTTTCTAAACAGAAAGTCTAAACAGAAACAAATCTAAACAGAAAACAATTCTAAACAGAAAAAAAAGCCTGTAAGGTTATTTTTTAAACGAACCAATTATTTCTTATGAATGTTCTTAAACGGCGCGTGCATGCTACGTTTAGTCTGCCAACTTCGATAGTTGTAATTCTTCGGCTTTGCGTTATTTCGCTGCCGACAAATTAATTTTGACGATCCAGTTAGAATTGCTGGGCTAACTTAGAATACATTTAAATTGTGTGGTTTTGGACTACTATTTCACGTTTAAAATAAATTTGACTATTCCTTTAGTTGCATCACCACGAGCCGTGGCTGATATTGTTAGCACAAGAACGTGCATTTATGCTCTAAGTTCTGTTAAATAAAAAAGCTTGTTTAAATATTTCCCTGACTTTGTAGTTGTTTTCAAACATAGCGATAATTCGCTTCAAGTCTTCAAGAGAACTTTTCAAGTTTTGGACTAATTAACTTTTACCATTTCAAGTAAAACCTCATAAGACGCTTCTCCTGTTTTTGGAATATTAAAAAATGAAAAATCCATATTTTGACCCAAGATAAAATTTGGACCAAGATAAATTTGGAAGATTAAATTTTATATGTATTAAATCTCGGTTAAAGGATCCTCATTTAATACATTTTGAACTCTAAACGGAATCTGGAATGTAGACTAGCACATATACGAATGTCCTGTAATACAGTCAATTCTTTCTCGACATCTTCTTTCTTATAAAGATCCATAGTTATAACATATAGAAAATTCATTAGTATTTATAGTCAGTCGTAGGTAAGTACTTTATAAGGAATTGGAAAGCATATTTTATTGAGTTGTTATAAAATACTAGAATTATCGGAAACCAATATTAAATCCCAATTTTGTGTAGATAGGATTCTTAGCAATTTTATTGCATCACAAATACACAATTTATGAATAAAAATATAAGAAATTAGTTTGGATGGCTTTTTACTGGGACAGAAACTTAAAATATTCTCTTTGATACCAATACTAATAATGTTCAAAATAGTAATATAAAGAATTCATCTGACTCACCCTAAGGACTGGGAAGATGCAATCATCGAAGATATTAGGCCATAAGTGCTTAAGTCAGGTGGTAATCCTCTTTTGCTAAAATAAATGAGTAAAACATTCAAAAATCATATGATTTTAATATAATTTTGATAATGACAACCAGACAATTTGCTAATTTTTCGCTCCGGATATTCGGTGCTACTTATTTATTATTAGCCTGATATGTAATATTAATTTTATGTCGAACAATACCACATGAAATGAAGATTAGCTTGATATGTAACTCAATGATATGTTATAGTTTTCTACTTTTGCTTTTTAGTTTTACTTTTAACTAACGCGAACTGAAACAAAAAATAAATAAAATATACTTTTATATTTTCTTTCTACTTAAGAATACTTCAGAGATGTTGAAATATTCAACTCCAATAATATCTAATTATGCAGGTAAGAAAAATGTATTTTCGTTAACTTATTGAAAGAGACAAATACAGGTATCATTTGTTTTAACAGCAATATCAATTTAACGATCGCATTAGGCTTTGCAACACACACGTCTTATTAAATATGAATTATCAGACCAAATATACTCAATTATCGAAATTCTAAATAAATTTTGCTAATGAAATATTTGCATTAAAAATATCTAAAGAGTTTTAAAAAGGTCTTGTACTGGAAACGTTTCAAAAAAGAAAAGTTTTGGATTGCCAGCTTGATCCCCAGCGTGAATTGCTGCTGGATGGCTACTTCATGGGTATGTTTCAGTAAAGAAATACTTATAAAACCGAATTTCCTTACATGTAAATGCCTATGTTTTTCATTTTTATGTGCGCAAAAACATTTCTATAATGAATAAATAGCTAAGATATCAAATAACAAAAAGTTTTTGCTTCCTTTTCTAACACAAATACTGCATATCTTAATCTAATAAAAGTGACATAAATCGATTCCATTTGATATTTTACTGAACCCAATCAAGAATTTCACTGGAAAATCTTATAAGCGATTTGATAAAAATTAGCGTGATAAAAAACAAAAGTAGATATTATTTGCAATGTTTTAATTGTATACTTTTTAATGTTGACAGGGTAGCTTTGAATTTTTCTTTTTTGTATGTTTCCCAAAGTTATTGAAGATAACATGAACTAAAAACTAAATTTACATTGCCCTGTGTAAATACTGGTATTACTATGCATATTACTTCAAAAGACTGCATTATTACGGTTAGCTCAAAATTCCCTCGAGTAACACATTTCAGTAAATATATATATATATATGAAACTTGAAAGTTTTATGTGAGCGACGTAAAAATAGGTACTCTGTCTACGTACTCTTGTGACTTATGAGCAAATCTGGCCGACAATCCAAGGGTTTCGTTCTCGAGTCTGGGCGAAGACGAGGTCAAATTTTCTTAGATACCTCATTTTAAGCTCCATTTAAAAAAAAAAAAATTAGCTCATCTATCTCTCAATTTATTTCCCATTAAAAGAAGCCAGATAGTGAAACTAAAATGTTTCCATCCTCATACGTTTAAAGTTACCCAAGATACCTACAATAAAAAAAATTGGGGGGGGGAGCAGCATACACATGCTGCTAAAGAGAATTATGTATGTTATACATCTAGATGCGAATATCTAAAAAATACCATTTTATCAGTCGTAAACTTAGGAAGAAACATCGGTTTGAAGCTGCGCCATTTACAGAAACGTTGAAATTCGAAATTTTTTATCTCACGAAATTAAAATATTATAAGCCTCTAAAATTCGCATTTTTTTTTCGCAACCAGTAAAATTGATTTATGTCACATAATTTTGATCCTTTTAGGCTTCGTTTTGCATATTACGGACCACTCGCTTACTGTTTTCGCCAAAAGAATCAAAAGATAAAAGTTAATGTAAAGTAGGTAATGTAAATATTACCTATTAGCCGAACATTCTTCAAAAATGACCTGTATAAAACTTTAATTTGCTACATTTTTACTAAACAACTGCCAAACGAGGAAAATTATAATATTAATTTAAATATTAATAAACATGTGTATACGGCCGAACTAGTCCAGAAATATAACTGTGCTATCCTTCTGAAACACTTTGTGAAATAATGCAGGTGAATCTCGTTATAACAGCCTCTTGTGACCTAAGAAAAAGGACGTTATGATGAGTGGTACTATAATGAAAGTATTCTTAATTAACTCTCATTTGATGGAAAACGTTTTGCAATATTACATTTACAATTTATTGAATATTTTATGAGTATTATTCGCTGAAATTTGTATCAATAATATCATTATTTTAAATTAATATTCAATTAGTGTAGTATAAATAATATTACCATTATTGCTATTTTACACGATTTAAAACAGTTAAACAACGAGCTTTATAGAGCGTTATCATATTATTTGATTTCAGTTTCGTATTTCATAGAATGGATTTGTGAACACGCACATAAAACGAAAGACTGACTGTTGAATACTTACATGGTATCTTTTAAAGTTCCCGTGAAAGCACATACAAGCTTAGCCCCCAGTCCAAAGCCCAGAAGAGTTAGAGATGTAATGACGAGTGCAAGATTTCTGTAAGATAGACAGCCAATGAGGATGTGAAAAAAAGAGTTCAGTAGCTAAACTAAATATTTGTCAAATTTCAAATAAATATATTTCAAAATTAAATCTTTGCAGTAATTTAAACACAAAAGCTAACTTTAATGAAAAATTCTTGTCATAAAAATGCATAATTCAAAGAAGCTGTAAAGTAATAGACAAGATACATAGACATTGGAATGGCCTCTCATGTGCAAAAAGTGGTCCAACGGACAGTAAATCGAACCAACAATCTTTAGGTCTCGCATTTAAGTCAGGACAGGAGTGCATCTTATTTTTCTAGTTACCTCGCTTCAAGCTTCATCGTCAAGTTGTGTAAAGTTAACAGCTTATTCTATACAAAATATAATATATCTCGCCATTATTTGTAATTAAAAATTGCATTTATCATTCAAAACTCAAAAAAGCTGTCGTCAAGTAGCATCCTGTTTTGTGAAAGGTAGCTTGAGAGAAAAAGTTACTTGATAGAAATCCACACTATAACTAGTTCTGAAGGCGGCAGAAATTTTATTAATAAATCCACTTTCACAAAATGACTTGAATCTGGTTTCACCCCTATCTTAATATGCGTTTAAAATTTTATCATTACTTTGTACGAGTTCTTTTTCAACTGATTTGTCCTTAACAGATGTCATAAACAACAGATTAAATCGGAAATTATTTTTCTAAAATTTAAATTTCTAAAACATGTTAGTTATTAACTACGGGAAATAACCTGCGAAGTAATGTTTATGAAAGAATGCCTTCACAGAAGACTGGCTGTATGGAAAACTGGCTAACGGAAAACTCGAAATTATTTAATGAATTCAGACCTTTCCGAGAAATGAGCTCGAAATTGAATTATTTAAAGCAATCAAAATTATTAACTAGCTTCAAATTTACATATCACTTAAAAATATTTAAACAAAATTTAAACATCATGATCTTTAAATATCTTTAAACACCTAGATGTTGACAAACCTTTTACGTTAGTTAAAAGCATTTCATAAATCTATAACTTCAGCGTGATTATACAATACTATAAATATTTAGCTTCAATTAAAGATCGATCTGTGGTTGAGAGTTGTGACTTGCAGCTATCAAAGCAGTTATCTACCTTCTCCGAGTATCCTGACCGTGATAATCGAGGCCATTTTGGATTTCTCATAATTAATTAATGTTTTTCGATTTCGACACGAGAAAAAGTCCACAGCATTTCACTTATTATCTTAAACTGGCCGGTAATCTCAATTAAGTGATGGCCTTTTTTGTATTTTCTGTAAGTCTCCCGCAACCTCGTGTTGTTACTTTCTCGAAGCACAGAAGTCAAACTTCAACTCTTAAAGGTGCCTTTGGTAAAACTATTCTAATGTAAGCTGTAGAAGGAATGCCAGCACCATTTCCTAACTGGAATTTATCTTATGACAAAGAATATTAATCTTATGACAATGAACTCTGTCGAATTATTACTGGGAATTTGATCTACTTTTCTTTATAATTAATGTACGATTCATATCAAATTTTTATTTCAGGCAACAATTGATATCCAGGATCATACTCTAATGATCGTCAGCTAAGGAATATATTCCAATAAGAATTTTCTTATGCAAAGTTTCAGGCAACAATTGATATCCAGGATCATACTCTAATGATCGTCAGCTAAGGAATATATTCCAATAAGAATTTTCTTATGCAAAGTATGTGATACTTACGCTTTCATATGAAAGAACGGAGCAGGACCAAGGAGAAGCAGCGATGTGATATTGATAAAACATCCTATTAAGCTAAGGAACTGACTGTTACACTGTAAAGAAAATACGACAATAGGCAGAATTCCTAAATTAAACATACATTTAGAGCATTAAGTAGTGCACTGTGGAGTGAAAAAAAATCAGTTTTCAGACATTTTAAAATCCCATTTTTTCTACTTTCATTATATCTATTATTACATTTGAAACATTAGGACATAACGACTGCAAGCACCTGAAAGAATTCACTTATACAAAATATCATCGTTTCTGATCTTACTTTTAAAAAAAGAGATTCTCAGATATTTTCGGAATTCTCAGCTTTGATCAGTCATTGAAAAGGCAATCAAAATGAGCTGAATTCATAAATTATCAAACGCTAAATTATGATAATATTTGGCTAATGGAAATGAACTAAAATATTGATACATTATGTCATTAAAATATATTAATATATCTTTTTTCCGAGTTTAAAATTACTAAAGTTTAAATTACTGTCATAAACTTGTTTTAATACTTTATATTCACTATTAACTGCAAGAATTTCCCTGTCATTATCACGATTCAGCTTAGATCAATTATATCATGTGGAAAGACTAGACATTTTCATGTAAGCCTAGGATTTCAGGAAACACTCTTTAAGAAAAAATGATAAACTAATTCTAGGACTGATTTCAGAGTAATGCTAGCTCTTTTCCTATATATATTTAAGGCGGCCATTTATTTCAAGTGCCAGTTATTAATAGCCAGCCCATGCTTATTTTCACAAATCCTTTAAATAAGCAACAAGGCGTCTGAAGCATTACGGCTTAGCAGCTTAAGCGCCAAATTATCCACCAACCAACATTTAAGTAAGCCTATGTTGCTCCTACTGGGCATACAAATTTATTCAAAATTGTCATAAGGCAGAATTTATGACCTACTTCATAGTAACCGGTTTACAGCTCACTAGCGCCCTAAGCAAATAAATGAAAATTTATTACAGCATATTTTTCTACTTTTAAAATTTATCGCCTCTTAACTAATGATTTTAGCTTATTAATCCAAAGAATAAATCAGCAATTAATTTCGCAGTGAAATCTTTTACTTAATTTCCTGTATTTCCAAACCTTAAGTTGTATCGTAAAAATTGTTGACTATTAAGTGAACTTCATTTAACACATATTATCATTCGGCATTTAATTTCACTTGTTTTTCATTACAGTTTTCTCCTGCAACGTATCCACCGGAAGACAAAAAGATCTATAGCTACCACTCATCGGTTCCGTTATTACAAATAGCACTGTTCAATATGTTTGAAGTTTACTAAAAATTACCATTCGACCTCAATATTATTTATTTCTTTTAAGATCTCTTGATATAAATTTCAAATCAAAATTTACTCTATGTAAGTCTAGTTAATTTTACTAACCCTAGTTAATTTTGTCGAAACAAAATGAGAAGATGTAAAAAGTAATTCAAATGAGTATCAGTTACTAATACTTGCAAATTTCCTTTTTTAACTTAAAGATTCATGTGAAGTCAAATATTTGCATTAGTGTATACAGAACTAATATCCCTTATGCCGTCAGTACTTTTCTTTATATGTTTATTCTTAAAGTTTATTATATTATAATTGTACTTTTGCCTGACTTACACCTAGTGTAGAATTCAATAATTCAGCGACCGATTCCCTGGTTAAAGGTTGAACTAAAAAGTAATTTAGGAAAGGGTTCTGACAAACTGTGCTAATGAGCCACTTGCAAAGCTAATAGTCTTAAGAAATGTTTTCATGTAATACCAGTACCCTTTTTAATAAGTGTCTATTCTTAGAGTTTATTATTTCGTAGGCATACTTTTGTACTTTTTTCTGGTTTACAGATCATTTTTATTTTTAGTTGATTGAAAATTGTTGATTCACTTATATGTGCTTCCTGTTGATTAACATATGTACATATGTAGTAATATAGCCTTTGTTTTGCCAGCTTACCTTCTTATCACACAGCCAACCCCAACCAGGAGCACTGATTGCATATACAGTTCCACTCAAGGCGAACATCATTCCCAGCAGGAACCCTGAAAGATCAAACTGAAAAGAAAGTTAAAACTACATTTAGTTACCACTTCCTATCAAGCCTGAAAGGTCAAACTCCAAAGAAAAAGCAAACGATGATTACCTAATAGTAATAACACTTCCTAACAAGCCTGAAAAATCAAACTGAATATATTTGTAATAAATAGTTAATACTCCTTAACAAGCCCGAAAGATCAAACTCGGAATAAAATCCAAACTATACTTAAGTAATTGCTGACATTCCCTAAACAACCTCACATTTTGTTCCACTGTTGAGCCTCTCAGAGCTAAAATTTAAGTAGTCTCAATTCCTTTGTACTTATTTTAAGAAAGGATTAAAAAAGGAAAAGCAGTTCTTGGTAAGCCAAAAATTAAGTGAATGTAATAAAAATGTGCTCTAATATTGTTATTCAGAGCTTAAAGATTCAGAGCTAACAGAGAAGATTATTCAAAACATTCATTACTGTGTCTTGTTACAATTAATTTACTTACTTTTTATTTTTTATTGGTTTATTTAATTTTTATTATATTTTAATTTATTATTTAACTATCATTATTAATTTAACTTAATAATTAATATTTCAGTTGCTTTACTACATTTAACATAATTCTAATTTTTCATTGCTTTGTTTATTATCTCTTTCTATTGCTACCGACAACATTTCACAGAATATCGCCAGTTTCTAATTTTGAAAATTAATTTTCAAAGTTCATAATGATTGGAAATTAACGGAATTGATAGAGAATGCTTTCCGTAAATTTAAATGAGTAAATCAAGAATCAATAGAAATTCATCTGCAATGTTTTTGGGCAACTTCATTTTCACGCAATGTCTTAAAAGTACAAGAATGGTAAATTAAATTTGTATTATATTATATGCATTAAAAATGAATTTTTAACAAAAATTGCACTCAATCTGAAAGTATGCTCCACAAAATTAGAGCTAAAGAAAAAAAAGTACATCAACAACAGCCAGCATCATTAATATTCGGGCTCATCTGCCCCAGGGATAAATAGTCTGCATCTGGACTCTTTTAAGTCCTGCATCTGCCCAGTCGATGATGAAATCTTATCATATTTTTGTTTGTTTACGCTGTTTGATTCAGGGTAATATGAGAAATAACGTTTCTTGTGGAAAAGTTTGTGTGGCTTCTATCAGTCTAGTTTAGATGCGCGCAGACAGAGTATATTGATCTGTCTGGGCGCATCTGCCCTGGTATGGTTTGTTTTGGAAAGAGACAGTCATCTTCGACACGTTAAATGAAAAACAACTTTATTATGAGGTAAACAACTGATTCGAGAAGCAAGCTATAAAGCAATTATACATACGTTTCTTAGGCCGAAGCATGAGGATTAAACTGAATAGAAATGTAAAACTGAAAAAAAGAGAGAAAAAGAAAAGAAGCAATTATGAAGTAAATTCTTCTGAAGTTCTAGACACTTTTATTCAATGCAGAGTATATATATATACATAATTTTTTCCTTTTATAAATTCTTAGAAAAGAATCTTTCTTTATAATTTATAAAAGGGGAAAAAATGGAAAGGAATACAGTAAATGGCCCAGCAAAAAATATTCAATTAAAATTAATTTCAGAAAATGTTTAAATATGAGTATACTAACGTACTAATACCTGTAGTTCAACATATGGAACATAAATAAACTCAGAAAGAAAATTATTGAAAGTTCAGTCAACAGTAATGAGCTTTAATTTTTATAAATTTGCAGTCCTAGTTTCAAATGCTTTACTACAGAAGTTTTTACTTCAGCTGCAGGAGTAAAAGTGACGACGGACAAGTTTATACTTACTCGATAATATTAGTAAAATACTTATTTACCAATGTTCTCGTGGAAGGTGCGCTAAAATGTCTAAAAACTAGACCTTTGAGTAGTTAATTTTTCATGTATCGAAACTGAGGAGTTGATTTCCCTTGCTCAACTTTGTTTGAAACAAACAAATTTTGTTTTTCAAAATATGTATTACTACCAAAGTAAGGGATTAGTCATGGGAAGCCCTCTCAGTCCTCTTCTTGTTGATATATGTATGATATTGTGCTTTTTTTGAGGAAATATGAAACAAAAATCATATTTCAGTCATAGCCGAGAAGACTGTTTCAAAAATCACAACTAGCTTGCTGGTTAAAACATCAATTCTTATTTTTTACAGGAACAATTATCCAGAAATATACTTCTGGTTAAAACTGATAAAACACTAGGGATGCTAAACATGCCCCACAATTTCGATACATGTAGCTTACATTTTAGACAGTGAAGAAGACGGCAAAGCGAGAGACACGCGAAAAAAAGTACTGCGCTTTCACTTCCGTCCTGATTATAACTAGAAAGTCAATATGTTAATCCTGAGCAGCAACTGCGCTACAGTATGTCGCAGTGCAGAGAGATTGCAAGGAAAGAAGTGACATAACATGCAACAATGTGACACGGCAAAGCATATTCTTTGAAGCGGCGATGGGTTTTAATTAAAATTTATGACTTTGAAGATCTGTTGCCAAATCATTCCAATTAAGTTTAATAATTTTGTTTAATATTTTATATTTTACATATATATGAATTAACATGAAACCAAATTATTTGAAATAGTAAACTTCCCCGTTTAGCTTAGCTACGTTGACGAAACTTTTACTTTCTTCGACGGTAATAAAGAAGATTTAAATAAAATTATCTCAATAACAAATTCCCTTGATCCAGCTATTCAGTTCACTTTCGAAGTTGTAACATTTAAGCACCTTCCGTTTCTCCACATCTTGGTTACAGGAAATACATCTTATTTCGATAATTGTATACTGCAAACTTTCGTCTATTTTTTCTTTCAACCACAATTCAAATCCTATTATCTGTCTACACAGAAGTTAACTTCGTTTTATTCTTTTGTTTACCAAGCACTTTAAGTTAATTCCAAATCGGCTCTTGATAAAAATTTAAACTACTTAAAAGCAGCTACTACTGACAGAGGTTTTTCAACTAGCATTACTGACCAAGCAGTTAAAAAATTCTCTTCTCAACTCAACAAAAAGCACTTTCGCGTTTCAAGAGAGTATAAAATTTATGTATTCCTTCCTTTCTTTCTACCTATTAGCTTTAAAATTGCACGCACTTAACTTTCGCGTCATTTTTCTCCTACCAATAAAAAATCGCAGCTTCATACTTAAAGATCCCATTCCGTGTACGATCTCTTGGCGTATATACATTGTACTTCAATATATATTAGTGAGATTAACAGCCTTAAAACGTTCGTACTATGTAACATGAAGCATATGTTAGGAAAAGAGAAACAAATAAATCCTCTGTTGCTTAACATTATTGGTAAAAAAATTATATATTTTCCATTCTTCTGCAGCTAAATTTTTCAGAAAACATTTTCCACTGACGATAGATTTTCTAGAGGTATTTTATATTCATAAAAATCTTTCAGATGGAGTTAATAATCCAAATTCCAATCCGAATTTAACTTCAGTTTTTAGAGATAATATTTCATGGTTGGTTTTACTTTTCACCAATAGATGGCGCCAGCAGCTGCGTTTTTGTTTTTTGATGGAACTTTCTAATCTATTTTTTCTTTAGCATCGCTTGAGCATAAGCTTGTCTTTCACTATTAACATCCCTGCAGATGAAAAAAGAGATTCTGTAGGAAAATGTTCGAAACTTTTTTTTTTTTCAAACGGCAAGTCTAAGACCGGCAGTCAGAGTCATTTTCGTGTCTGGGCGTTACTTTGAAACTAGTACTACAAATTCATAAATTCTAATAATTGTTATTCGGCGTGCTGCTTTTACTTCAGTTCAGAAAGAAAAGTTAGAATACTTTTTTGAGGAAACAAAAAGAAAAGCGTATAAAATTGTCAGACTGCTGCTCTTAATACATTTTTTAAGCTATTTTATATATTTCCAATATGTAAAGTTTACTAAGAAATACTGAATAATGGCAAACAAGAAATGAAATGAACTTAGCATCGAGCGAAAAGCAAAACTTTCATTCAAAACCAAGCATTTTGTGCAAAAATGAGATTTTTTAGTATATTAGCACTTATTTCTTCTATATGAACCAGTGAATTTTCGTAACTGTAATATCTTCCACATTCCTTTTTATGGACTTTGCAAATTACCTCTCTGATGTGAGGCTCCAGAGTAGCTTGGTTGAAACCAATGTAATTGAAAGACGTGAAGACGCTTAGAGAGTAAATTAACACACCCGGATGAAACCAAAATTTCAGAAGGTTTCCTTTTTTAGGAATTGTTGTTTTATCTGTAACAAGAAAAAGATTCATTAATATAATTACAATTCTAAAGTATGTCAAATGTATTGAAATCATTTAGTCGATTTAAAGAAATCTGCTGCCGATTCTATCTTTTTTAAAATATTATATTTATCTTACATAAAAGAAATAAATTTAAATTATTATTCACTGGATAGAGTGAATTTCGTATTTAT
Source organism: Stegodyphus mimosarum (assembly GCA_000611955.2). Taxonomy (NCBI): domain Eukaryota; kingdom Metazoa; phylum Arthropoda; class Arachnida; order Araneae; family Eresidae; genus Stegodyphus; species Stegodyphus mimosarum. Next base: position 280,359 of record KK117395.1, read on the forward strand.
ATTTTTAATTTAGAAGTCTGAAACGTAGAAAATTTATCAAATAAAACTCTACTGTTAATTTGGCAAATGGAATTTCATTGCTAAAAAGTGCAGTAAGAATTTTATTACCGGAATAAATTGAAAGAATTATCGATCAGCTTTGCATTTTCTTTGATAAAAATTTTCATATTCTGTTGGATGGAAATCTGATCCAATAGCGTGTAGAAAATTGCATATTAAATTCTGGTTTTCGTATTATTGTTTATAATTTTTAAAAGTTTTGACATAAAGTAAACAACAGTACCAAAAAAAAAAAAAAAA
>KK117395.1:280673-327843 GCA_000611955.2 Stegodyphus mimosarum
AAAAAAAAAAAAAAAACTTCTCTACAAATAAAATGTATGGACATAAGGCCAGCAGAGGCGGGGAAACCTCTGCGTCTTCTTTATTAACCCTTTGCACACCTATGTCGATTCTCTTGCAAGATTATGCTAGGTGCAACACTATACTTGATCTTTTTATTTTTTTCTATCACAATTACCTGAATACACGTGCTTAACACATGACTGCATGCACACAAGGGTACACATGATTATTATCAAACTTTGTCTTTAACTGACTAGTTCATGCAATGAAATGTTGAATTAATTGCGTCAACAACAAGTTAAAGTTAGCATTTTGCAGCGGCTTTCTGAAATATACATGATCATTATACAGTTCTAATACAATATTAATTAAAATATTAACAATTTTCTTTTTCTAGAAAGTTAAATTATTTGAAAACACTTAAGCAGTATAAATTAACCGATTTTCAGTACAAAATATTATTGATCTTATTTTACTTTTATCTTTCTTGCAATTTACTTCCCTTTTATTCCAGATTTCTTCCGCTGAATGTCATAATATAGTTAAATATTAAAACCTGTTTACTCATATAATGTTTCGCTTAAAATTGATTCAAGGTAGCTTAGACGGTTAATATCATAACTGTAATCTAAATTCCCAGAAAAAAATTTCAAAATTTATCTGTAATGATAATGGGCATGTTGAAATGGGAAAGTGGGTTGAGTTAAATACACAGATATCCCAATTAAGACATGGTTTCCTACAACACAATTTCGCTGTTACCCGATAAGAAAATTGTGAAAAACCTCGTACAGTAAGGTAACACGGCTTCATTCTAACACGTTAACGAAAATGTGTAATCCTAGTTAAAACACTTTATGTATGTGCATGATTCGATAACACGATTTTTATTATAAAAACTTGTAATAAAAATCATGTTATTGTGCACTACATGTTTGGGTATAGAACATAACTTTGTAAGTTATATTCTATACCCAAGCGTGTAGTGCACAATACCAACCTATTTACCATTTATACACACAGGAATAAAACAAATTCCAAGAATACTCGCTTTCTTTCACATCGAAATTCTTTTGAAACTGAAGCGTGAGGATCATTTACACAGGATGTATGTTGTGTTCCAAGTGTTCAGTTGATAGATGGCATTAGTTAGGTAACTGTGATTGTGAAAGAATATTTTTAATATACTTTTTCTGCATCTCTTACTAATTACCTTTCTCCTTTTTAGGAGTAACTATCGCGAAATTATATTTCAGTCCCAAACCAAGTCTGAAAGTAAAAAAACAACTTTAAAAAGAAAATTTATTTCTTTATATAAGAAAATACAAATTCTGAATCCTTCGTTAAAAACAGAATAGATGGCATTAGTTAAAGGCATCTGACGTTGTTAAAACACTAAATTTAAATGAGGCAACAATAAGAACCATTCATTTCTTTTATTTTTAAAAGTTTTCGGAACGCATCCCTCTATTCTGAATTCATTATTAGTCTCGTTTTTACACAGTGCAGTATTTTATAGCAAACTCTCTTCCTTGCTTTAGGAGGGATACCTGTATTAAAATAAAAATAAATTTGCTTTCTGAACTTTTACGAAATGTAATCCTGTAGAAGAAAATTGGGTAATAATGTTTGTGTGCAAATATTTTACAGTACTTTTCTCTTATTGGGTCCGGGTTCAGAAATGTACGAATGTACGCGCGTGCGTATGTATGTATTTATGTGCGTATTTCTGATGTATGTGTATATGTATATGCACACATACATTCATGCTTACATATATGCATGCATACATGAACAAATCCATCCACACATGTGTTCATACATACATATATTTTTGGATCCTGTCCTAATAACAGAACAGTACCGATTTTACCGCGGATTTATATAATAATATTTTTTATCTTAGACTAATATGCTGGCTTACATTACGTTTTATGATGCTTTCAAATATTTATAGCTTTAAGCATATTTGTTTTATACTACTGTAAGTTCAAAAAATGTAGCAGCTACAGATAGCAAGATGTATAAAATAATTGTTTTATAGGTACTTACCAACATCAGGTAGAGCAAAAAATATCACTATAGCGTCTATAACAACGATACTGCCAACGACGTAGAAAGGCAAGCCGTAGCCTCCAAGCTGCAAAAAGTAAATAAGTTGCATTAGTCCCTAATAATAAAAATGAATAATAAGGCTTGAAATAAAAGAATATTTAGAAACCAGATAGCTCGTTCAATTCTAATTAATTCATAAAAATATGTTTATCAGATTTATTGTAATTATTAGATAACCTTATGTCGCGTTTCACGGTTATGGGTAAGACAGGATTAATAATCTAAAAAATTATTTCTCACATCATATAGTGCTCCACCAAGTGTAGGGCCAGTGATAAGTCCGATCCCCAAAAATGTTTCCAGAATGGCCTAAAGGAAGCAAATAAATGTGATATGTGATTAAAATTATTTTATTAATTTTCATAGCTTATTGTTCGGACATAAAATATACATATACTTACAAAAGTAGTTCCTATTCCTTCTGAGAACTGAGAAGCTATAATTGTATAACATGATGTTCTCAGTGCAGCAGCTCCGACTCCTTCAACCGTTCGCACAACAAAAGCTAAAGCTACGAAGGACGTGCGACTTTGAACCAAATCCAAAGTACTATTGAAAAAATAAATAAATAAATAAAATAAAAATCTGAAAGCTTTCAGATTTTACATTACGCCCAAAGGGGCGTTTTTTAAACGTTTTGTATGTTAGCTTTATTTATTAAATATCATGTCGCACTTAAACCATGAAATTCAGTTCAACAGCAGTATCGCAAAATAATTCTAAAATGAGCGTATCTAAGAATTTCCAATACACATTCTCACGCGCTGCAGATAAAAATGTTATTTCTGTACAACGTTGCCTTTGCTCGATTTGAAATCTTTTAGTTTGTAAATCAAAAATTCGTTAAAGGTTTACAAAATATGAAATAGATAATAAAACAAATTCCAAATTTGGGCTTCCAGATTCGAGTGGAAACGTACATTATTCAAAATTGGATGGCTGTTGTTTTATCACAATGAGAGACACATATATTCATTTATGGTTTAATTTCTTTGAATATAACACAGGGCTCTAATATTTGCCGGCAACAATTTGAAAAGTGAACCGACATTTATAGTGAACCAACGCAAAATGTCAAAACGAAATTAATAGCCCTTCTGGGCTAACGCACTTTGGGCTAAAAAAGGATAATTTTAAGCAGCAGGTAAATACATCAAGTGAGGCTTATTATTTATTTTAAATAATTTCCTTTTAGTCTCACAACAGTATCGCAAAAGATCAAGCAGTTAACGCAAAAGATCCAGCAAAACAACGCAAAAGATCCAGCAGTTAAGTAAATGGCTCTTACCGGTGTCGACATCTAAATGCTGGTGTGGAGTTGAACAGAGTTTTAATTTTATGTTCTTCTAATTACTTTGAAATAAATGAAAACTTTGTAAATTTTAGGAAGCCTTTTATTTTTTCGGTAATTCACTTGTATAACTGTGACATCATCGTTATGAAAGCCCATCAAACAGTAGGCGCTGCTTTAGTGTGATCACGGCTATGTTATCATTCGGACATTGTTATCGAATTGCCGATATCCCGCCTTTTTGTATATGAAAACATGGAAATACATCGCTTTTTCCTGATCAGCAGTTCGGTTAATATGATAAAAATATTATGGAATATATTTTCTAAATTGAGTGAAGTGACCAAATAAGTTTAAAACACATTATAACAATTGCCAAGTTGCAGAAAAATGTCACCGAGTAAGGGATTAAGTCGTCAGATATTTTGGCTTGGATTGAATCATTTAAAATTAGGTAAAAAGCAAAGCAACCTTGGTGTGGAGCAGATTTTCAATAAGTTCGTCTATTTTGAGGGGATCAGACACAGGTCTCCGTTCTTCAGGAGCAAAAAAGAAAAGTTGCAAAATTATTTTTTTCCCCTAAAAATATCTCCGTTAAACTAAGATATCTTTTCCCCTTATCTTAAATTTTACATTGGCAATTTCTCATCCAATGAGGGATGCTATCCAGATGTTAAGATAGGAGTACAACATCGGTCAAATAATTTCTAGAAGCGTTATGAAGAGTTTATAAATTAACTTTTGTATTAAAAATATTATGAACCGTTCATAAACAAACTTTTGCATTTGTGTAATTAAAATACTGTGAAAGTGCCTATGTATATGTTTCTAGTATACTTATATTAAATTAGTAAACTTTTCCATTGCTGTTTTGGAGGATGTTTTTTCTCATCGTTTAATGTTATTCGCTTAATATTATCAAATAGCCGTAGACAAACGTGATCATATTAAGCTGCGCCTACTGTATTACGCAATGGTTACAACATTGTCAATACATCAGCTTACATAACAAAGCCTGTGCTAGTATGTCAGTATCTCTACCTCGTTTAAATGGGCTTTCTTCTCTGCTTCTCAAAATTGCAAATATGCATTAAGGCCCCTGAATTTCATTCTACTATAAGCAATGAACTCCAGTCTCCATTTTCCCCCCTTGAAATATAGGGGGCATAAATTCCACAAAAATGTGTGGCATGTGGCATATGGTATGGCATAAATTCCACAAAATATCTAGGCGTCTACTATGTGATCTACATGGTGTATGGGAAAATGTTTGCATCGAGAGACCTTACTTTATTTATACATAGTGAGACTTTAATAGATGCAAAAGTTTTCAGGAATGTATAACTATTGATTATCAAATAAATACTATTGGTTTACGGAGAAAAATATATATACACAAGCGGTTCTACATTAATGTAAACAGTATTTGAAAAAAAATTTATATATATTAGATGAATTATTATGGAAAATTTCATGTAAAAATGTAATTTGTTCTAGACATATATTAAATTACATTCGGCGATACTGTATGAAGTAGCTTGGCAAACTTCATTACTCAAAGTCTGTACATTAGAAATTAACTTCTAGAACTTTCCAGCTCATTCTAGAAAGTCTATCCAGTCTGGCTTCACAACACGCATATAAACGATGTTTTTGAAAGCAAGAATATGAGTTCTAAAATAAAAGATTATTATCTGAATTGAACTATTTAATGACCAAAAGACCATTTTGAAGCCTCTTTAATCCAAAAATTCTTGTTTTATTTCAATGTTATTGCCACCCCTAGATAATTCTCCCGTGGCCTTTGAAGATTATTAAGAGAAATAGCTTCCATAGTAAACTAATTATCCCCGTTTACTGTCTGCCGGCGAGCCTTTGGTTTAGTTTTCAATTAAAAGTTTTTTTTTTTTCCAATGGCAAGCACTTGCCTACAACGGCATTGGCCACTACTAAGCCCAGAAGTGATGGCCTTTTTATAGTGAAGGCACCTAATAGGCGGCCACCGCTACTTCCTATGAACGGACAGACAATTTTACATCCATTACTTCGGGATTCGAACCCAGTCCCTTTGGTATGGCAGTCAGACTTCCCTAACCACTATACCGTCTGGTCTTTTCAATTAAAAGAGAGAATATATTTTTGTTTAGGTTAGGTTAGGTTAGGTTATTCAATTATGGCAAAACACACGAGGGCTAGCTGCCTAAAGGGAGGGATGCTTTCGTGGAGGACTTTCTAAGGGAAACTGGCTCGTCTACACGTTACACATGGGGAAAATCACGAAAACGCCCATGCAGCCAGCCCGTTCGCGGAATTCCAACCTCGGATCGAACTACCAGTATTCAGCGTCTTTACCGCTCGGCCGCTAGTGGGCCTATTTTTGTTTAGGAGAAATCATTTAAGAAAACATACACAGAAATAAAATAAAGGTGTATTACAATCCCATTTCCTTACCATGCATCGAGCGTGGAACGTAATTACAAAATTTCATTGTTCTTATCCCTACAAGGAAAGGGTCTGGCTGGGACATCCAGCGGGTTACTAGTTGGGGCACGTAACGGAAAAGAAATATCTGGCCTTAATTACTTATTATTTCAAGCTACTAACCAGCACTGTTCTTGTCTTGTTCAACATGCTTGTTCTTGTCTTGGTGAGTTATTTGCTTGGACTAACATTTCGATCAAATAAATATAATCAGCACACGGATATGAAAATAACAATTTTAATTTACTTGACCACCGGTTAGCTTACAAAAATTAATGAAAGTTAGAGTACTGCTGGCTATTAGGGAATAGATTGACTGACTATTAGAGAATAGAGAAATTAATTATTTTCAGTACAAAGACTTTACATTTCAGATTTTGGGGAGTAATTCTCATGCTTTCATCTGAAAATTTCCTACAGTTGTAGAGACATTAGGTTATTTAGTAGCAAGAGACACGAAAAATATGCAATTCCTTCGCCGGGAATCGAACCACGGACCTCTGAAATACCGGCTCAGTGTGCTGACCATTACACCACGAAGGCACGCTAAGAATGTGGGAGATATACCTTATATACTCCCCTTTTTAAAGGGCGACTAGGGTTTTAGGGGACCTAGTCGCCAAATCCTGGGTGTGGAGAGTCATCATCCACAACCCTTTTAGTTCGGGCGCCAGTGTAGAGACATTAGGTTATTTGGATGCAGGAGACATGAAAAATAGGCATCGCCTTCGCCGGGAATCGAACCGCGGACCTCTGAAATACCGGCTCAGTGTGCTGACCATTACACCACGAAGGCACGCTAAGAATGTGGGAGATATACCTTATACAGTAAATAAACTAAGCCTTTTCTTTTACCATAAGATTAGCTCTGTAGAGTCATTAGGGTTTTTGAAGTAGGAAATACGCGCAATGCCCTCGTTGGGACTCGGACCTGGACCTCTCGAATACGCGCCGAGTGTGCAACCGTTACCTCACAAAGACATTCTACAAGGAGGGAGAAAATAGCTAATGGCTCTTCAAATATAAGCCGCCGGAATAATGGATCTTGTGGTCGAAAAGTTAATCGTTGTATCACCTGCAACAACAGCAACCGAACGGCAGAGTAATTTTACCTCTTATTTCATTTCCTTTTATTAAGTTAATAATGTGCACATTTCTGGAAAGAGGGAAGGAAATGAAAGGAAAAAATCTACAGAAAATTAGCACTGGCTTCGTGTATGAGGGCAATAGTGGGTGCAGAAACTGGCGAGAACCTTGTTGATTGTGAACTATTCATATGCACTTATAATTAGTTGAACAGCAAACATTTATTTTCTTCCACAAAGATGATCAATATTGCTAGATAGACCTAATTTGGAACATTGTTTGAATAATTAATGGTGAGCATTTGATTTTCCAGCAGCAACATTTATTCTGCTTCAGATTAACATAATATTCCTACAGAATAATATGACTTCCTGAACTTTGAATTGTCTTACCGAAACAAACTCCATGCATAGTTTTCTGGACTTCTCTTCAAATCTGTGTATTTTAGTCTAAATGGGGAACAAAGCGCAAACTTGCCAATGTTTTGTATTTTTTTACGAATTTAATTGGTTACGTTTTTTATTTATACTCTTTACTGTAGGAAGAGTGCAAACTTGTCTAACATTGTTCCTGCTTTCTAGTACCCAGTCACTACGTTTCTTATTTTTCACATTTATTTTTTTCATAGAAATAAGAGGGTTTGGTATAAGATGTTTAATATAAATCTGTCTGCTGCTTGAAAAAATAAAATTTTAAATATTGATAAAATTATTTAATCTTAAATTCATTTATTCTATTAAAATTAAATTTTTCATCGTAGGAGTTTTGGTAATATTCCTACCAATAGAAAATGCTAGAAATAAGTAAGTCATAAATAGTGAAAATTACTTACCCGAAAAGTATGCATGTTACTCCTACTGTTAATATTCCTGAGTTTAAAAGAAATTTCGGCGAAATGTAAGATACCTGAAATGGAAATAGCGGAAACACTTTTATTAGCAAAAATAGCTACTTACATTGCAAAATCATTTCCAAATTCACAAAAGATTCTTTGATTAATTAAAACATATAATATAAGAAATTCCAATCTGTTTATTAATAGTTAGTATTTCATTAAACCAGCAAGTATTCCACAGAATTCATTTATCTAGCGAAATGATATATAAATAATTGCTTGGTTTACTCAATAACTTGTCATTTATTTTTACTAGACGTTTAGCATATAAATTCGAAAAGTAATGCACATACAGATTAACTTATTCCTGACAAAAATACAAACAAATATTTAAGTTACTTATTTTTCATAAAGTAAATGAACCATTACAACATGCTTAATATCCCCAGATACCTATAGCAAACATAACTGGATTGGATTGAATTATTGGAAATATAGCAAAGTCTACGAGAGGGTTGTTTTGGTTTGATAGAATATGACAATGCACACTAGGGCTATCTGCAGGGTTACACGTTGCACACGTTCGTACGCACGTTACACATGGGGAAAACCACGAAAACGCCCAGCCCGTTCGTCTGGAATCTAACCCAAGTCTGAAGTACCAGTGTTTAGCAATTTTACCGCTCCGCCGCTGGTGGGCAAAGCACACAAGAGATATCTACCAAAAGAAGAGGATGTCTTTGTGGAGGAAATTTTAAGGGAGACTGGTTCATGATTGCATTACGCATTTAGCTAAGATAATTAACTTCATGAATTCATTGAATCTTTTCAAAAGCTTTTATCCCAAAACTATTACATTTTCATATCGTATCACCATTAGGTATTAGATTGCAATGAAATTCTGTGATATTTCTGATTTAAATTTTATTAACATGTTTGATTTACGTTAATTGCTTTCTATTATGCCTTTTCTCATCGCGTTGCTTGCTCATACCAAAGATTTTTTAAAAGTGCATGGCAAAGGTAACCCTGACTGGCATCTCAGTAGGATTCTTTCCGTTGCATCTGCAGCTTGCTGTTAATTGTCACTCTCAGAGCCAAAGGTTGGAATGGCCAACGTTAACCGCATTCTGTAATTTTTAGATACCTAGTTCGCTTTTCCACCCGATGCAAACTTTGAGATATATTTTTAAAAAAAAATTAATCATATTTTAATCAGTAACTCTACCTTAGTTGCCAGTTGCTGTATTTTCTAGTGGACAAGAAGTCGCAAATTTTATTTTATTACTACCTTTAATTGTAATAACACAAGTAGGGGATTATGTGTCTCGGTGTTGTTGTGACTTATCTCACTTGTCTGACAATAACATCAGAACAAACCCACGAAATTCATCGGGGCAAAGAGTGCAAGACTGCGCCTGTCATTGGAAAGAGTCTTGAGCACCATACAGGCGACAGTACCACTTCTCTCAGTTCCGCCCCCCAGTTTTAATGGAGATCACCCCGGGGAGACGGATCCGAAGGTCTCCCACCCCTCTTCCCGTACCACCAACCCCTCCAGAAGATTTTTCGGCTGGCCTCATATTAAGAGTGCTCCCATGCCGCACAGACACTATACATTTAAAAACATCCATGCCTTCTCCGGGATTCGGTGCCTGGCCCATCGGTACGGCAGTAGGCTTTTCTAACCACTATAAATTCATTTCTGTGGTTTACTGCATGTCATTCAGATTATGGGACAGATGAAAGCAGACCTCCTCATGGTTCAAGAACCATATATCATCTATAGTAGGATCGTAGGTCTGCCCAACACAAGCAACTGTTTTTTGTCAGTAAACTCCTTAGCAGGCATCATTTACGTGGGACCTCTTTCTCCAACACTATTCCTGAGTACTGAACACTCAGTCACCACTATCCTGGAGACATGTAATCAAGAACTCTCAGCCACTTCATCGTACTTCCCTCCGAGTGTGGATCTGGAGGTACCAATCAGAGATTTGAGGAAAGTCTACCATTTCCAGCATCATATGGTATTTTTGCGGGTGACTACAATGCCACGAGCTCTCTATGGGGAGGAAGAAGATCGGATGTCAGAGCCATCCACATCATTGAATTTATGGCCACTAACAATTTGATCCAAATTAACGAATCAGACTCTCCGCCAAGCTTCTGGACAACCAAATCAGCAGGTTGGCCTGATGGTAAACACCATCACTACGACCCTCACGGCTCCTTACATACAGAACTGAAGGGTCGAAGATATCCCCACAGCAAGCGATCATCGCCTAATTACTTATAGCATAGATATACCAATCAGCTATATGGCGAGAAAACGTTACAAAACTATATATGGAGGTCATACCAAGTTCCTAGACTGCCTTGCACAGAAGGTCCAGTACATTACTGTTCTGCTCAATAACAGCTACAATCAGCAAACCCTCGATGAAGCCTATGATCAAATCATCCAGACGATTGACATAGCTTGTCGAACAGCATATAACACCAAAGCTTATAAGAGCAACCCTAGAATACACTGGTGGACCCAAGGCCTACAAAAAGAACGAAGCCGTCTAAGAGGTCTACGGAGGCGTGCATAGGTCATCCAAGAACAAGCTCTTAGAAGCTTACGTATGCAGGACTTTAGGAGGGCGCGTGCCATATTAAGCGAAGCTCTCCTCGTGGAGAAATTTCTGTACCGAAACTAAGCATTCTTATGAGCAAGCATACAAAATGGCTATGAATAAAGTGTTCAGGCCTACCTCACTTCCACGGAGTATCCGTGCCACTGCCAATTCAACAACAGAGGTAGCCAAATTTCTCCTTGACAGTATCTTTCCTGGCGACAATCCTGATGAAGACCTGGAAAAACATCGTTCCCTACGCCTTAATTTTGAGAATTACTCTACATTTGGTATGCAAGACAATGAACCTCCTCCATCCAGAGCAGAAGTAGACCACATCATAAAAGCACTCTCTCCTCGTAAAGCACCAGGTCCGGATGGAGTAGATAATCAAGTGATTAAAATAATCTTCCAAAAATTCCCAGTCTTAATCTTGGCTTTTCTGACTGCATGCTAGCGTCTCCATTATTTTCCCTCTAGTACGAAGACAGCTGAACTGGCTCTTTTCCTGAAACCAGGAAAAGACTTTCCTTCCATCATCATATAGGCCGGTTTGTCTTCTGAAGCTCTAGGTAAATTACTAGACCGAGTTGTACTCGGCAGACTCGTGTACTTCATTGAACGATCTGAAAGCATTCATCACAATCAATTCGGTTTCAAACCAGGTATGTCCACGGAGCACGCATTGAGTCAGCTGTTGGATATAATACTCACCAACGGCGTGGAAGATAGGCACACAGCAGTCATATACCTTGATATTCAAGGAGCATTCGACTCGCTGTGGTGGCCCGACACTATGAACAGTCTGGACGCCCTCAAATGCTTGGCTTCTATAAGACACCTGATTCGCAGCTATCTTGACAAAAGACAAGTTTTAATGACATTAGACAGAGACTTGATAAGGAAGGGTCTTAAGAGGGGATGTCCACAAGGCTCCTGTCTTGGACCCGTCCTTTGGAATATACACTGGTGTCCAAAAGTTAAGCATAATTGATATTATGTGAATAAAGAAGGAACTGTAAATCAGAATGGCGGGAAACGTGATATGCGAGTGTAAAGTGGTTATAAAATAAGGAAGCAAATAAAAAAAACGATAATAATTAATTTTATTATCCAAAGTAGTAGCTTGAAAGAAAACTGAGAATAGCAAGGGTTCACACTTTAAAGAAAAAATGAAAGAAAACATTAAATAAATTACTGATGCTGCAGTTTAATAAGGCGTGTGGTCACCTCTGATAGCCAGGCACTCTGCACAGCGATTTACCATACTTGCTATGAGATGATGAATGAGTTGTGGGCTCAAACGGTTCCAAGCTTCTTGGAGAGTTCTCTTCAGTTCTGTAACGGAGCTTGGTGGGTGCGAAAGGGTGAAATTTGTCTTCCGAGCATATTCCATACATGCTCGATAGGACTTAAATCAGAGGAGTTCGCAGGCCACGACATGCGCTGGATGTTTTCCGTTTCAAGGAAGTCATCAACCAGCACCGCTCGGTGACATGGCGCATTATCATCCATGAATATGAAGTCAGGACCGACAGCACCTCGAAACAAGCGAACATAAGGCTCAAGAACTTCGTCTCTGTATCTTTTACCAGTCACAGACCCCGTGTCAAAGAAATGGAGGTCTGAGCGACCGTCCATCATGATGCCTGCCCATACCATTACTTCCCTTGATGGAAAATGATGTCTTTTCGATATGTTTCTTGGTCAAAACGTGTTCCACGTTCTCTCCATATCGTTACCCGACGAGAATCAGTACTCAGACTAAAGCGGGACTCGTCACTGAACATCACATTGGCCCACTCTCCCACACTCCAGTGTTGATGTTTCAAACTCCAGTTCAAACGAGCGCGTTTCTGCGCAGACGTGAGGGGAATGCAAACTGCTGGTCTTCTGGCATACAGACCAGCATGATTGAGTCTCTTGTAAACAGGTTGTGTCGAAATTCTTATTCCTGTGGCGACTGTGGGCGCCGAACCCAGTGCTCTGGCAGTACTGCCCCTCTGACCTCGCGCACTTATTACCAGATATGGGTCTTGGCGAAGGGTTATGACTCTTAGTCGACCTGATACTGGTCGTCGGGTAACATCTCCCGTTCTTTGAAACCTCTGCCACAGTCTTGAGATCACAGACTGGTTTACATTCAGAATTCTAGACACTTCGGTTTGCGATCGTCCGGATTCCAGCATTCCAACGATTCTTCCTTTCGCAAACATCTCCAGTTGGCGTCTTCGTGCCGTCATTCACCTTGTTTGATGGTTAACAACATTCTTTCGCACAGCAGTTGCCCGCAACTTGTCTGAACTGCCTGTGTTGCGTGAATCGGTTTCTATGCATTCGGACATGCGCAGGTGTTTCGCGCAGGACGTAGTTAATTGAAAAGTTTTGCATAAACCCAATGTTTCTTCTTCACCCAATTAATATCCGCAAGAAATTTGGAATAATTTTACGAATATTTACTCCATGTTTTTCGCATTTTACAATTTATGCTTAACTTTTGGACACCAGTGTAGTTCTTGACTCGGTTTTTTCAGTCTTTGGAAACAAAGAAGGAGTTAGGCTTTTAACATACGCAGACGACTGTTTACTCATTGTAGCAGGCCGAAGCGACCTCGAAACGCGAACTCAGGATTGCCTTAATATCTTTGCTGACTGGTCGAGAGAGCATAAACATAAACTCTGGGTGCCTAAAACACAAGCACTCATAATTAGTCGAGGCTCTCCATTACGTAGCAACCCATGTCTCAAGCTCTTGGGGTCCTCCATTAAATGTGTTAAACAACTTAAGTATCTAGGAGTAGTAATAGATAATAGACTTTCCTGGCAACCACACATCTCTTCTCTAAAATTAAGAATAAACAGACTGACTACTTCCATGCGATCAACAACCTCGTTAAGATGGGGTATCCGATGTCACTTGCTTAGAATATGGTACAAGACAGTGGTGGAAAGAATTATTCCGTATGCCGCTGCTATTTGAGGGACAAACATCGCCTCCCAAATGAGACGTTCACTACTCTCTTTACAGCGACACTAACTTCTTCTCATTTGTAAAGCTTATCGCACCACGTCCACGGCAGCCCTACAAATTATCACAGGCACACCGACTCTAGACCTGTTATTTGAACGAGAGGCTTTAGTGGTTAACATAAGCAGGCTACGACGCACCATGAGCCTCTGGGGGCAAATTCATATATTCATATTCATGCAGATTATGAGTATCACAAACCGCAAGCTCCCTGCCACCCAGCTGAAAATAACCTTGTGGACTCCATCTACTTTAATAGAATACCAGACGCGGGATTGGCAAATGGTGTTTTCACTGATGACTCTAAAACTCCAGGGGGCACAGGCAGCGGATTCTGAATACGTTCTAATGGAGCTTTAAGGTATGATTGGAAAAGGGAGCTCGCTTCTGAAAATTTCGTCTTCCAGGCCGAGCTCACAGCAATCAGAGCAGCTCTTCTCCACCTGAAAAATAATCCCACAACGCCCAATATCATCTATACAGACTTAGCCTCAAGCCTCGCTGCGATAGCTGGAGTTCATTCTCGCAGCCCTATCTTCAGTAGCATTAGAGATATTCTAACCCAAATGTCTGCTTCGCAAAGACCATCACTCATCTGGGTGCCCTCTCACACGGAAATAGAGGGCATTGAGAAAGAAGATCTTATTGCAAAGGAAGTAGCGGACTCATCCACTTTACGAGAAGTCCCGACTCTCAGGCTAGTCTCGGACCTAAAGAGCCGGACATTCCAACAGCTCCTAAGAATATGGCAAGAACGCTGGGATCAAGCCTCCACAGGAAGACGCTTATATAATCTCATTCCCAAGGTCAAGACAACAATCCAGACCAACCGTAGTTATATGACGTATTTCCTCACTGGTCATGGGCCCTTCCCTTCATACCTCTCCCGCTTTGGCTTAAGAGAGGACGGCAACTGTGAATGTGGGGAGGAGGGTCATCCAGACCATTTATGCTCTCTTGTCCGCACACAGCGCTTAACAGCCTCAAGCAGCCAGGAGCCAGATTCTGGCCAAACTGGTTCCAAAATCTACATATGAACAGAGTTGCCCGTTTAAAACAGTAATTGACTACTGTATTAGCAATTATTCTTTTGACGCTCGAAGATAGTAGCGATAAAGTACAAACTTGTGTCGTATATAACACACATTAGGTTCTAACAACGTCATTTCTCAGCATAGTCTCTTAGAATTAGACATCGCACCTTCAGTATGGCATTAACTATTCTTGAACTGGTACATTTATTAACCTGAAAACAGATTACTTGCTTTGCAAAGCATAGCAGTATGTACGTTAGAACTATATACGCTAGTTCAGTATGTCAGCAATGTAATACGTCAGTCCAATATGTAATTTTCTATTTATGCAGAGCCAGGTTTTTATACACAAATTTTGTACTATATCAGAATGCTGTACTGTATCTGTAAATGTTAATATCTTTTTTTATAGCACCTAACCTTTACTAAGGATAATATTCTTCGTGTAAACTTTAACTATCATGATAAAGTATATGTATAGATATATATATATGAATATGCATGAAAGTATGTATGCTCTTATTTATTTTGGAATATATATGTATATCTGTGTTGGTTTTCATATGTATCTATATTTTGATTATACTGTTCTTCAAGTGCCTTGTACGCACGTGTATATTTCTTTTTTGCATTTAATAAATGTCGTCTGCTCTGCTAAGTCAGCTCAGGGCTGCGGCCTGGCAGCTAGTGGTTAACTCCCGCTGGTTTGGTAACCAATTCTGCATGGACATAACAAGTATACCTGGGTCGGAAGCCAACTCAGCGGTTTACCTCCCCTAACCACTGTACCGTTTGGACCGCTAGCAGGGAATAATAAAATAATATATTAGATTTTTTACCTTAGAGTTTTATCTTGTGTTTCATGGCAAGCATTTTAAGAGGCGATAACCAACCAACTAAGTCAGCCGTTAGAGTTAGTAACAAGCAATTTAGCCAGTTAAACAACTTAATAAGTTATAAATTTCTGAAAAAGTAAAGTGCGATGTACTACTTTAATCTCAGAATACGAATCGGTGATGTAAATGTAGAAGTATACTGTTAAATACAATATTAATGCAATAATATATGTTAATATATGTATAATACAATAATATATGTTAAATACAATATAAATTATACTGTTAAGGTGCTTAAAAGCATAATTGTTATAATTATACTGTTAAGGTGATTAAAAGCAATACATAGTAGTAAAAATACAACACCATAGCTACGTAAATCCGTGTTCGATATTAACTGCATGAATATTTAACTTATGTGAAAGTGAAGGATGAACTTGGGCGGTAACGAAGGTACTTAACGACGATATTACAAGGCCGAGTACACGTTCTGGTAAGTGCAAAAAATCTGAAGCGGATGTTAATCTCTCAGACTTTCTCTGAAGATCCAGTGACGTTGGTTGAAGGTTTGAAGCACGTGTTAGTGATAAATCGGATGTATCCTGAAAACTGCAAAAGGACAAACACTTGAACGGTAAATTTTATTTCACCCCATACTTATTTCCCGAATCTTACCCTACTTCTGTTTCATGTTTTCGGAATTTTGTCAAGCCTTTTTAATTAAAATGAATTTTGCTAACGGCGAGAAACTGAACTTCC
Source organism: Stegodyphus mimosarum (assembly GCA_000611955.2). Taxonomy (NCBI): domain Eukaryota; kingdom Metazoa; phylum Arthropoda; class Arachnida; order Araneae; family Eresidae; genus Stegodyphus; species Stegodyphus mimosarum. The sequence goes on from KK117395.1 coordinate 296,761, forward strand.
GATAGGCGGACTTCCATAGTTATGGGATATTTAAACTCACGAAAGGGAAGGGCATGGTTGTTAACTCTAATGTTGAATGACTGAGGAGTAAGTTATACTGTTTTTCAAAAGGCTTTTAGTTTTGTGACTGTTACTTATTTTTCTCGGATTTTTTTTCACGTAAACAAAATCATTTCAGTTGCTATCGGAAAACTCACAAAAACCAGCATCCGAAAAATTATCAAATCCAGATTTTCATTCATATGATTTGGGCCCATACATTCATATTAGCGTTTCTTGCCTTTGATAATATTCATATTCGAGTTTTTTATGCTATTTTTAATGTTATTCCAGGACACAAAGAAATGCTATAACCTAATGGAATTTAGAATTACGTAGGATCAATACTACTTAAAAGATAATAAAGAGCTAGATAGATTCAAGGGTTGGAGATTTAATTATGATCACAGTAATTCCAGAGGAAAACGGGAATTGGTGTCTCGTAAATACTGGCACACACAACTCGAATCTTCCTTTTACCCATCGTCATCGCCTGTCTTGCGCTGCACCTTAACGTTGCTGAAGTCTATGCACACTTAAAAGTCAGAGAGAAAAATGTTTTCAAAGTTAAAGCTATGATTTTGCCTTGAAATTGAATAGGCCCTGGATTGAAACTCAAAGAAACCAGTGGATCTGATTGCATTACGGTATAGTACAGTAAGAAGGAAAGTGAACACATCCACAGTCCAAGCGGTGAACGCTTCCACAGTCCATGAGAAGTCCATGCGAATTCATGAGCGCTCCAACGGGCTCATGAGCGTGGGCGATCCGTCGTAAGTGACTACATGTCTGATATGTATCAGACTGCACTGGACAGTTCGTGAATTCACCTGTAAAACCAGTCTCAGCAATGCTACCATCCTTAATATCCTGAAGGTGCTGTAACACACACTCAGAACCGCGGCAAGCTGATCTTCTTACGCCCTGACAGAGATCAAAGCCTGACAATATTACGAACCTGCTACAGTGTATCTGAAATGATACAGTAACGAAGAGAATGAATTAATACGAACAATATTTGTTTTGATATGATGCTTAGGTACTCGGAGCTCAGATGAAGCGTTAAACTATAAGCCCATTCAAGCTGAATTTTTAGCTTTTAATTTAAGAATGTACAAACATTTTAGAATTTAACTTACAGTTAGTTGCTTAAGTTGTTATCGAAGCATGGCTAAAAAATATTAAATTTTTGCTTAAGTCCAAACTCGCTGTTCTGAGGCAATAACAGGGTTATCTTGCATTCACCAAGACAATAGTCTGAAAATTTGTAGAACTTTATACAAATATAAAGCACTGATATTTCGAATAACATATCTCAAAACTATTTTATTCTACAAAATTCAAAATTTCAGACCTTCAGTGATATCCATAAAGGAAGCTATTTGGGACATCTTGTTCTGCGGACTTCTAGTTTTGACCCAGTTTACCCGACGTAACTTATTTAAGGTAATTTCTTTAATACAGAAGAACTGTCTTTCTTTAATACAGAAGACTTTAAAAACTGTTGTACATTTCTAGACATAAATTTCCAGATAACTTGTATATTTATTTATTTCATTATTATAAATATGATGAAATGCTAAATCACAGACAATCTCGACTGAACAAAACAGTAACATCTGAACCGCATCTTTAAATAATTATCCCCATTCACCTGCGATATGTGAAAAAACAGGCAATTATTTATTGAGAACTCAGTGTTTGTTTATGTAATCTGAGTAAGTATTGCTTCATAATTGTCCTTGCACCAGTTTTCAAAATAACATATCAAATTTAATCTTCATCCTTACGCAGTCAGTACATTGATTGATCAACATATTCATGCCTTTTTTTAAAAAACTTTATCAAAGAAAAAGTGAAATTTAAACTTGAAAGAGTGGGGGAAAAAAAGAGAAAATCTGGTTTCATTATCAAGGACAGAAGCAGCTGCGTCTTACTTGAAATTACTGCTTTCTGCTGTTATCAGATTTAAATAAATAAAGCAAATAAACTAAAATAAGAAGAGCATGTATATGCTAGGAACATAGTAAATAAAACTAGATCAAATCGACATTTTTCGGATGCTTATAAAGATAAGAGTCAAAGTACTTGGTAAAGATTAGGGCTCATGACCTTCTTGGGTTAAAATTAGCGATCAATAAGATTATTTTTCATCCCAGAATTTAAGCAACCTATCACGACTAACCTAAAATTCTAGTTTTGCGATGAGCACGTGAAAACTGTGACGTCATAGTCATTGCTTTATGCTGAAGCAACAGGATTTTCTTCTAAATTGGCGAGGCAGCATTTCTAAATCTCTGTTTTCTGCGTTCGCGGGTCTCGGATGATCTTCAAATGTGTCATGAGAGGTGCCAATAGATTAATGTGATTAAGAAACATTTCTATTTTGATAAATGACGTTGATATTTATTTGGCAGTAAAATAAAAGCATGATTCTAGATAAAAAACGAACTTCGTAAAAAAAAAAAAAAGCGAATACAGTCTTCATGGTTAAGAGAAAATTTCCAAATTAATTTTTGGTTAAATTATGTTTATTTTGAAAGGAATAGAAGCAATTTTTTCAGTTGGAAAAATATTTAATCAGTTTAAATAATCGATAAAAAAAGCAACATTTATTCGTAGCTAATTTTAAACGAAATTACAGAAAAATCATTTAAGCTTAAATTCTGTTCATTTATACTACTCCTTATATAAATACTGCAATTTATAGCTAATGGTATTCCTAAATTATCTTCTAGTTTATTTTATGAGAGGTTGAGAGAGGAATAAATGATTTCTCAGCATTAGCAAGGCAAAAATGTAAGGCGAAACTTGAGAAATACTGGACTTGATTAGCTTCGAATCAAAAATTTTGCTGTGATGAAGACTTAAGTTAGCAAAACATTTTACTTTAGAAAGTGAATGTTACTGTTCTTTAAGTTCAATGTTTTTCATGACGAGACCGTTGTGTAAGTCTAACACTTATGCAAGTAAACTGATTTTACATAAAGGTGCCGCGATTTTCTTTCGCCCCCTGTTTTAATAAATAAATTAATACAACAAACTAATGTTTTATCTGAATAATGAAGCCAACACATTTATAAAGTTTACTTTTCCAAGTTGAAAATTAACCTTCAAGAAGATGCCGGAGCTTTTATGTAGAGAAAACGTTTAGAAAGTTTACGCTTTGAACGATTGACTGTTTTTACGAGTATAAAGGCTCTGATACCACTATGATTGGATAGCTCTTCGAAAATGTTGTGTCCAATTAGAAAACGGAAAACAACTTTCCACATAATTTCTTCCGAGGAATCATTCATTACTTTTATCACTCAGAATAAATATACAAGATAATTCTAACTATCCTGCTTATTTGTTCTGAATTTTCGTAATCGGAGTTGAGAGATTAATGTGAATGTTGTAATGATACAATGACATGAAGCTGTAGCTCTGAAATTCATGTTTAGGTTAATTTTCACGCATACAATATATTTAATTTTAGGCACTTTAAATGCCTGCCTTTTAAGTTTAGTGTGGCAATTTTTTAAATGCAATTTTAGCTTGTATTTAATATTTAAACGTATAAATACATATTTCGTCTTTTCATATTTCAGCTGCAGATTTTATTAATTTAAACTGAGATTAAGATTTTCTTTTACAAACTCAGACAGCAGAATATGATTTTTGATTACGTTTGTCAAATGAGTGTCGCCACAAAAGCAATAACATAGAAATGTTCCGTATAATAGAAATGATAATCTGAAAAATAACCGTTTTTAGTTGCGCCTTGTTTAGAACGACGCTCCACTAGAAGGAATGGAAGCCAGTTTCATTAATGTGCAATCGAAAGCTCAACAACTTCCAGCCATTTAGATTCAGTGAGAAAGGTAATAATTCTATACAAAAATAAATGATACTTACTATTTTACCCATGATAGGTGCTACGATGAATATTGTAAGTTGGAATATTCCAAATATGAACCCATACTCGGTCGGTGTAGCGCCTTTTGATTCAGCCTAAATTGAAAAGAAAACAAAAAATTAATTTTTGTCTGCACGTTGTTACGCGTAACTAGAACTGCCAACCGACCGTTTTTGGAAAGGACAGTCCTTTTATCAGCTTTCCTGTCCTTGTCCATTCTTTAAATTCAGAAAAATGCCAAATGCCCTTTATTTCGAAGCCAAAAACCTTTTAAATTCTCATTTCTTAAGGAGACCAACTGATTGTTTTAGTCAATTATTCATTATGCTTCTAATTGATGATAATTCTATAGAAAGCACACCGATTATTCAAATATATTTATTTTTCTCGCGACATTGAATTTCGATATTCAGCTTGTAGATATTTTCAATGCTTTGACCAGCGTAAGAAATAAGCTTAAATTTCGATATGATGAGATTTTTTTTTTTACTTTCTTGTTCATCAACATTTGAAAAATTTGATAATACAAGATCTCAAAGATTATTGAAGACTAAATTACTTCTTTTCGGCAATTATTTATTTAGAAAACGCTTCGATGAAAATTCTATGTTTGACAAATTGCCAATTCAAAGATTGTTACATAATTCGATTTCAATGTACCAGAAATTTGCTAAGTCATTGAAGATTCGAAGCTAAAATAATAAAAGCCGAATATGAATGTGAATGACCTTTTTGGAGAAGTAACATTAATTCAGAAAAAGAAAAAACTAACAAGATCCAAAACATCAAATAGAAAATGGCATACGATTTTAAAATATGCTGATTAATTATTAACGTATGAATATTTAAAAAATAGTTTCGTATGTGTTTTCATTTCCTTCAACATGAGCATATACTGGAAGAATGTTTAGTGTTATGTCAACTAAATGGATAAATGAACGAAACAGGTGTTCATTTCAAATTATAAAAAATCAATTTTTTATGTATTTTAATTTGAAAGAAAGTTGCTGAGAATTTTCTGAAAAATAAAAAGTGATGCACTCTTCCTCGAGTTGCCAAAATTCTGAACAAGCATAATTTAAAAATTTTAAAGTTTAATTTAAAATTTTTCAAGTACTTTTTAAATATTTCTTCATTTTTTAATTTAATTCTAATGACTATTCTAATAATGCATCATTTGTGTTTAATGGGTCAATGCATTATTACCTAAATTACGGAACTAAAACTTTTTTCATTTGCTTTCGAACTTTAAAAATTGTTCTTTCACATGCACATCAATTCTAAAATTGTAGTCTAAAAATTTGTAATAACAATAAAAAAGGAATTAATATGTTAATATAATTATATTTTTCAGTGTCCTTTATTGCGACTTGACAGAGTTGGCAACCCTAATCATAACACAGAAGTGTAGATCTGAATATGAGCTTCTACATCAGTATGATACGCAAACTACCTACTGAAATGCACAAATTTATTGTCCATAGTTAAAGAATGTTGTTTTTAACGCTCTTTATTGTTGCAGCAAAAATTTAACAGGTGAGAGGAGTTGGCGGCTTATATACACTTGTGACATCTCCTTGTTCAACTTTTGGAGTGATAGCCAAAATAAGTGCAGAAACCAGGCAGGAGAAGGGTTAAAGAAACCCTTCATTAAAACTCTTTAAAATTCACAATGCGTCGACCTGACGCTAACAAACTATGTCTCGCTTAAGCGGTAACTTAGCTAACAAGAACTAAACTAAAAATTCAAAGATATTAACAAACAACTTGAGTTTTTTTACCAGGGCTCAGGTATTCCTGTTACCCAAAACCGCGTCGAAGTCTCGTGGCAGTAAAGTAATAGCTGCTACGCAACTTTAACCAGCAATAAATGCAGAATCAGATGCTCACGCTACAAAGTACAGTACTTGCCAACACTATCTTTTCTCTTTCTTCTAGACCTCAGTATTTAAACCTTTTTCTCCCTCTGATAGAATTTGCATTCCTTCACGCACGCTACCAAATTTAAATATTCTAACATTGACAATTAGGGGAATGAAAGCTTATAGGAAAGAAAGCACAAACTTAACTGGTTACTAAAAATAATATAAATCCCTACAGACTGATCGGGTGAATAACATTTAACAGGAAAAGGGACTTAGATGATCTCTAAAACTGTTATTTAATTTTCAAAAATGTTGTTAAATTTTAACATAATCATTCATGTTATGATGCGCCTGTTCGCAACCCCTTACGCTAAAGATTTGAACAGAATACATCGAAAGCTTACTTAATTAACTATTAATAATCAACTAATCAAATGAACGTGTTGCGTGTACGCAGGTCGATTTAAATTTTAGATATTTTTCAATGTCGATTTAAATGATAAACTTCTAAAGGAAACAAAGAAAATTTTAATAGCTCGTTTTTCAATATAATCTCTTTGCACCTCCATACACTTTTAACATCTTTTAATGAAAAAAAATCTATACCACGTAAAAGTAATCGGCAGGTTTGTCCTCACCATGTTCGTTAAATACTCTCTTCACGCCATCAATATCACTAAATCTGTTTCTATGAAGGTCAGATTACATTTTCAGAGAACAGATAATAATCACTCGGTACATGGCATCTAAACATGGTCTGTATAAGGCTAATTAATTAAGTCCCCTGTTGTTTTTGAATTGCATTGGCATGTTGTTTTTCATTTGCTAAAGAAATCCGAGTACCCATCTTGCAGAGATTTTGTTCGTGTGAAGATGATACTGCTGTAGAACTGTTGTTTATCCAGTTTTCTGCTATGTCTTTGACATTCAGTCTCTTGTCACACAGTTTTTCCTCCAAGACACGAACAGTATTTCGGAATGCCTGGAAATAGTGCTCGTGCAATGATCGAGAATTATCTTTTAGCGATTCTCAGTATATAAGGAATTGTTTTACACATTATTTTGTTATAGATAGTAAGGAGATATAAGCAATAAGGAGATTTATTAGCATACACGCGATTCAAGCGTTGTTTTATTTCCTTTCAGATTAAGACCTATTTAAGTCAAAAATTTAACCACACTAGATTCTAAACATTTCAGAAAAATCTAGCACGTCATCTAATTCAATAAAAGCTCAAAAAAGAAAGAAGACGATTTTATTAACGAAACACAAATTTATTCATTTACTGCATATCTGCAAGGAAGAATTTTTTTTATATGTGAGGCCGAAAACCTTTGGATCTACCTACGTACATGTAAATCTTGTTTGGGTTACAGTATGACAAAATATTAGAGCTCTTCTAAGCTGTGTCATTTTTGAAAGCAAAGCTTTAATGCTGGTTTTGCGAGTGTTTAACACATAAAGCGAATTTGTTGACACATTACGGTTAGAATTAAAGAGTATTCAATGAGAATACGTATCGTATGGCTTTTTCTGGAGATTTCATATGGTGTAGCTTTTGTTGATGTTGTGGGTACTGAGTCGATGTGTTTCATAATTTTTATTTTATACACACACACACACACATATGTATACACACACACATATATATATATATATACATATATATATATATATACATAATATATATTTAGAAAAATTGAAAGTTTACGTTAGCAAGCCAGTGTTAAATCATTTTCAACACGCATGCAACTGCATGACTTTACTGACTTCAAAGAATAATTATAATCAATCTAAAAACAGATATAAGCTTAATTATTCTTTCGTCTTTTGAATAATATAAGTAATAATAACTTCCTGAAACAGAAGTTATTTCAAGTATATTAACGCCAGAAAAAGATTGAATTAAACGTCGATTAAAAAGAATCTGCATCTTCGTTTCAGGCAGTGATTATGAGTCTCCTGCAACATTAAGCTGTTAGGATTTATCTACTTATAGAACATTTTGACTTGAAGGCTCAAGTGCGAAGCACATGGAGAACAGGCGCCTGGGCTAGAAGCCACATCCTGTGTGTAGCACGTGTGTGTAGCACGTTCCTGCCATAACGTGGAGAGATGTTGACTGAGAATTAAAGAAATTCTCGATGAAACGATGATGAGCCTTCGTATCCACAAACGACGCTGGTCCGAAATGTCAGCCTAACTACTGCAGATCTGAAAAGAGGAAATTATTAATTTTGGGATGGGTGGAGAAATTTTTTCTGTTAATTGCTCTGTGCAATGCTATTGGTACTTGGAGGTCACGTGTTTAGTCTGAACTTAATTTTCGGCTTCTGCAAATTTTATGAGTAACATCGCTGCCTGGAAAATGAGTTTGAAGTTTTTCTGCTGACAAAAAAACTTCAACGTTTTTAATTTTTCCAATTAGAAAAATAATGGGGGTCAGGAAAGATTTAATTTTTTCGTCACTTAGCCAGGCTATTGCATCGTTGATATCTTCAGGTGGGAGGGTGAGTTTTCCTTCAAGTTTTTCGCTGTACGTTACTTGGAAAGAGCTTCTCTGGACAGGGTTTGGAATATTCTTGGTGCTTGGGAAATTTTCTTCAGTAAATTCCGGGGCTTTAGGTTGTGGCTGAGAATTTTTCTTTTCGAACTTTATCTTGTAGGCACTACACCCTCGATAGCTGCTAACGTGGTTTTGTCGGCAGAAAATACATGTAGGCTTGTCTTCAGGTTTCATTGTACATTGATTACTTCGGTATTGATTACCGCATCTCACACATCGGACTGGGTTGTTATAGCAGAACTGCGAATGTCCAAATTGATGAAACCGGAAGCACTGTACTGGCCGTCTTTTCGGATTAAATTTTTCTACTACTGCATTGAAACTAAACATATTGTTTAGTTGAAAGATCAGGTTTCCTTTGTTGCTTCGTCTTAGTTCGAGTACGAAAATTGTCAGTTTCTTAATTTGTCCTTTCTGATTTCTGGTGAATTGTTTCACTTTCATGATGGGATACTTCCTGCGAATAAGATCCTGGTGAATATTTTGAGTTGAAATAACTTTCTTATCGCTCTCCTTTTCACTTATGCTTTTCATGCAAGAATGTCAACGAGACAGCGAGCGTTTATTCAGACTGAGTTAGAAAGAAGTGCTATTTAAGCGAAGGTTTCGTAAGTTGATTTTAGAGCGTGTTTTGCCTACTTGAGGCCACGTTGTTACCGTAGCTGAATAGCGATTTGATTCTGTGGCGTTGAGTGCTTCTAGTCATTAGGCTTGTCTCTCTGGTTTTCTAGGAACTAGAGCCTTCCTGCGCGTTACGTTATCCTGTGAGCCGTTAGGCTAACTAAACTATATTTGATTTTAGTTCAAAATTACTTGTTTAAGTTAAGCCAGAAGTGTTGGCTTGTGCAAATCCAAGTTGGGATATTGTTACTTCTTTGTGTTCAAATAAAAGGGCTATTTATACCTTTCTCCTGACTTTATCTGTCTACAGTTCAAAATAAAAGGATTATTCCTCTATAGGGTTTCTAGAGCTCATGAGTTTATGCTACCAAAGAACGAGAGACTCTGTAAAGCAAAGGGAAAAGGATTTGCATCAGAGTCAATACTTGCTAATCGAAAGCGTAATAGAAGAACTGAATCAAGTATACAATTAGAAAAGATACAATCAAGTATACAATTAGAAAGAATCAAGTATACAATTACAAAGTGAATCAAGTATACAATTAGAAATAATTCCAGAATAATATTTACAGCTTTGGTTAGAGATCAATATTACAGTTACAGATTAATAGTTACAGTTACAGATTACAGATTAATACTTAATGTATATAATGAGTTTCGTTAATAAAAGAAAATTATTGATAGAGAAATTATTAAATCATTTATTTCCTTAAAGGAATTTCAATTTGAGGGTATATAATTAGTTTAAAGAAACATTTCGAGAATTAAACTCGAAGATATGATGTAATTTACTAAACGATTAACGCAAAAAAGACTTCAGTTTAGTGTTGCAAAAATATTAAGCTGCAGTTTATAAAAAAATGATTTTCATGGTTTCAAATTAAATTGCACTTTTATTTTCAGCATGTAGTAAAATACAGAAAACGACACCGAGCTGTGAGTTTATAACAAATAGTAATCAGTAAAAGTATTTATCATTTCATTCAGTGCTGAAATCATTTCAATAAATTCTTCAATTTTTGTGATTTAATATCTAAAAGATAACGAAATAAAGCTGTTTTATCTTTGTGATGAAATTAATGTTTGTTTTTGTAAAATTAGTTAACTCAGAAGCAAATATCAAAATTGTTTGCATAATAACATTGGACTTCAGAAAACTTAAGAATAAATAATGACAACTTATTCTCTTCCTTTTATTGATTAATTTTTTTTTCTATGTATACAGAAAAGCTGCATAATTTTACATGTAAATAATTACACACTTCTTATTACAACTTTCAGCTACAACACCTGATGGTGTTTTGATTTTGATAAAGTTTGTAACCTTTTAGAAAAACTGCTAGGAATTCCATCACGGAATTCTGGATGCTCATCGATCTGTCTGGTTCTTCCATTATTTGTGTTTACCGAGGAAAAACTGTTCATATACGAATGTACTCCCAAACAAAGCAATTACTCTTATTACAAAATTTTTAATCAAGGATACTTATATTTTGACAAGTATGAATAAAAGTTAATCAAATCTGTATTCTCAAATACTTGAATGGCGTATCACAATGTAAATTAATTAGTTCCATTTGTAGATTTACTAGCGCGTAACTCACGTTCGTTTTAAAAGCAAGGGATATAATGTAAAATTAGGCTCCAAAGCATTAAATTTCAAACGTTTTCTTCAAATTCTTATCATAATAATTAATGTGTCATATTAATGATAATTAATTTACAAGAAGTATATTCACTGGCCGTGTAATACTTCTTCGGGGGCTGCTTATTTGAGACAAATGCACTATAGCATATAGATTTTATTGTATTTAATTCAAAAGGTGTTTGATATTAACAGGTATTAATAGCAACATTTGTTCCTGCTTCCTACAGTATGAAGTTGATACTGAGATCATTATCTTAAGCACAATAGTATGAAATTTTTCTGTTGATAATACAAAAAGAATTTTGAAATATGCTCGATATTACTTTATCAAGTGTTTTTATAGAAACTCTCAATATGTTGTTGCTATTGTGCTTAATCTCGCTTGTCTGACATAAGAGCAAGCCTACGAAATTCATCATGGCAAGGAGGCAAGCTGCACCTGTCTTTGGCAAGAGCCTAGGGCATCGTGCAGGTGACAGTACGACTTTGCTCACTTCCGCCCCCAATTTTGAAGGAGATGGGGGGACAGGTCCGAAAGTCTCCTAGCCCTCTCTCCCTACTACCAACCTCTCAAGAGGACTTTCGGCTCGTCGAATATTTAGAGTACTCCCATACCACACAGACACTATACATTTTCAAACATCCATGCTTTTTCTGCGATTCGAACCCGAAGCCCTTCGGTACTGCAGTCAGAGTCACTAACCACTATCCTGGTTGGGCAACTCACAATACGTAAATATATCTATATATTCTTTAATAGATACTATATGCACTGCATAAAAAAATTCTGAAATGACAATTTTTAGAGGATATTTGTTTGTTTTAAAATTAATTCAATTATAAAACAAATGCGAGAAACTAATCAAACTCAATAAATAAAGTATTTATGGTTTTAATATAAAATATTTACTTTTAATTTTTACTCCAAAAACGTAAACATGCAGTTGGTGTTGCTTTGTTTCATTGAAGTATGAAAATGATTACATAAACTTTTGTTTGAAAACTAATCAATCAGCTCTTGTCTGGTGCTGTTTTAGTGGATCGAAAAGTAAGTTCCATAAAGATTAGCAAGAATCTCAGAGTTCATTTCAAAGTTCGAGAGTTATCTCTCACGTCTATTGAATGATAACGGCAAGTCTAATCTATCGGTTACTTAAATAACTTATGTAATAATTTTTATTGTTTTCCCTTTTGCACTTTTTTTTCATTAAGTGTGCAGCAATTATATAGTAAACTATGTAATACCCTTAGTGAAGTTAAGCAAAAACTGCATCTAAATTTGAATTCATAAAACTTTTAAATTCTTATTTTAATGAAATAGTTGGATGACGATAGGCAAAAATTATCAATGAAAAATTTTGGACTTCTGCTGTAGAAGAAAAAATAAATGCGATGATTGATTTAGATTATTGCATAGAAGAATCTAATGTACGTTATATGGCAGCAGGTTGGCAACACCATGAAGAAACTGGAAATGCCTGTTAGCAACATTGTTAAGGAACTGTTAATTCATGGTATTTGCAATTAATTAATAATTTATCTGTTTATTTTCTTTGAAGTAAAAATGTTTTCTATTATTTAGGAAAAGGGTCACACTTTTACACTGCCTTTCAAATTTGATGCTTTAAATAGGTATGGCAGATTTTTCGGTTACAAAAACAGATTTATTTCTTTACAGCCGTGAAACGAAGTGCTGATATTTTAATATACTATAGTTTAAGAAACAAAAAATGTAACAGAAATATACGCTCTCTTGTAAAAAAATCGAAGCACCAAGAAGGACTTTTGCGATCGTGATGAAATTTGGTATGCAAAAACATTTTGATCGAGCATGCAAATGATAAAAAGTTCAAAGCAAACGAACAGGAATTGCGAACGTAGGAACGTAGAGGCGGAAAATTTATCATTTTTTGTTGCTGCCATTGGAATTCCGTAAAGAAGTAAAAGATATCATTAAGACGATATCGAAGACTAAACGACTTCGAACGTGGTCGCATTGTAGGGTTGCGTGAAGCTGGGTAGTCATACCGAGCAATAGGCCGCCACTTGCAGCGTATAGACACTACTCTGCAAAGATGTTGGTAGCAATGGTTGCTACAAGGAAATTGCCGATGAAATGAAGGCTCTGGAAGGCCAAGGAGCACAAATACGAGGCAAAACAGGATGATTGTTCCCCCAGGCCCGAACCGTCCCAATGGTATCATTGTCGACTATTCAACGCATTACAGCCACGTCTTTACCTCCTGTGGTACCGTCCATCATCTCACGCGCTTATCTGAGGCGCAGTTACGCTCACAGAGGCCTTTAAGACGTTTGTCTTTGATCCCACAACATCGGCGGAGTCGTCTGGAGTGGTGTCGCAGCCGATCATCATGGCTGCCATCAGCTGGCATCGTGTAGAGTTCAGCGATGAATCCCGCTTCACTCATGAAACAGATGACCACCGTGTTCGTGTCTGGAGGAGACGGGGCCAGCAGTGCTAACTAACCTTTGTTTTACAAAGGCATACAGCCATAACCCCTGGTGTGATGGCGTGGGGAGCTATTTCTTATTACAGCAAGTCATCTTTAGTCATCCTCCGTACATCTTTAACAGCTCAACGATATGTTGATACCATCCTGCGGCTGGTTGCATTACCCTTCACGGCACGTCATCCTGCGGCCATTTTCCAACAAGATAATGCGAGACCACATACCGCTCACATATCTCTGGACTGTCTCCGTGCGGTTGATACACTTCCTTGGCCAGCAAGGTCACCAGACCTTTCACCAATCGCGCATGTCTCGGACATGGTAGGCCGCCAAATTCGAGCACCACAAATTATCGCAGATCTGGAGCGACAACTGATGAATGCCTGGCAGAATGTGTCGCAATATGATATTAGGAACCTCTACCACTCCTTGCCTCGACGAATTCAAGCATGCATTGCCGCCAGGGGCGGTTCGACCAACTACTAATTTGAACACTCAATGGGTGATTGTGAGCCGTGAACAGGTGCTATGACCTTCATTTTTTAATCATTTTGTAAGGATTTTAAGTTTTACTAATGTTTATTTTAATTTAAACCTTTACTACCCCCTCTTATTTTCCATTTCCGGCCAGAATAAACGCGAATAAATTTAGTGTATGCAAATGAGGTTGAAACTTTAGAAGTATTTAAAACATGGCTTTTAGCCAAGAAGGAGTGAAAGAGAAATTTTCTCGCGGGCTTTTCCACGCGTGTGATTTTCGTTGTCTGCCTTTAAGGCCAGAACTTAGTTTTTGCTGATATTTTAAAACGTATTGTAGTCTTTGCATTCTGCTCACTACATACGTAGTATTAAAGGGCCGATCTTCGCGTTACTAGTCTCTGCAAAGCATCTTAGTTCGTATTTAGTTAAGTTAGTTTATTTTCGTATTTTCTACGTTATAGGACCAAAAGTAGAGGTCTTTGTATACCGAAATGCGGGAGCGCCTGTACGCTGTGAGAATAAAGGGTAAATTTAATCCTCCTTAGCTTTGTTTTATTTCCTACATAAGCACGAACATAGCTTTGAGTAAGCTCCCTGTTCTGACTCAGGACTCCAGTTATGTTTGCAAAATCAACCAGAAGGAACACTAGTCCTGACAATTTTATTATATGCGTATGAGTTAACATATATTCAATTTCGTCAAAGACAACCACTTCCTTCATGTTTTTTTCTTCGATTTTTTTGCAAAAGAGTGTATGATTTTTCACATAAATAACATTTAAAAAAATCGAATTTAAAAAAAAATTTTAGTTGAAATTCGCTTTTAATCCTGCTTCCTAATCTGTGCTTGAAATAAACGTTAAAATCATAATTCTGTTTCTTCTGCCTCTGTATTGTACCGTTAAAAATTTAGACATGTTTTAAGTAAAAGTCGGAAAATATAAAAGGAAAACATAAAGGAAAGTATTGAAATTATTATAAGTTTCCATTTACTTTAGCATCTTATTTTGGATATATGAAAAAAAAATAATAATTTAAAATCATACCTCTGCTGGAAAAAATGGAGCTTGCAGTGATACACATGCTCCTGCACAAAAGTTTCCAAAGGCCAAAGTGACCAGAGTCAGCCATTGCGTTGATGTGTACTTTATTTTGGCTTTCATGCCCTCTTGAGATTTTCCTAAACTGAGAGGAAATGTACCGGACAAACTCCCGTATAATGGAGCGTCATTTTTAATCAGAGGTTCTTTCGAATTCTGGTTTTCGTCTATCATTTTGAAATATCTGAAAAGAAAGGTGGAAAAAGATTTTTCGATTAACACTATTAATTAATGAACATGCGTGAAATTCAATCTTCTTAAAATTGCTTGACTAATGCTGAATTATTCTTCACTCAACAGATATCTACTCACTTAAGAAATCCATCCTGGAAGATAAGATTTTTTAAGGAATTTTGGCTTGTATTTATATTATACGTTTAAAAATCAGGAACAGGGTTAGAGCTTTCTCAAATAACTGTGTTTGAGAAGTTAATTGTTTTGGAGGATTTACTTTTTGTTCTATGCAGGAAAAGTAAACAACTTCCTCACGGTGCTTAAACATTCTTTAATTTGCTTACATGTCCTTAATTCTATTTGCTGGGATCTTAAACTAATAATCTATCTATAAAAGTAACAGGATTGGATTGAGTTATTTCATTAAGACAGAGCAAATAAGGACCTAAGGGAAAAAATGACTTCGTGGGAGATTTCCTGAGGAAAATTGCATCACATTTACGTTGTACGTTAGGTTTAGTTTGGTTTTGGTTTAGTTTATTATGGCAAAGCATACTAGGGCTACCTGCCTAAGGAGAAGAATGCCTCTATAGAGGATTTTCTAAGGGACACTGGCTCATAAACATCGTTACACGCTAGGAAAACACTTTAAACGCCCATGCAGCCAGTTCATTTGTCATGGATTTGAGTTTTGAGTCGAACTACTAACGCTCAGCAGAACTCGACTACTGCGAGGACCTAAAGGCAGTAAGAAAAAATATATGTCGCATAGGAAAATTTTAAGTAACTTTAAAAATTCAAGCCTAAAAGTATATTATATACATCACAGAGGCACACTCTCATACAAATTTAAGGTTTTTTTCAAATAATTTCTTGCTTACATTACAACTTAACAGCAACTAAATGGTTAAGATTTTTCCATACGATTAGTTTAAAATAGTTTAGAAAAAAGCTGCGTAATTTTTTATGCTTCATTTCTCTTCCATTGGACTTTTGTAGTGAATTTATGTTCAAAGGATTAAATTTGCAACAGAATTAAACCTCAGCTTTGCAGAAAACATACTGAAGTAGTTTAATGGGGCATAATAATTGCACATATTTATAACGGATGATTTTATTTATAGAACGATATGCATCCTAAGAAACTGCCTAAGAACTTTATGGCGATTTATGCTAACTAACAAATAATCTTGCATTGTTTACTGCTCTTCTATAAAAGTAAATATATAGAATAACATGACAAGAACTATTTGTCAGTTATGAAAACAGGAGATTATGATAAATCCTGTATGTAATTAACACATTCGTTTTTCCTAATCTTATTATATGTTTTTAACACGCATCAGGAACTGCATAATCCACATATTTAACAGGTCTCACGCCACAGAGGCACAGACGCTTTAGTAGATTTTGCTCTACATGTCCAGCTAAGCATTACGACAATCCCAACATTTAGTATCTAAATCAGGATTTTCTACTTTTAACAAATTAAAAGTTTGCGCAAATTATCTCAAGAGTGGATCCAATGGCAATCATTTTCTTATAATGTGAAAACAAAAACTTAAAACATAAACGATTTTTCTTATACAATTCTATAAAGCTCTTTTAATATGCTCATTGCTGTCAACTCTTTCAACAAGATGACTGATCTTCTACAAGCTAATCGCTTAGCCCTTTTAGAAATGACTAAAATTATCCTACTTTTTTCATAATTCTAATGATTTTGAGAGAACTGGCAGGGTATTTAAATTTCGTGAATGACCCTCGAATGATTCAAGAACCTAAGTGAATCTTTAATCCTCTTCTCCTTTCAGTTTTGGTTTTTCTACCACCATGCACACTCATAATATTAGCTTGAGAAGCCACCAGTGGCTTAACGATTGATGTCTTTATTTCATTTTTCCATTGGGTGGCACTTAGCCGACTTTAGCTTGGCCACTCTAAGGTCGGAAATGGTGGCCATTTTATTGTGGAAGCATCTAATAGGTGGGTCTCTCATGAAAGAACGGACAATTACGCCCATGCTTTCTCCGGAATTCGAGTACCGCATTAGGTTCTCGTAACCAGTATACCGTTTGAGCGGCCGGTTGAAGTCATTCAACACTACTAATTCATCCAGGGTTTAATTCCAGGTAAACGGGCTGGCTACATGGGCGTTTCAGTTGTTTTTCCCATATATGTAGATACAGGCCAGTTTTTCTGAAGTCTTTCAAGAAGGCATCCCTTCGCTTAGGCATATAGCCTTCGTATACTTTGCCATAATCAAAACCAAAACCATTATCTTGAGTTTTGTCGGTCTTCATGACGAAATATTTGAAGGAAAAACCATGTAATGATTTGAAACATGCTGTGCATTTTCACTAATTTTGCATTTATCTGTTTTACCTAAGGTATTATAGAATTTTATCTGTATAAATTATATCAATTCTATTGCAAATTTAAGTGTTATTTTAAATAGAAACCTCTAGCACTGCTCACAGGATTGAAAAATTTTAATTTTCCTGTCTGAATTATACAGATACATTATAGTGTTAATATTTTAGTGCCCAGTTTTAATCAGAGCTGTGGAGACGGTAGGGAAAATAACCGACTCCGACTCCTGGAATTTTAAACCGACTCTGACTTTGACTCCGACTCCCTCATATACATGTAAACATATACACATGTGTTACAGCTTATGTGTTTAATATAAAAGAAGTAATAGGTGCTACCGGAAAAAATTGATGGCATAGCAAATTATTCATATTAATTAGCATTTGTTATGAAATGGAAAAACTGGCTTTAAATAATTTTTGAGAAACAATATAGCTTCGGCAAGCTTTTTGTTAGAGGACCGTAGATCCGATTGGATAACTTCAGAGCTGAGAAGTGTCTTTCCACACTAACTTGAGTAGGAGGAAGAGCTGTTACTGTTAGGGCTACTTCTTTTAACTTTTCAGGCTAGATTCTTATAAGTTTTAATAGAAGTGTCTTGCAAGAGTACTCATATTTCCCTATTTATTCAAAGGCTGTGTAGATATCTTGCTTGTATTTTTTTCATTTTTATATCGAAAGGCTCTTGGTTCTTTATTTTCATTCGCTTTCCCTTAGCCTCTTCAATATTATTCAAATATTTCTTAAAATCTAATTCATCACTGGAAGAGGATGATAGAGACTCACTTGCAATGTCTGCAGTCTGACTGTCCTGATTTCAATACTTCAATTGTTCTGAGAATAATTTCATTTTTAATGAAAGTTCATAGATAGCTTTCTTTGTCTTTTTAATTTGTTCGTCATCCAACAAAATTCGGTGTTTGGGATCTACATATATTGAACCTGGCAAGATCTCATTGTCTAGCAAATTGGTTTTTATTTTCTTCATTGAGAAAATGATTTCTTCTGCAATAAGCTCTCCATTTCAAAAAAGACAAATATCACATTCTTCCATTCTCGTCTCCTGTTAATTCTTCAGATTGTAGCTTTTTTGTGGCTATATACGGTGTAGAAAGAGTTTCCAGTTCTGCAAGATCATTTCACAATCTTTCTGAGAGTGAAACACTAGGGTTATCTACATCTTCTAAAAAAATTTTTAATTCCAACAACCTCTATATCATCAAATATGTACTTCCCCCTCGCTCTGCTTGATCAATTTCCTGCTCACTTCCTAAGAATGGCATAATTTTGGAGTACTTGTTGCTATTGCTGTTTACCTAAATTTACCAATGAGATTTTTAACTAAATGAAGTAACTAAATGAATTAAACTGATTCAATAATGCCAAATATCACACCCATCCTCCTCCCTTATATTTATTTATTAATATGTCAATAAAATAGAAAGTAACTATTTATTAATGTATATAGTCCATAACTAAAAATAATTACTCAGTTTTTCATTAAATGTTTTTTTCAATTCACTTTAATTTCATTTCAGATTCAAACTGTCCAACTAAACCTGGAGTCGGAGTCGACATGTTTTCAGCGACTCCAATTCCGACTCCTTTTACCCAAAAATCTGCCTAACTCCGGTTACGACTCCATGACTCCGACTCCACAGCCCTGGTTTTAATACTGAATTTTTAAATGTACCAACTCAATCATTTACTAAACTTTAAATTATCTTTAAATAATTCATATCACTTCCACAGGCGAATGACGACAATATAATTTTATGTTTATCCGTAATTTTTTCAATTCTTCCGATAGCTGCATTGCATATTTAATTTTCATTCACTTTCATAAATCAAACATAAATAAATCGATCTGGTTTTAGTTTTTCTTCTTCTATTTAATACCGAGCTATCTTTTCACTGCACTTAAAGACACCAGCCCAAATAAGTTAAAGAAAAGTGACCAGATATGATAAATTTATTGAATGACTTCTGTAGATTATATCGATGCAGGAACATGAAAAGTTGCTGGGATTCGAACTCCGGACCTTCCGACTCCGTGTCGAGGGTGCTTCCAGTTATATCAGGGAGGCATGAGGAAAGCAGGGAGTAAATACTTATACTTCTATTTAAAATATCTGAAGCCAGAGAAACAGGTAGCCTTTTGCAGTAATAAACCTTAACTGAAGTAGCACATTTACAGACATAAGATTAACGGGTGCTAATGATACACTTCAAATCACTTATTTCTGAAAACAGCTATTAGTTAAATACGAATAATATTAATGATTTGAAAATATCTAAAAATTAGTATGAATAAGCTTCTAATTCCTAAAAGCGGTGCTTATCAGGACTTTATTCACAGAACCGTGCCTACATATTTTTTCACCAGAGGCAAAAATGTTAATGCACATCCCTGTGTGCAAGATGTAAGGTCATTTGATGACAATAGATAAATAAAAAATAATGTAAATAAAAATAAATAAATAAATGAGTAAAAGAAGATTAAAGGAAATATATTGTATACAGATAAAATACAAGCCAACTATATCTGTATGTTTTTCTACTTATTAAAGAGTAGCTATTTCAAATCATAACTCTTACAATAACATTTAATCATAGCTTTATGTACACAGAAAAATGACACATATAATGAGTTAAAGATTTGAAATGAAAAGCATTGAAAATTTCCTATTTGATACATGGCATATAACACTGAAATAATACACATAGTAATAGAACTAACATTAAAAGTGTTACATTAATTTTTCAAGCATTTTTAAAAATTTAGTTTTTCTTTCTTTTTCGCTAAACAAAATCAACAATATTGTTTTCAAACACTACTTGATAACTTAATTCCTGAAAGAAATTGAAAGAAAAAGAAATATACGAAGAATGGTCATGTTCACAGATTTTCCTTGACCAAGTTAAGATCTTGCGTAATTGTTTCATTATTTTAAGTTTTTTAAACCTTCTTTCGCCACTAACAAAACTAAAAATATTCTTAACTCTGATTCCCAATTAGATAAGGTTTAGATAGACTATACCCATGAATTATTTTAAAAGAGCTAATCTTGTAGTTGATTTAGTTTCGGGAATTATTTAAAACTAGATATATATGACTAAATTTTTGTATCATTTATATCATTCAGATATTTAAGTGCTAAACTACAAACTGTTGCTTTTAGATTACTTAAATCGAATGACATTAATTTCTACCAGGCAGAAACTGGAAATAGAGATTTATTTCGTTTAAACTTTCGAATCTCCATTTCAACATGTAAAGTTAAAACAGCTAATACTTCTTTAATTTCTACTTCACAAAAACCATTTTCCAGAAACACTCGTTTTATTATCGATTGATTCTTGACAATTCCAGTAATTAACATTTTTGTATCGTTTCTGTTCAAATTCTGTTGATAATCTTTAAAGCTAAATCATTACATTTCTCAAGAATATTTCCGGAAATATGTTTTCTCACTTGCTATAAAGAAAGGCTTAACCCTTTATGGACATTGCGACTTTGTATACAATTCAAGTTTTTGATTGCAAGGCTTTACTAATTTCTTCTATTTCTTGCAGTATAAATTTCCACGTAGAATTATGCACGCAGAAATTTTTATTTAATTTATTTCCTTCAAAATGCTATAATTTTCATCCCATTGCAATAACTAACGTATAATGCCATATCGTTTAATAATACTTTAACTATTTGTAATGTGTTTTAATACTTTAACTATCTGTAGCTACAATTCCTTAACAGCATTTATTCTTGATTGTCGCAGATCCTTGTTACTTATTTTGAAAACAGGAATTCTGTTTTAAGAGAATAATACGCTTATTTTAACGGTGATCTAATAGGGCAACAATATTGACACACATCCTTTCTCCAGAAAATTGCTTGGCGCATGTTGTCCTGTAGCTTAAATGAACTTATTAATACTCAAAATTCATAACAACTTTTAATTTATGATATTAATTCTATATAGATCATAGCACTGATGTAAACGGAACACGAGTTTCATTCTGATAACATTTGTCTTCCCTAAAATTATCCTAACATGTTTCTGTGGCTGGTTCGAGTTCTGTTAACTGCGATGAATTTCATAGCTTCTGAATTTCAATTCACCTCTAAAATGAATTAAAGAAATAACTCTTTTCAATTTATTAAGTAAAAATTGCAACTTCATTTTAAGGGAAGCTCCTGATTGAGAAAAATATTTCTTAACTGTTAGTAAATAATGATTCTCTGCTCCTGGTTTTTCCATTAACATTCGGCCACCAAGGGGCCGAGAGGACAGCTCTGGCAGTTTGTTCTAAATACGATTCGCATGAAGTATATTGGTTGAATGTGGTTTTTCAATTTTTCCTTATTTCCAAGTTATTCCAGATGTGTAACTTGAATAAAGTGTTGCCTTTGAGAGACTTAAAATATCCTCCGTGAAAGCTTCTTTTCTAAAGAGGATATCCTCGCGTGCTTTATTAGAATAGATTAATTAACGAATCAGTTTTTAATATTCGCATGGCTTTCATTCAACTGAATTTTTATTGCAAAAGAGCTTATTTGAACTTGAGCAGAATGCTAAGCTCAAATAAATCTTTCTTGCAATATGAGCTAATATAAGATTTCTTGCAATCGGAGCTAATATATTACATTTCAGCTAACTCTGATTTAAATATGACCAATAAAACGGCTCTAAGATAATATTTTAATGTTGTCTTTCTCCTCACAGCCCTACAATATAAGTACAATTTTATAATTAATAAAATTTAACAATGCTTCATTTATTTCCTTTACTTTTACCCCTCTCATCAGTTCGTTCAAAGGGCTCTAATGTGATAAATTTCGCAAAAATGATAAGTGCGACTAAGTTTCATTCGGAGCAATAAACAAGTTTGCCGCCCGGTTTAATTGATTCTCATATTTTAATTTTAGTATTTTTTAACGTAATATCAACAGCTTTATCACAATCATTTATTCGTCTTTCTTCATATTTCAGTCTTTCCCAAACTTTAAATTTTCTTAAGCAAGAAACATATCTTTTAAAATATATTTTTGTATCGGTTACATTAGAATCAATGGAACAAAACCAAATTTTTAAAAAATGATATTTTTTTTAAGTATAATTTTTTTAAAAATAAAATTTTATTTCAGTATCAGTTATATTAGAACGGTTTGTCATATTTTCCACAAACATTCAAAATTTGAAACCTCCTTTTTATTTAATTGATATAGGATCTAACCTTCTTTGTAGCTATCATACAAAGTGTCTAGATCTCAAAGTCTAACCAGGCGACTTCTCTCTCGCACACGTGGGAAAAGTAACGCAACAGATTAAGGGTGCAGAAAGCCTTTTTTATTTATAACAACTCTTTAACAGAAAGGAGAGGCACGGACTTTGTACTCATAAAAACACCGACTACTTGCGATGAGAACTTAAGTTAATTTTAACAATACCTTCGAAAGATAAGACGTATTGCTAGACTTCGCAATTTAATTTAACCTAACAGGGTGACTCAGCAACCTTCACCGGCTATAGACTTACTAAACGGCCAGAATGCGTATCCGCTACTTAACAGTTGGAGGAGACAAAATAGCAAACGTGCGCTACACTAGCGAAATCACGCTCTGTCTAAACTATTCATTTCAACCCTTTAAATTCTCTCTTTCACCCACTTAATTTGCATCCTGGCGAGGAAATGCGAGGGGAAATAGAGAATCCAGAAAAGATGCAAAAACTAAAATAATTTGTTAGTAAAGTAAGGGAAAACTTACATTGGTACTAAAAAATTCATTTTATTGCTTCATGGTTCAATGGGGAAAAAAAGAAAGAATCATATCCTACCTTATATGTTTACATTCTAGTCTTGGCAAAGAATGAAAGAGACTAATATGACGAATCGTTTGATCAGCAATATGAGTTTGCTCCAGAATTAACCGCAAACAAAACCAACAGTACATTTCTTGAGCAAATTAAATAAGCAAAACGTCGAACCATGCGTCAATTTTAATGGCAAATTTTGCACAAAAGTGAAGCAAAAGATTGATAATACCGTGCATTTCATTTTCAATCGTTCTTATTTAGTCTGCGTATGCTATTTCAGTGGGCTTCCATACGTCAACACTGCTGCAAAAAACTGCATTTCAGATGACTGTATGGCTGCATGGCTACCCACAGTCATCTGGAAAACCTAGTTTCCTTTAAAAAGTCTTACATGAAAACATGCTTTATCTTATGTAGTTAGCGCCTGGATATTTTGTTGCAACTAATAAATCAAAGCAAATTTCAGTTTCTAAAGATAAAATCGCCATCAATCTAGGGTTGAATTTTACTTAATTTTGAATTTCATATTGGTGGGTTTCCATTCAATATATGAAAAAAGGGTGTTGTAGGAGGAGTACTTATTTCATGTTTTAGATGTGAATATCTCTTTAATGGTTCATCATGCAAACTGATCAAGTTTAAGAACCAACCAAGTTTAAGAATGAATCAGATAAGGTTTTCAGATTATGACAATTTTCATTAAGCGGAACATTTTGACAAAATTATGTAAAATTTTTATTTTCATAAAAAAAACTCTAGGAAAAAATTTCCCGTAAAAATTTGTTCCGCATCTTACTAAAATCTTTTATAAAAAAATAAGTGATTCGTCATATGAAAAACTGATCCTGAAAAAATTTTGAAACTACATAATTTAAACCACTTGTATTTGGGAAAGGGAAAAAAAAGAATGTTCAGAAGGGTCGATTTTAAAATCTTATAAAACTCCATTAAAGGCATTAAATACAAAATTTCGTTAAATGCAAACTTTCGAATTATAATATTTCTGTAAGCTGTACTGTGAAAACGCTGCATCTCAGTTAACGTTCATAAAAAGAAAATGTATGTGTTTTATGTTTTAGAATATGTGTGAAATGTGTTTTAGAACATTGCATTCAGAAACTTAGCATGAATGGCTATCATCAAAAAATCTGCGAACTATCCTCAAAGTTTTAATTAGTATGATAAAGTTTTAATTAATGTGGACATGATACCTCAGAAAACTTTCATTACATGACTTTTTTTTCTCTTCCCCTTTTTTTTCTAGATCAGCTACAAAAAAACTTTAGAAGTAACGCATATTTCAGCTTTTTTATTTTCTACTAAAAGGCATCATGTGCATAAAATTGTAGTTTAATGACATACTAAATTCATTTATTTCATTAATTTGAACCATACTTCCTGCATTAGGAGCTATGGACATCTCTGCACTATGAGCACTGTGGACATTCCTGCACTATGAATTTTACTGATAATCATGCGTACATAAAATGAGTTTTGAATGACACAGCTCTTTCTCTTTTATAAATGTACATTCATAATAACTTTCATTAAAATCTGTCCATTAGGTTTTCAGAAATTCGACATAATGTGTAAAACTTTCTTAATTTTGCACACATCGCTCATTTCAGGGCTAACAGAAGAAGACGCATCACGTTTAATAATAAAATTACCACGATGGCAGAAAATTAAGTGATGCAGGAAGCATTTCTTTTAAAAGTCAGCAAAAGTATTACTGACACTTGCTGCTGAATACGTGCCTCCCGTTTTCTAAGAAGAGTTAAATGCACGCGGGAAACTTTGAGTAAATACCTAAGAAACATCTTATCACAAAACGTGATTCATTTTAAAAATGGAATATTTGAGGGCTATATTCATTTTGTTAAATAGGCTTTTAATGGATTAGAAGTTAAAATAAAGGAGCAAGCTTATTTGACCTTGAAGAATATGGCTCAGAAGATTTACTCTCTGAACACAGGTAGTTCGGCCCGAGGTTCGAATCTCGGAAAAGAGCTGGCTACATGGGTATCTTCGTGAACGAGTATATATGAGCCAGTTTCTCTTAGCAGGTCTTCCACGAAGGTATCTTCTTTTTAGGCAGACAGCCGTCGAGTGCTTTGCCATAATCAAATAAACCAAACCAAATGATAAAAAAAGTACTTTTCTTTTATCCTGTCTCACTTCCGTTAATTTGTATAATCTTTCGTTTGTTTTATTAGTTCACTTAAATTGTATGATGCATTTATTTTAATTTAGCTTATTCTTTATTTGTTGATCGTTAATTTAACTTAAATTATTAATATTTTTATTTATTTATTTACATTTTATTTAATTTTATTTACTGCTTTATTTGTTTGTTTTACTATTTCACTTAAATTGTGTTATAGATTTATTTTAATTTAACTTATTCTTTATTTGTTTGTCGCTCATTTGACTGGAATTAATAATGTTTTTATTTATTTATATACATTTCATTTAATTTTATTTACTCATTGTTTACTGCTTTATTTCTTAATATTTTAATTATCTGTTATTGTTCACTATTTCTAATGGTTTTCTCTGGGAATCTCCTGCTGAGCTCGGACACATCTAGTATTAGAAAGTAAGCCCTAATTTCGCCTCAGTTTTTTAAGTTAAACGTAGGCACTGGTTACTTACATTTACCCGATATCTTAAATGTTGCGAAAATATTTGAAACATAAAATCACTCCCACACAAATCATACCTATCCGTTCTATTTCTCAAATAAATCGATTTAAATCGGGCATGCAATTTGATGCGCATGATCGCCTTATCTATGGTTAACAGAAATAAAACACTGCTTCCCAATTTGTGAGTTGCATAACTTTTGCCAGCATACTAACATGTGCTCTGTCACCAGATTTTCGGACAGATATTAGAAAATGTATATTTGACTAAAATTTTACACCAGAAGTAAATTCGCAGTATTTCCAAAAACGTTGATCCAAAAAAAGAATTCAAATTTCCTCGTTTTTCTAGCCAAGGGTATTAAAACTGAAATAAAATAAGAAAGAAGATGCAATAAAAAGAATACTTATAATTTGTTGAAAATTCTGGCTGGTAAAAATTGCTTAGATTAAATCTCGAAACATTAACTAAATAAGCGTCTCGAAAAGGAAAATAAATCTAATTTCGGTAGCTAGTAAAACTTCAATTGAAAATATATTTTTAATTTTTTTAAAACTCAGAACAAATACTCAAGAATAAAGGGAAACTGAAGAATAAAAATTACATACCGCGAATTAAATTAAATTTCTGAGTCAGATTTTGAATCTCGGTCGCTATTATAAATACAGCAACTATCTTTAGTAACATTTAACAGCTCCGTAGGATTCAAATCAACTTTCTAGAAATTATTACGCATTTTATTTTGGAGATCAAGATGTGAAAAAGTGTAAACTCGCTAAGACACGAACTCCAGGGCTATGGCAGACGGACATGTTTCCAATTATACTACGAAGGTTACAGTTTATTATCAATTATACCATGAAGGTTGAAGGAGCAGGAACATAGAGAAAATACCTCGCAAAATCCCTCTCTTAGAGCGAATGGGCAGGAGGACACCAATCGCCAAATCCTGGTGATGACGAATAATTGCCCACCGTCTTTTAGTTCAAGTGCCCCTTGTAGAGACTATTTAGTACGTCGACGACATTCTGAGACCTGTTTTGCTATCGTTCCTTTTGCAGTACCCTGGCCTTATTTTTGAGTGAAAGATGTGAAAAATAAGCAATGCCCTCATCGGGACTCGAATTCCGGACCTTCCGATGTTAGCCAGACGTTATTCCAACTACACGCCGAAAGCAAACAATAAGAAGGAGTAAATATCTTACAACTTCAATCACGCATTTTTACTTTATTCCTTTTTCTTGTATTATCAATACAAACAGATTTAATAGCCTCTTAAAAACCAAATAGTTCTTGCCAAATACTCCAGTTTTAAGTAATTTAGTCATACGTGACAATAATAAAAACCAATCCTAATCTAATACAAATAATGTTTGGCATACGGTTTTCAAAAGCATTTTTAAGTAGCACTTTTTGCAGCACTATGTTTTATAACAAGATAGAACAGGAAGAAGTAAGAGGAACAACAGAACTTCACCAAATGGTCTCATACGTATACTTCCACCGTCAATAACTCGCCTAATTCCGTCCCACTTTTGATAGAACACACCCTGGAGTAGAGATTCCAGGGTCTCCCTCCTCTTTTGCCCTGCCACCAAACCGCTCGACAGGAGATTCATCTCGCCAGTGTTTTGAGTGTCCTTATACCGCTCAGGCACTATACACTTAACAAACATCCATGTCTTTTCCGGGACTCGAGCTCGAGCCCTACGACACGGCAGCCAGCATTGCTAACCACTATAACGATCAGGGTTTTTTTTTCTTTTCTTTTGCTTTGTTTTGTTTTTACCAAAACAAAACAGCATATTTTGTTTTGGTTCTGAGTTCCAAAGTACGCATGCAAAGAAATTGTGAAAATTAATTAGAAAATGACGCATGTTTATACTAAAATAAATAAATGTATAAAGTTCTAAGTTTCGAATAGTCCTTACTTGGAAAAGAAGGTACTCCAAAGAAATGAAAATTTATGTAACAGCTACTTATTAATAAATTGTTTCAACTAAAATGTTGATCGAAAAAGTTGCAATAAAATTTTAAGTTTTCGAATTCAGAAAATTGAAACTAAAACCAACAAACGTCATATCAAACGTCAACAAGCCTCATATCAAACGTCAACAAGCGTCATCTTATGGTTTACTTAAAAGTGGATGAAAATTATTCGGAACGAAGTAGCGATAAAGAAAAAAAATTAGCTTCTGCTTTTGCAATGGAATTTTCTTCATATGATTATATCAGATTTCCGAACATGTAAAAATATCTGTATGATTTTAATAATAAGTACAACAAGGTGCTGCTAAATGCCATTATATTCACGCAAACTCACAACTTCGATAGCTGTAAACAGAATCAAAATAGTCTTCTTTAAAATGTTTTAACTATCATTCATCGATAATTTAAGCTTTGGATGCCATTTGTAGAATTGCTTCATAGGATTTTAACCGCGATGTAGCTCTTGAGCCTCGCCCCAAGGTTGTAGAGTCATTAGGTTATTTTGAATTACATAAAAATTACATAAAAAATGAGGAATGCCCTCACCGGGGCTCGAACCCGGACCTCTCGAATACGCGCCAAATGCGCCACTGTTATACCACGAAAGCATGCAGAAAGGAGAAAATACCTTATGTACTCCCCCTTTGAAAGGGCGATTGGGAATTAGGGGACCCATTTGCCAGATCCTGCTGGTGAAGAATCATCATCCACCACCATTTTAGTTCGGGCGCCACTGCACAGTTTTTTAGTTTACTTTGAAGCAGGAGATCGGAAAAATGTGCAATGCCTTCACCGGATCTCGAACCTGGACCTCTCAAAGTGTGCTACCGTTACGCCAGGAAGGCATGCAGAAAGGAAGGAGAAAATACCTTATAAGGTAAAGCGAAATAGGATTAAAATTTGGTGTCCAGTGAATGAATAGGGCGATCTCCAGGGCATCCAGCAGATAGATGTATATAATATAAGGAGCTAATCTTGAACTGTTGGTAAAAATTTTTGTTGCATTGCGATTTAGGCTGTCTTTCAACGACTGAAAAAATGCCTCGCTGCAGGATTCGAGCTCATTACGAGCAACTGTCAGCATTTGAAAGAGGTCGTGTCATTGGATTAAAAGAGGCAGGTTGGACAAATCTGAGAATCCCTCGTCATATGAGTCGAAGCGATGCGATGATTAGAAGATGCTGGGAAGGACAATGGCAGTTTTCAGCGTCATGACGGTAGCGGTTGACCTAGGGCCACAACAGATCGAAAGGACAGAGTGATTGTCAGATCAGCTGTCACAGCGCCTGATTCATCGCTATCAACAATCAAATGTGCTACCCGCATACGAGAGTACACCATGACCATTCACAGACTGTTGATAGAGCGAAATCTACGCTCCTACCGACCGTTACGCCACCTGCCCTTCACGCCTGCACACTCTCGAGCCAGATTACCGTGGTGCTTGGCTCGATCAAGTTAGAAGGATACTGAATGGGGACGTATAGTCTTTAGCGACGAATCTCGCTTCCATATGTGTCGTGACGATCATTGAAGACGTGTCTGAAGAAGCTCAGAGCAGCGTGCCAATCCTGCTTTCGCTATTGCACGCCACACAACGCTCAACTATGAGTTATGGTCTGGGGTGCCATTTCCCTTGATAGCAAGATCCCTCTGGTCGTCATTAGAGGCACACTTACAGCACAGCGGTACGTCGACGACATTCTGAGACCTATTTTGCTATCGTTCCTTTTGCAGTACCCTGGCCTTATTTTTCAGCAAGATAATGCCAGACCACATATGACACGTATTGCTATGAGCTGTCTTACAGCTTGTAAAACACTTCTTGGCCAGCCAGATCGCTCTCTCATCGAGCATGTCTGGGATATGATGAGAAGACGACTGCATGTGCCAGGGAATGTTGATGACCTAGCCTGTCAATTGGAGCAAATTTGGCAAGAAATATCGCAGGAGACCCTCTGGGAGCTTCATCAGTCTATGCCACGCCGTGTGGCAGCTTACATCCAGGCTAAGGGTGGGTCAACACCTTATTGAGCTCGTTACTTAGTAACTGTGTAACTCTGAAATAAATCATTCAATTGTTCTAAAATTTTAATCATTGTCTATTCTGTACATAATCTTCCCATCCACTAATGTTTGTCGACATCGGACAACTCTTACTTGATGAGTCGATTTTTTTTGTTATAGAGTGTAGTTTATATGAATAAAAACACAAATGTGTACAACAATGTCTTAAATCAAATGTAGCAGACGAGTAATCGCTAAACATTTAGATTATTCATTGCAACTGAGAATAGTTACTTTGATCAGAAAATTCCCTTATGATTGTCTATCTGGTTTTTTATTCCTATAATCCCATTCATTCATTCCCTTTTGTTACTATATCTACGGCAGCAAAAGGAAATGAATTGTTGGAACTCTAAAGGCTGCTTTACATTTCTCTGAATAAAACGAATCTATGCTAGCTGTTCAGTATGCTGACCAGTGTTGCCACAAATTTTTGACCTAAAACAGCAAGAGCAGAACCGAAACGTCGCAAAAAGTAGTACATGACGTTAGGGACCATGTGATTTTGTGACGTCATAGGTTCGTGAGCCCACATGATCTCTGACGTCATCGCAAATTGAGTCTCCTATGGTTCCGTAGGTTAAGGTATCCGAACACGTTCGGAGCACTTTTTTTTTTCAAAAACTCTATTTTACATTTGTTTTCTACAAAGATTAATTATAGAATATTAAAATTTAATAAGTATTATTACTATTATAATGAATGAATAAAAGAAAATTATCATTTTGAGCCAAAATTGGCTTTTCAACGTGTTCAAATACTTTATGGATTGTAATTTTTTTCGCTATTTAGAAGCAGGTTTTATTATTTAAGAATATGTGTTCCTTTGATTTGTTTTTAAGTCATTTCAAATGTTAAGTTCATAGCAATATTATAATCAGGAGAACAATTTCAAATACATAGTGCGCAAGGTCAAACCGTAATCACTTCGGGAGGGGGAACTGACTGAAAAACAACATTGACAGAGAGAGATAAGACCTCCAGTATTAAAGTGCATAATATCGTTTTACATTTGTTTTGTAATAATTTTCATCCTTATTACTTTATTACTCTAATTTTTGAGAGCTGGCACAACTGTCAATTATGCAATAAAATCTGTAATCTCATGAATTCGACGAAAAACTTCTAAATCACTCTTTTCAAAAAAGAGAGGCAATTCGAGTACAATTTTTACAATCTTTTCGGTTTGGTTTTAGTTTTTGAAATTACACATATCATTGTTTTTTAAATATATATAAACTTCTTCTTCTTTTCTCTTCAAGGTGTATAGGTCACTTTAGCTGAAATTTTTAGCATGCAAAAAAAAAAAAAAAAAAAAAAAAA
>KK117395.1:329359-342272 GCA_000611955.2 Stegodyphus mimosarum
AAATTTGGGAAATGAAGTCAAGGAAAAAAGAAACTTCTAAAACTTTAAAGATTAAAAATTTGACATAAAAGTAAAAAGGAAATGCAATAAAATGTAAGCTACTTTACTTCTTCTAAATATTTAAAATATAATATTAATACTTACGCGTAATCTTCAGGAATCATATTATTTCACAAATATATAAAACAGAACATACCTCTCAGCACTTTCATTCGCAAATACCTTTTTCGAACTGCGAAACACTTGGCTACTGTACTAACTTATTTTTAACAAGTTGATCACTTAATGTTAGTTTTGCTAAACAAGTGTCTTGATAACTCGAGTTTTTTTATCATTAAGACAAAAGGGAATGAGCTAGATAGTCTAAGAAATCCTCTAGGGTGAGAAGAAGTAAACATTTTCCTTTTGTTTAGTAAGATCTTATCTAAATAAGTGTAATTTTGAAATTTTGCTATTGTTTTTCATGGAGTCTTGAGGTTATTGCATCTTAAGACTTTCCAGTACTGCGTTTTTGTCTGATAACATTTATATCTTACAATGCTTAGGTGTGAGTACTTCTTGTCTAAGCTTTCGAAATGATAAGAAAAGAATAATAAATACGTTAAAAAAACAATCTTTTAATGTAGCTTTGAAGCTATAAATTGCTAATTTTCTTAACCGCTTATATAATTCGGTAGTGTTTAAAATGAGACTGTTTTTATCCTTTTATTCTACTGTAAACCAGCTATAGAAAAAAACAGCTATTATAAAAGGAATTTTCTTATACTCTACTGCAGGATGTCTCCTGGTACGGGCAACCCAACTTACGGCTTTCTGTATTTATGAACGTGATCTGAAAGGATAATTTATAACTAAGCAGTTATGATCGGGAAATAATTTCTGGAGCATGGCATAAGCAAAAGAAACAAATCCAGAATCTATTGTGGCAGACTCGAGTTAAATGTCTGCTCCACCAATCGAAAATTAAATCTTGATTTTCCAGCATCTTCTCCATCACCTTCTGATTAATATTAGCCTATTTTCTTACTTCAAAACTGTCTCATCCTGGAAATAAAATGTTGATGCAATGTTAGATTCGCGCTAATCTTTAATCTAATATATTGAAGTTGTTTACGAAAGATGGGAAAACTATTATTTCTTGAGTGACTGATCCGAAATCTGCAAAGAATTACCTCATCTCTCATGCGTGTTCTCAAAGTGTAAGTGATAAGCACGCGCAGCAAGCAATTGAAAAATCCACCGTCTAAAACCCAGCAAGGGTACGTTTAATTCTTCACGTTCTGACTCAGAAAATCCTAATGTCTCAGCAGACGCCATTGAACTAAAACAATATTCTTTAAGATCCAACAATAAATTCTTCAGCATCTGAATTTGGCCGACTGAATCTTGCGCCCCTTCACAGTCGCTTTTTTAAGTGGGAAAGAATGTAAAAAGTTATCGCAACCGCAGAGCGTGCTGTCATATGTAAGTGATTAGCACATCTGGCTAGCAGCTGCGAAAGGTCCATGATTCGAATCTCAGTTGGAGCGCAGCTGACTTTTCAGGTTTTCTATTTCAAAGATACCTGAGAATCTCAACAGCTCCATATCTCAGATTTAAGAAATGAATTAAACAAGACGAGCTGCAGACTTACGATACTTTTCGTCTCGCGAAAAATATGCAAAATATAAATTTTTATACGTACATTCTACGAAAAGAGTTCCATTTAGTGAATTTTGCCTTATTTTACTAAAAGTCTTTAAAAAAATGTTCGGAGTGTAATATGGAAAACTGTCCCTAAAAAATTTGTCAAAAATCATATGACTTAAGCCACATTCAACCGAAGAAAAGAAAGACAATATAGGGATTATAAAATTAAATTTGATTAAATACGAAATTTCGAACAGTAGCATTTCTGTGAATGTAAACTAAATCCAACGCTTCTACACTAATGTATTTTTAAAATAAAAGATAGCTTTTAAAAATTCAGATTTGAAAACTTTGCACGCGCAGATATCTGCAGTATTTGTGTATGATTCCCAAAAACTTTAATACAGTTCATAGATTTCGAATGTAGAAAAACAACTTTTGTCTTTGCGTAGCCCAAACAAAAAATTAAGTTCCCTACATTTTTACTAAAAGATATCACGTGATTAAAATAGTTATAGACTGAAAACTTAAGCTATTTTATTCATTTCTAAATATTGGAACCATACGTCTGTGACCAATCGTTTTTTCGAGACATTTTTTCTGTTTATCCTTCCTCCTATCTAGGCTCTATGCACTAATTTATTTTTATGTTTCATCACTTGCAAATTTATAAAAAGTTGCACTGCTGTAACTTATTGCTATAAAATGAAGATATTATTATCATTATTGCTATGTTAAAGTACATTACTATTTCAGCTTTAGTATTAAAATTCATAGCACTTATTATTATCATCATTATCTTCATCATCGTTATTACTACCTTATCAGAGATCTGAGTTACTTAAAAATCGTCGTACGTGATTGGGTTGAAACAGACAACAAATGTATATAGAGACCTTCCTCTTCTTTTGGGAACGAACAGCAGCGTCCGTTGAGGAAGCCGGTGAAGGTGATCAAGGAAAAGTTCGTTAAGGATACACCACTTTGGAGGGTTTGCTATCACTTTTTGTGAGTGTAAAAAAGGGGGGGCTTTTGTCCGAAAAATACCAAGAGAATAATAAGATGCGTCGCGCATCAAAGAAGCTGTCGTCTTTCCCCTTCTCTAATAATGCTGTAACGTTACTTATTAATTAACCAAGAAAACCTATGTTAAGATTTTAAATAAATTTAAAGAAGACAACTTGTCATAGTTTTTTCATCACAGAAGCACGCTACAGAGTGGAGGAATTTCTATTAATTAACCACTTACTATGATTTGATGCCTCTTCTCATTCTTCACCAGAACGCAAATTAGTTGTGTATTTAAATCAAGGGTTTGAATATTTTAGAGTCAGCTGACAGTACATAACTGATAGCCTCACCTTTCAGTTACATGCTGTCACCAGCTCTACCAAAGTTTTATTTCGGCTTTAGCCTTCTTGCTAGCTGATATTTAAATACGCGTTCTTAATTACTTGAGCCAGCTTAAATAATCTATTTTGTATGTAGTCTCAGAGTAGGTTACCTAAATGAATTTAACTTCATCTTATGTTATTTTAAATATCCGAAAGTAGCGGAGGTTCATGTGTAGCACAAGCAGCACCTTCTGTTTTAAAGTGGTAAAAAAAAGGTTATTTTAACCTTCTTACGACTTTATCATTGTTTCAGAATAAAACCGTAACTCGCTTTTAAGTCTACTAGCGTCTGACTGACTTAAACTTCTATATAAGCAGTACTTTACAAGATTTGAACTTCTATATAAGCAGAATCTTACATGGGGATTACTTGCAGTTTTCGACCTGCCCCACTGTACATTTTTATTTGGGAACACTCATGTATTACAGAGCTTTACGTATGATTGCATCTTGTTTAAGCTTAAAAACAATAAAAAAATTATATTAAAGTATTTCCACTAGTCTGCGAGAGATGTACGTAGAGCCGAGATTCTATTTTTGAGATTTTGAAAAGTAAGCCATGGTGTGCACATTCCTCTTAAACGTTGTCTGTTAAGCTAAGTACAGATATCCGTAGCATAGGACAAATACATATCATGGTTCTCTGTTTTGAACTCTTGACTAATTCTAAACATCATCCAAAATCCCAAATAAAAAGATACGACCGTGAGCATATCCGAAATTATCATTTCAGTGCAGCATTAAGTAAAAACAGAGTTCAACCTAAGAATGGCGTTGTTTCATGGTTGCTTCAAATGAAGAGAAATCTGTGTCAAATTTTCTCTTGAAAAGTCTTTTTATTGGAAAGCAGCGTTCACATACGGCTGAACTTTACCTACTTTTAACGGTTATGTATTCATTAAGTTCATTCAGTCAGCGACGTTGTAAATTATAAATTCAATAAAAAACGTGATAAGTTGTCCTGGAAGTTACAAACATTACAATGTGCAAGAAGTTATACTTTTTGGAGAATGATATTTGCAGTAATAGGTAAGCTTTGGTATTTAACTCAACAAATATAAATGTAATAATAAATAACATGCGCGTGTGTATATGCATTCGCGATAAATTACTATCAACTATAAAAAGTAGAGTATAAATAAAAAAAAGAAGAAGAAGAAAAAGAAAGAAAAATTAAAAAAAAAAAAATAGAGCTTAAAAGAGTTTGGAGAAATGTCTAGACTCCCCTTTTCACAAGCACAAGAGAAAAGATATAAATCAAGATACGAAAGGCAGACATGTTTATCTATAAAGAAAAGAAAAAAACGCAAGTAAAATGATTTAAAAATGGTGAATAGTTAACATTGGAATTCAAATCATTGACAAAAGTAAGAAGACTTTTACAGATGTAAAACATTTCAAGCTAAAAATTCGCCAATAATTTTCTTTTGAATAATATTGATGGGGGAAAATTTAAATTCACAATCAAGAAACCAGTAGTGATATGCAACAGAGTATCATTTTTTTTCTGTATAAAAGTTTTACATGCATCTTCTAATTCTAAACTAAGTTTCATGCACAGTTCTTTCTCATTAGTTTCATGTATTGGGTCATCTGGATAATTTGCTAAGTCCTTTATTATGCATATACATGAGACTTTAATCATGAAACAACCAGTGACTGAAATAAATGAGGCATCATTTTTAGTTAGTTTTAGTTTTAACAGTGTGCTCACAACACTTTGAAAGTTAGTATTTTATTTCAGTTTCTGTTTACTGGGCGTAGTATTTATTAAGCATTTTATTCGGTAATACTTTACTTTTAAAAGACTGGAAGCAAACTTTTACTCTAATGCAAACTAAATTAAAACAGCCTCAGATACAAAAAGGGAATTTATTAAAAAATCTTAATTATTTTTACAAAATTTCACAGAAAAAATCTGAGGTTAGAAGTAACAATATCTGTTATAGTTTATGATTCTGATACATTAGCAAATAATTTTCTAATCAATGGGATCTGAATTTTTGCCTGCTACCAAGAGAATTACTCTCTAGAGTCATTAGGTTATTTTGAAGCAGGAAGACGTGCAATGCCCCTCCCCAAGACTCGAACCTGGACCTCTCGAATACGTGACTAGTGTGCTACCGTTACACCACGAAGGCATGCAGAAAGGAAGGGGAAAATACCTTATAACTCAAGCTTCTCGTTTTAAACTCAACTTTTAAAATAAATTATCACTCACCATTTTTTTGGATTCAGACATTTTTCAGCAGATTTAACTGTGGCACGGAATCAAAACTCAAATTTAAATAACAGAAGTCTAGCTAGCTACTAAGCAAGCGCAGATTGCATCTAGTGCGCACCACTTCCACTTCCATAAAATGAAATAAAGGTGAGAGACCAAAAAGGAAAATCTCTCCAAGTTAAATACGAAATATCTCGGACTTGATATTGAAGGAAGCTGAATAAATATTATGCACTTAGTAGGTGAATATTTAAAAGACTCTGTCACGTTTTCGAAAAATCACGTCGTTGTGTAATTTAAAACGATTTACTAGACATCAGACAAAACTATTCGATTACGAGAAAAGAATTTTGATTCCATCTAGAACAGAAACACCGAATCCTAATTAAAAATTACTGTAAAATATACACACAACTAAACAGTTTACAAATTTAAGTATGACAATATTCTTTTCATAATTTTTAACCATTACTTTTCAAAGCCGTAGAATATTTCCAACTTATGACGAATTTTCATAGAGAACTGATAAATGAGAATGAAGGTGAAATTAATTAAAAAGTAACCGATTGCACTGTTATCTGCAACAACGTTAATACTGTAATTCCTTGCGTTTTGCCCCCCCCTTTTTTTTCTAATTTTATCATCCGAAAATCGAGAGGGGAAAATTAAGCGAATAATTTAATTTCTGAAAGACGCGGTTACAGTAAGGACATAGCAAATGACGAGTAGTCATACATAAACTACAGGTAACTATCCCAACATTATTTCCTTAAAAGACGCATTCAAATAACAATAGTTAGTAATATTAACAAGAATAATTAATATTAATATTAACAATTTAACATAGTAATATTAGCAATGTCTAATAAGATATCTTAATTCCTACTTCCCTGTAACTTAAATCTCGTCCTTTCCTTGTTGTTGCCTCTGCTATTTCTTAGGCCTCAAATCATCCATAAATAATTAGAGAAAGTGAATGTGAAGCTGATTGTGAGAAATCGCAGACAATGTTAGTTAGTTTTTGCTTCACTGTGATTGGTTTGTTTTTGAATTAGTCTGGTATAAAATTCAACATTTAGAAGGAAAAATTTCAGCGTGACGAAAACAGACACTCCGTAGACGAATCCATTTTAAAATTTAGGAGAGTCTGCTTTCTGAAAGGGAATATTACGCCAATACTTTTAAAAGTTTCCTAACCTAGCGCTGAAAAGCAGGGGGGGGCGATTACGCCAGGAAACACGGGAAATTAAATCGTCTTAATGTTTCCTCTGTAGATTTTCTGCAGATGAAACTTCAAGAAGCTTTATCCACACCAGAATTCATTGCGTGATCAAATATTCTACGCCATATACACGCTCTTATTTACAACTACTAAAGCTTCAAGTAAAAACTGATACAAAATAATTTATGACTTTACTCTTGAGGTGAATGCTAGAGAGAATTAACAGACTCTGCAAGTCGCATTCATTGGAGGTAAGATGTTTATTTTCGTCTGAACTCCGACGGGCGCATGCAGCAGGTGCGTAGACTGTCTATGCATATCTAAAGAGATAATACTCGACAATTGAGACTCAGCGGGCCACTTAACTATTAATATCTGGCTGCAGGCCATAGAATTAAAAATTTATTGAGAAACACTGTTATAAAGAATGGAATTTTTTAATTAATTAAAAATAATTTAATAAAATATACAAAATCCCATTTTTTTTTTCAAAAAAGCTTTTTGATAGCAAAAACTGGGCTTTTGCAGCGTAATTGGATTGCATTAAAACTTTTTAAGCGGAACTTAATGAGAAGTTTGTTTTTTATTTAACTTTTACATTTTATCCTTTTGCATCTACATGGGCTGATGAAAACCAACTTTGAAAGAACCTTTGAGGTTTTACTGCGTTCTTTTCAGTAGATCACTTTGTGAGATTTACTTGTTTGTCTTCCGGTGTGACAGCTGAAGTACGTGTAGAAACCACGCAGGAGAAGGGTAAAAAGAACCCTTTATGAACTCTTTAAAATTCACAAGGTGTCGACTTGACTCTCACACACTACGCCCCACTCGGGCAGTAACTCAAATAACAAGAACTAAACTAAAAATTTGAAGATATTAACAAGCAGTAGAATTACTCTACAGGGCTCAGATAATCCTGGTTCCTAAAACCGCGTCGAAAACTAGTGGCAACAAGTAATAGCTGTTACGCCACATTAACCAGCAATAAGTGCAGAAACAGAAGCTCACGCTACAAAAGTACAGTGCATGCCCAAACTCTCTAACGTTCCTTCTAGAACTCGGTATTTAAACCTAATTTCTCAAGGTAGCATTTGAATTACTTTCACGCGCGCTATCAAATTTAAATATTCTGGCATTGACAATTAGGGGAATGAAGGCTTATAGAAAAGAAAATATAACTAAGTTGGTTTTTTAAAATAAATATAAATCCCTACAGCTTCTTTGGAGTTATCTTTCGGATGATGGAAAATCAGATCAATACATGGTGTGTCTTTATTTCAAAATAATGCTAAGAATAAAGATATGCGCTTACAGAATGCATGTAGATGGTCATTTTCTTCTCAACTGCAGATACATATTTTTCATGAATGAAGACGATATACAGATATTAATTTTGACATGAATGAAGATGCCTAGAAAAATGTGATATTGAACAAAGGCAAACATTGGATTTGCTTACATTTTACTAATGATAATACAGCAAATTTTACTTCCCTTGTTGCCGAACGAAGACGCTATTCCAGACAGCTGTCTTTTACTTTTGTTCTTTACTTTACTTTTGCTCGTTCCTTTACTTTAGATCTTGGATATTTCCTCCGCTAAACCACCTGCCCTTTTTAAAAGCGTATACTTAAGCGCTTCTAAAAAGGGCAGAATGCTGTAGCGGTTTTCTGTTGTCAACTTCAGGATATAATTCTTCATCATGTATGTTTGATAGAATTCCGAAATTTAAAATATTTTGCTTTAAATTCTGGCTTACTGTGGAATTCTGTAAGTTCTATCTGAATTTTTTCAGAACATCAGCTAAATTCACAGAGAGTAGGTTGATCACTGCTTCGTTTTCTGATCTTGGACATCGAAATCCGGGAGTCTGTCTTCGAACTCAGTTGATGAATTGCAGCAACATAAAGAAGAGAATATTCTGTGGGCTGTGTTTACAGCATGGTTTTAAAATGCGTCAGATCTTAACAAAATGCACTTAAATAGTTTCAGTTTCTGTCGGAGAGCTCTGATATATCTGAAGAGAATGTACACCAATCGAGTTTTTGACTGAAGCTTCGAGTTATAGTCTTTCATATGAGATGGTATATCCATAAAAATGGCGTCCATCAGTGGCTGAGTGGTTAAGATCGTTGAAAATTGGGAGCTCGAGCCGGGTTCGATCTCAGGCGAACGGTTTCTCTGCATGGTAGGCTTTCGTCATGTCTAACGTGAATACTAGTCAATTTCCGTGAAGGAAATCTTCCATTAAGGCATCCCTCCTGTTAGCTGATAGCCGTTCTGTGTTTTGTTTTGCTCAGGTAATCGAACTTAGGGGTAGCAAATTTAAATTGCATGCGGGCCAAATGGATGATGTAAAAGCAGCTGACGGACAGTTTTTTAACAGAAAGGAAAAATGATTTTTCACAAAACTCAATTTCAAATTTTATTTACTACATATTTATTAGATTATACTTAGAAATTAACAATATAATGACACAAAGGAAAAAATTCCAATCTGAATTTATTTTCCATCTGAAATCTAAAGGTTAGTATCTGCAAGAAATTTCTGACGGTTACACTTCGTAGCTCAAACATATTGACAGCTAAAGATCAAATTTTCAGGCTGATGTTTGTTTCAAACAATCCTAATGTGTTGAATAAACCACTAAGTAATTTACTTGAGCTAAAAAATGAACAAATTACATAAATTTTCCAAGTGGAACAAATAATGATAAAATATTCTCTTTCTTTTGTTTACTAAATTTTTCTTTGATGCATACAAAAAAAGCACTTATATTTGCATGTAGGTAATTATCAACATCTTTATTTCTTACTACAACTTTCAGCTACACACTTGTTTGCGTTTCGATTTTGATAAAGTTATGAGCTTCAGCTATTTAAATCTAAAGTTCTAACTCCGAACACCACGAACACTTAACAAGCGAATAATCGCTTAAGTGTGAACAGAACAGGTGAGACTTGAGAAGGGTTTAAAACCCTTTATTTTTCAATATATTTACAATCAGTTCTGACTTGGAACTTTACATAAAGCCGCCACTCGGGCTTGAACATAAATACTAATAATTTGAACTAAAATTAGCTTAACTAAAGCTCTTAAAAGATATAGCCGAAGCTATCAGAATTTAACTAGTTGGCCCCTAAGTATTAATTAAATCGGCGAAGCCTAGCAAGGGCCTAAGATATGGCCGAGCGTAATAATAGCTAAGAGAGACGTAGCCAGAAGGCAAACGCGGGCTAGTCAAGGAATCAGACTCTCTCTCTCTTGAAGTCTGTTAAGTCACGACTTAAATAGTACTCATTCTCATTTGCATTATCTGCGTTTCTGAATTCACATTCTGGTAGGAAATTGTAAGCTGAAATTAGAATAAGGAAAGATACAAAACTTAAAATAACTGTTAATTAACATAATGTAAACCTTACAAAGTTATTAATATTACAGAAAAATTTCTAGAAACTGTCTTCATCA
This sequence comes from Stegodyphus mimosarum, assembly GCA_000611955.2. NCBI lineage: Eukaryota > Metazoa > Arthropoda > Arachnida > Araneae > Eresidae > Stegodyphus > Stegodyphus mimosarum. The sequence goes on from KK117395.1 coordinate 339,298, forward strand.
CGAACAGCAAATGCTCATCTGTTATTCTGGTTCCTCTTTTAAAATTAATAATTTCCTCTGCATAAAATACTGTTCACAAATAAACGCACACCCAAACAAAGCGGTTATTCTTACTGTAAAAATTCGTAACTGAGGATATTTGTCTTACGATAAGTATGGACAATTGTTAATCAAACCTGTATCTTCAAATCTTTGTTTAAGATTTATACCACAATGCAAATTAATTAGCTTCATCTGTAGATTTTCTAGGGCGTTACTCATATTTGTTTTTCATGATAATGAAAATAATGTAAAACCGGACTTCAAATAATTAACTAGATTTCAAATTCTTATCATAATTGGACTTCAAATTCCTATCATAATAATTAATGTCATAATAACGTTAATTAGTTTACGGGAAATGCATTCGCGGGCTGCAAAATTTGCTTCGGAGGCTGCTAGTTTGAGACCACTGGCCTATCTTACCATACAGATAAAAATGACCATATCTTAGAACTGCTTTCGAAAAAATGATTTCATTGCCAACTATTGACTAACAAGTTTCATCGGTTAAGTAGCAGTGTTATTTGAGCCGAGGAACGTGGGAGAGTGCCCAATGAAACAGTGAGATCTTAACTGATGAGTCACAGTTCGCATTGGTTGCCGGTGACAAATACATGTCTGGAAACAGGTCTGTTAAAGCGCAGATAGTCCTTTTATTGCGAACATGGTATGATTCCACATATGAACCTGGAATGATCCATCTTAGACGTCTCCCACGACATTCGAGTATCCTTAGTAACTAGCTGTACCAAAATCATCAAGAATGCACAATACAGTGATAATATTCTGTGATTTATTGTCTTATGTTTACCCTTCTTATCACAAGACTCCCGCCCGTTTTCAACAAGGCACTGCCAAAACATACAACGCATTCTTCAGTCCAGATTGTTCTTCTGATGTCGACACCCTTCTAACCTTTCAGTTCGATAGCTCGAACTAAACCTGATCAAGCATATTTGAAAGAATGCTGAGTATGTTCAACCCGCACTTTCGCAGAACTGGGTAGATGATTTGATATATATGTTAGTCTGTAATAGTGAAAACCATTTTTGAACTGTAAGCACCTATTTCCAGTCAGGTAACCGCTTCTCTATTTTGAGGGTAAAAAGGCAAAATGTGATTTTTTCCACTTTTACACCTGTTTTATCCGAATAAATAGCTCCATTGTTTTGAAATGGCAACAAGTCCTTTTTTTATTAACGTACATTTCACGACCTAGTTTTCCTCAAGCTTAGATAAGTTCTTCGGAAGCAGCTTACTTTTCTTTTTATTTTGCTTGCTAGTTAAAGTATTTATGTCACCGAAATTAAAATTGCATTTTATTAATATTTCACCGAAATTAAACTAACATTTATTTCAGCGAAATTAAACTAAACTTGCCAAAAACTAACAACTTTTGCAATGCCAGTCTGGACGAGCAATAAAATAGAAATTTAAAATCTTTCTTTACTCTCTGTCTGTCTCTCTCTGCGGAATGGAAGTAGATTGCATTGATCTGATATTATAATTTTCTCGTCCAGACAGAAGTCGATCTTAAGTTTTGTTGGTAAGTTTTTCATAAAGAGTTACTTCTAAACGAAATAAAATGGAACCCTGTTTGCATCAATATATATATCATGTATTTTTAATCAATTCGATTTGAAATTTTGCAGGTTTAACTTTCTCTGATTTAATTTCTGATATATATGACCTTGAACAGAACTGAGAATAGAATGCGTAAACAGAATAAAAAATTTTTAATTTATCCCGAAAACATTTACTCTAAAATTTTACCGTTAATTCACCACAGAAACGTGGTTTTCTAACAAACTATCAAAAATTTAAATAAAATCTGAGTAGCTAATTCTCTGCTCGCATGCAATGTTGAAAGCGTTTTCTAGAAATAGAAATTTTATATTCAAATGTTGTCAAAATCAAATCGTATGTTTTTAGAATATGCAAAAACTGGGAGAAGAACGAAACATGCGATATTTGTACATGTGCATTACTGCTCATACCTCCTTATGTATATTAAACATATGCATTTTTTGCTGATAATAATGCAATCAATTTTTGTTAAATGAAAACAATGTTCGGAATCTTTTATAACTTGCAAACAAAATCTATTAAAATAGACTGTTCTGTTTATATAACATCGTTCTTTATATAGTGTTTGTAATTCTTTGTTTCGTATGTGTAGCTAAAAAAAAAAGAAAAAAAAAGAAAAAGAGAAAACATAAGAAGAAGAAAGCAGAACAAATTTCCAGAACATGAAATGACAAATCTTTTCCTTGGCTCGTAATGTGAAACGTGTAACAGAAATCTTAAACTCAAAACGAAAATGTCTCAAGGAATTTTATATTTTTAGTATCGTTTGTTCAGACGACTCCTAAGAAAACATATATTTTTATTTTACCTTGCTCTGCTACTACTTGCCAACGCATTTATATTCAAATACTATATTACTTTATAAAATGCTTAAATTTAGGCAAACGAACAACCTTGTGTTTGAAGCAGATTTAATTGAAACTCTACCGATTTTGAAGGAGAGTGAATCTCTTTTGATTTTATAACGTGTTTAATTACAACACATCCATATGGCATTTATCGATAACTAAATTAAGAAAATCCTAGAGTAATGAAATTTTGATAGGCGATGTTCCCACATAAATAATTATCTGTGGTTTTTAAAAGAATATCTTTTAATTCAATGTATGATGTAAAAGGCGCCTATTATTTTGAATTTCGTATCAACCTATTATTTTACATTTCGTATTAGCATTTACATGCGTTCATGTAAAAGAAATTTAGAAAGAATGATTATCTTCTTGAAATTCTCCCGATACGCTGTCTACGTAATACTAATTTATTTAGCATTTAATATATTAATATTATAATATAATATATAGTAATATTAATTTGTATATTAATTAATTTTAATATAATTTTATATA
>KK117395.1:342420-361072 GCA_000611955.2 Stegodyphus mimosarum
TTCTTTATTGATAAATTGAAAATACAGTATTGCATTTTCATTAACTTAATTTTTTTTATTTATTTATTAAATAGTTATATGTAATAAATGTTTATTCTTATAATTTATTACTAAATTTAAACGCAATGTTTCATTTTTATTTAATATCATCTCTCCAATCTCCGTTTTAGATGTTCCTTTTTTAATATCGTTTTTCTACTTCCGTTTAGTGGTAAATTCCAACAAACAGTGGAATTTATTTATGGTTATATAAATAGTTTCTTGGGAGATAAAAATATTTTTCTTTTGGATTTTTTTCACTTGATCACTTGCCGCATTCATTCATAATTTGTGAATGTTAATTGTTTTCTCTATTTCAAAACTTATTAAAATAGTAGCAGTATCTCCGATAGCCTTCCTGTTAAAAGAGCAAGCTATAATAAACAAGATGGAAACGAAAGCAAAATTTCAACACTTAGTGGCATGTAAATTAATGACGACAAGTCGCATTTTCTCACTTTAAAAAATAAATTATCTACGTTACTCTTTTCTAACAGTTTTTATTATGTGATAAAGGAAAGCTTGTAAATATGTTACTTTTTCGTTTTGCATGAAACTTGTTTTATTGCTTTATAGAAATATTCGTGCAGCTGTATTTACTGTTGTGAATCAAAGATCTGTTTTATTGCAAAAAATGTAACCAAATTTTACGAATAAACAGATTTTACGGAACAATTTATCTATGACTGTAATATAATTTCACCAGTATATAATCAATCACAAATGCCTGAAATTCTTTTCTTTTTGCAAATGCAAACAATTACTGTTCTTTCCCTGTTCGATAAAAAAAGTCCTCCTGATTTCTGCATAAATTAGTTTTGATAAAACCATTAACGTATCGTTAAAACAGTACTTTCCTGTAATATTATACAGGAACGTTACGTGCTTGTTTAAATCAACAGAAATTGAATCCCCATTTGATTTACGAAAATAATATCCAATTCATCTCTGTGTAAGGAAGGACTAAAAAACAAAGACCGATTTCCTGTTCTTATGAGAAAAAAAGAAAGATTTTTTTCATCCAATAGTGAGGATGAAATATTTGAACCTTACCTTGGAAAAAATGAGCAAATGATTATGACAATTTTAAATCTTTGTCAGCTCTTTGAAATTAAATACGTAATATATTTTAACCTTTAACTGATATAGTATCAGTCCAGGGATCCATGTGTTATATTTCACTCGATGATTTGGGGAAGCAGTAGCATATTTTATCCGATGCCAGACAATAACGATGATTATATTTGCATAGAAAATGTTACGAATATTTGTGTGCTTTCGTCATTTTTAGAGTGAGAAAATTATTAATCATTTCTAAGAATAACTGTTAATATATCTGGAATGCTTCTCTAAAAGCATAATTACACTCACGTTTGTGAAAATTGCAACACCAAGAAGGAATCGTCATAATTGAATGCAATTTAATACACAGTTGAGTGGTAGTGGTACAAATAAATGATTAAATGTTCAAAGCAAACAAACAAGAACAAGAGATCAGAATCAGTATTTTGTGTGGCCACCACGCGCCGCAATAAGTGCTGCTACACGACGTGGCATGGAGTCAAACAAAGTTTGAATGTCTGACTGAGGAAGAGCATTCCATATCGTTTGTACGCGTACCCAAAGTTCGTCTGCAGACGCAACAGGACGAGGATCACGAGCAAGACGCCGACCAATGACATCCCACACATGTTCAATTGGCGACATATCCGGGGAACACGCAGGCCAAGAAAGAAGCTGTACCTGCTGCGCTGCAAAGAAGGATTTAACAATCCGAGCAGTATGAGGGCGGGCATTGTCCTGTTGAAATACAGCGCCTGGCAAGCTTTGAAGGAAGGGAACAGCTTCGGGCTGTAGAACTTCACGGATATACCGGTTGCTGTTCAGATTGCCCACAATTCGTAGCAATTGAGATCGTCTATGATATGCTATGGCGCCCCAGACCATAACTCCGGGTGTTCGTCCACTGTGGCGTTCGATAATGCACTCCGGAAGGTGGCGTTCACCGGCATAGCGTCTGACACGAATGCGGCCATCATGGTACCACAAATTAAAGCGGGATTCGTCAGAAAACACGACATGCTGCCAATCAGCACGCCAGTCTCTATGCTGATTGGCCCATTGTAGCCGCAGGCGGCGATGGTCGTGCGTTAGGGGGATCCTGTATAAAGGAGTCCGTGCGCGCAGTCCACACTGCAGCAGACGTCTACGAATTGATGAAGCACACAATGAAACACCTGTAGCTATTGACCACAGTGCTGCCAATTGTCTAGAGGAAGCTGTACGGTCCGTCCGCGCCATGCGGACCAGGTGTCTATCATCGCGAGCTGACGTCACATTTCGGGGTCCACTCCCGGATTTCCGAGTTGTCCGACACTCGTCCGTCCACTGCTTCCAAACGCGCATCACTGTGCTGCTGTTACGCTGCACACGAGAGGCTACTGCACGATACGACAATCCAGCTTCACGAAGGCCGATGATTCTCCCTCGTTCAAACTCTGTAAGTTGTTCAAATCTCGCTCTCTTTCGTCGACGAGGCATAAGTACAGATTGAGTTAACGTTTACCACTAACAGATAACCACCGATAACCATACACGCCTCGCTACAGCCGTCTATTTATTCGGATCCATCAGCCGTTCAGAGGGCGCTGCTCAGCATACGCATGCGCTACGGATTTGCAATTCTAATCATTTGCATATCATGCGCTACTTTGCATTTCCTGAAAATTTCAGCTCATTCGCGTAAGTCCTTCATGGTGTTGTAATTTTCACAAACGTGAGTGTATATTATGGTATTATGGGTTTACGAGATATGACAGTAACAACTGTGAAGAAATTTTTTTATCATGCTAGTTTGTGGTCAATACAAAAAAGAAAATAATAATAATACAATAAAAATAAAAATTCTCATTTTGTAATATTGACGCAGGCATTATCATTAATTTGAAATTAATGATAATTAATTATTAATCTCATTTTGGATTAATGATTCGTTTTTTTTTCAATATAATATACGTATGTATCTATCTTCATCCAACAAAACTGCTTAAATTAAAATCAAAATAAATTGAAACGCATAATTACCTGAAAATATTCCTCTTCTTAACTAAGTTTGGTGAAATTATAATTCTTACACGTAAATTTCAAGCGCCGAATCTTATTCTCCTCAGTCTTTCCTCAGCCTAATTATAAATAATCGTCTTAAATGCGTAGCTCAAACTGAAAAGTAAGCAATCCTGAGTAGTTCCGAAGCCGAGCGGATGCAGCCATGAGCCAATAAGATCCGGAACTCCTGATGTAAACAATAATTATCGCTAACTGGAGAATACTCGATCGAAGCTCAGAATAAATACACTAGAGAGGAAAGAAAACCTAATTTTATTGCTGTAAATAGTTCTTATCATTGTGTTGATAGTAAAGAAACAATCACTTTTTCTGCCGGAAAAGTTTTTCATTATCTAAATGAGAGGTGCACTTAGCCCTCGTAAACACACTGGGAAGGAACGTGGAATGAGTAATATGGTTTATTCAGATAGAATTTAACACGCGTAGATCAAAGCTGTCTGATTAATGTTTTAGATAGATCACTACTATGAAGCGTGATGTAAACAAATATTTCACCTGAATAATACTACTGAGACCGAACTTTTGTAATCAGGATGTTTATTTCTTTAACTATTTTCATTCCCTATTGTCCTTGTTCCGACAGTAAATAATAAAAGTGGAGGTTCAATAAGCTCACGAAATTTGTTACTTTCTCTGAAAATTTATTCAGACACGCATCGTAAAAGGTTATTGGGTTTACATATCTGAAACACATCACATTGCATTAAGTGGTGAAACAATTGTTTGCATTATTTCGAAGTTTCAGATTGGAGCGTTCTAAAGATCATCACAAATTTCAATATCAAAGAAAAATAGTGTTTGATCTTGAACTATGATGAAACCTAACAGAATCTTTTTCTAGGATTCGTTTGACGATGTTGAAACAAAGGGAGGTTTTTCAACTCAAAATGTTTTTTCTTTTATTTGTACCCAGGACTTAATTTCTAAAATTAGAAGTGCCGAAGCCCTATGGAAAGCCGTCAGGAATGAAAAACAATAACTAACTAAATAAAAATAATTACTAATGAAATTCAGTAAAATTTAAAAAATATATAAAAGCTTAATAAGTTGTTAGAGCAATAATGCGTAATTCAATAGTAAAATGAAATATCAGAACTCATCATATTTGCGGCTCTGGCTGGAATTGCAATTTTTTTCAAAATATAAGAAATAGCTCAGCTGATTCCGGCTGAAGCCCTCAGTGTATTTATTTGAAGAGATGATAGAAACAAAGACTATTCTTTTCCAGAACACAATGAAAAAGAATAAATCGGTTAAGCATTACTATCGAGAACAGAAGGAATGTTAGAAACAGTGAGAGAGTATGCAAGGAAATTTTAGCAAAGATATATAGGCAGAAAAACAAATAGAAATAAAACCCCCAACACTTTTTGACCACCATCCCCTAGTTGTATAATTCTTGACCATCATCCCCTAGCTGTATAATCAGGACTTAGAAGAGACTTTCTATTTATCCATGGGTATAATTATGTCTATCAGGCTGAATGTAACACCAGCACTGAACATGCACGTTTAGGGTGGTAACTTCCAAGTACTTTCGGGAGCGAGAAATTTACCCATACATAACGTTGCACTTCCTGAAGAATAAGCCTTTGACATGGAAGTGAAAACTTTTCTCTCCTTACTAGTCTTAAACTCTCCTAAAGTGTTCACTTCCCAGAGAAAGTGTATTCAGGAGACAGAATCGATTTTTACGGCATATTATTAAATGAAATTTTCGATATCAAGAGAATTTTTTTTCTAAAATCGGGGTTAAGTTTGTAATGTCTAATTACTTAATTTTCAGAATGACAGCTGAAGTAGGTGCAGGAATCAGACCGGAGAAGGGTTAAAAGAACCCTTTATTTAACTCTTTAAAATTCACAGTGCGTCGACTTGACGCTAATAGACTACGCCTCGCTCGGGAGGTAACTCAACTAACAAGAATTAAAATTCAAAGATATTAACACAACAGTAAAAGTTTCCCCAGGGTTCAGATAATCCTGTCACCTAAAACCGCGTCAAGTCTCGTGGCAGCAAAGTAAAAGCAGTTACGCCACTTTAACCAGCAATAAATGCAGAAACAGAAGCTCGCGCTACAAAGATACAGTGTTTACCCACTGCTTTCTTTTCCATCTAGAGCTCAGTATTTAAACCTTTAGTCATAATGGTAGAATTTGCATTCCTTCACGCGCGCTACCAAATTTAAATATTCTGGCACTGACAATTAGGTGAATGAAAGCTTACAGGAAAGAAAGCATAAGCTTAACTGGTTAGTGAAAATAAATATAAATCCCTACAAGTTACATAAAAGAAGTGCCGAGGGCTCCGGTGCGCTCCGGCTAGAATTAGGATTTACCTCAAAAATTGGCAAGTACCGGTACCGGGCTCCAATGGCTTCTGGCGCAGCAATTAAATCTATGTCTGTACCTAAGTTCCAGCTGAGTTTCAGTTTTAGAAGTTGAAAAGCTTTAAGTTATTTCTATAATCAGAAAATTTCGTATTAGTTTCAAAATGCTTTTCCTTTCCCAAACTTTCGAAAAAAGTAATAAAATAGTCAGTAAATATTGATATGAATGCTTAAAAATTTCGAAAGTAGCTTTTAAGATTCTATTGTGGTTTATTTAAATCTAAAAATTTAATTTTTTCAAACTATCATATTTCTCAACGGAGCATATATGAACCAAAAGGTAAAAGCGCAACACTAATTCCATTACAGTAAAGAAATATATCTTATTTCATGATTTTACAAACCGCTGAGTAATTAACAGTAAAATAAAATATAAAGCATCGTCGATGTTTTTATGGTTGCAATATAAAAAATGAATCTTTGCAAAAACATTTTGCTCCTAAAGCTCAGTGTAACATACAGCTTAAAAATTTCCACCAGTGGCTGAATGTTGGTAGTTCGACGAAGATTCAAGCTCAGATGAACGGGTTGACTGCATGGCTGGTTTTCGAGGTTATGTGTAACGTGAGTACAAGCCAATTTTCCTCAGAAAGCCCGTCACAAAGGCATTCCTTCCCTTAGAGAGCTGCAAATATTCTCACTTAACCTAACTATACAACATAAGGAAACAAATATGTCTATACATATAGTATAAGCAATGAGTCATATTAAAATGAAAGGAAGTAGTTATGTACTAGTTCAGAGAGACATTGTTTTTTGAATTATATGGTTGTAATTCCTTTCAGTGAAGCTTATAAAATAATTATAAAGTGTCCATCCAGAAAAATTTAACTTAAAAATCTTAGTAATCCTTTTATTTATATTAATATTAAACTTATATATCTGTTTGAATCCCGTTATATTTCCTAAAAATGAGTATTAAATGTTTCTTGCACCAAGTAAGAAATTTTATTATCTTAATAAAAAATGTGCTCTACAATTAAGTAAACATTGCACAATTATTGCACTGGAAAATACTTGTAAAAAGTATCAAGTTTCTACTCAGCATTTGGAGATTTTTGTCATATGATACAGGTTAACTTTAGTAACTTTGCTTTCCATTAGTACATGATAATAATCGTAATAAATAATTTCAATATCTCAAAATATTTATGTTCATTGATCACAAAAAGACTTTCTTCACAGATAATATCATTAACTACAGTACTCAGATTTGCGTAGATAATTACATTGTGGTACTTACTAAAGAGATTTTATTTGATTAGATTTTTCCTGTGTTGCCCAATAAGGCCTTTCGTGAAATTCTCCACACACATGTCAATCCGTAACTAGGTATCAGCACGTGCGTGAAGAAGTACCATTATGTGTAAAATAATTAAATCTATATACAGGAGTTGCTAGAGCTTCGGATACGGATACGGAGTTTGAAGTTGCTTAAATGGTACCATAATGGGCTTTAAAAGGTTAGATAAAAAAATTAAACCTCTGAGAGCTCATGACTTTGATTAGCTGCCAGATAAAACTCCAAGAACAGTCAAGAAAGTGAGGAAGCCGTTGTCTCTTGTACTGCATGTGTATGAATCGGATGGAAAGCGACGAGAGACAAAAGTCACGCCGCACAGAAAAACAAATAAACATCGGGAGTCAAAGCTAGGTTACAAAGTTATGATTGTTCGAGCCTTATGTAAATTTTGAATATGTTCTCTGCAAGAGGGCGCCTGCGAGCGCCGAACTATATCTATTGTACCAATTTGTTCTTCTTACGGCCAATAAACGCAGTAACGAACGTCTGTGTCTACTTTCCATCCACCTTCACATGGTCCGTCGATCCAGCAGCAAACTTTGGATGATGTGTCAAGACATTTGGACGTTCTACAATAACAGGATATTTCGTGCAGAGGAAACGGATTATATTTTGTGTCTGGTTGTGAGAACAACAGCCGAAATATGGAGTGTCTTCTAAAGCCAAAACGAATCATCAAGGGAAAGCTAACTCGTTTAATCTCACAAGTAAATAGTTTGCAAAATCAAGAAAATTCTGTTTCTGTTATTGAAGTGTATCAAAGTGATGTTAGGGCTTTGGATGCTGAAGTGAACAGTTTAAACGATAACATTCTTGGCACTTGTTCCGACGTGGAGTTTAATAAGTATGAAATGGAAATGCATGAACTATTTTCTAAATTGAATGTCTTAAAAATTACTTTGAAGGAAGCATCTAGAAAATTTACTAATGCATGTCAAGATATAATGAATGCTAATGCGAATAGTTTAAAACTTCCTTGAGTGGAATTGCCAGTGTTTACTTCTAATTACGTTGATTGAATATCATTTCGGGATTTATTTCTTGCCAGCGTTGGAAATAATAATACATTAAGCGACAGTCAAAAATTGAAATATCTTAAGCTTTCTGTAAAAGGTGAAGCTGCTGCTTTACTACAATCAATTCAAATTTCAAATGCGAATTACGTAAAGGCGTGGAAAACGCTTACTGAGCGTTATGAAAACGAAATAGAAATAACAAATGCAGCTTTAAATAGCTGTTCTAAAACATGAATCGGCTTCAGGTTTGCAGAGATTAATTGACACAACACAACAATGGTCTCTAAGCATGTGGGTAGTAAATGGTCTAATTAAATTATCTTCTGGGATGATATGGTAACTAAGAACTTCTGAAAAAATTGTAGCATCGCAACTAAGTCCAATTTTGAACAAACGCCTATTTAGCAATGGTTTCCATTATAGGGTGGATTTTCAAGTCAGCATGGATCAGATTGTTCCTAATCAGGTAATGAACATTTACACTTTTTTTCAGAATCTTATTCTGTACTATTTGAATTTTGTGGAAGTCTGCTTTTAAGTCTGACGTTCAGGCTGCAAAGGCGTCTTCTCTTTTGTTGAGATACAGTCCAGAACAATTTCTTAGGAATGCAGAAAGTTGATTGGCGATGCCATAGGCTTTTCTTACCACGTGCTTAATATGACAAGTCCATGTGAGTAGTTAATTAATGATAATCTCCAGATAAGTTATCAGGACTTCTGTAGATTCTAGTTGATTTCAGAAACATAATTATAGTCCTGAGTAGGAACACGGAGCTTACTAAAAGCTATGTTCGTGCGTGTGTAGAAGATACAACAAAGATAAAGAGGGTGCAAATTTGCCAAATTGAAGAATTCTTATTATGGTTGCCTGAAGGATTGTTATGAGCATGCTGCCAAAGTTTGGCACATTCTGAAAATCTGGCGACTTTTACTGAGGTGGTCGCATTAACAAGTAAGTTTCTACTGTATTTGGCCCACCAGCCGCCGAGCGGTAAGTTGCTGAACACTGGTAGTTCGGTCCGAGGTTCGAATCTCGCGAACGGGCTGGCTGCATGGGCATTTTCGTGGTTTCCCCATGTGTAACGTGTAATACGAGCCAAATTTACCTCAAAACGTCCTCCACGAAGTTATCCCTTCCCTTAGACAGATAGCCCTCGAGGCTTTGCCTTAATCACATAAAACTAAAACCTACTGTATTTGTCAAAGTGCTATATTCTTTGCTATATTCAAAGGGCTTTGAATAATGAATAATCATCATCAGAGCTGGGGTTTCAACAAGGGGTTTCAACAAGTTCATATCTTTCACACAAAAAGACTGAAAAGTCTTTTTGTGTGAAAGATATGAACTCAGAGTTTGCTGGTTATTTCGTTAAAAAAAAGTTTATTAATGAAAACAAATTATGAAAAGCTAGAAACACCAGATTTAAAACCAATTTATATACCATGAATTCTAATATTTATTAATGTTTTATTGCTGTAAATGTGTTTTTTTTAAAAACCATGGAATTATTTTAGATTCCAGATTGTAATAGGAGGACTGAACCGTGGCCTGTAGGGTGTATACTGAATATTGATAAAGAAAATGAAACGAAATTTATTCTCTTCTGCTTTTTCGATTATATTTATATAAGACAAGAAATCGTCAATCTCGGCAAATTTAAAATGTGAGCATCAGATTTCGTAATTAACAGCCCAAGGCAACTTAATAGATTTTATCAACGTAGATTTTATTTTTATAATCAAACCTAGATAACACTTTATCCACTTCAAAATAAATGAAAGCAAATTCATTTTACTTTACAGTTTGTTCAAACATTGTACGGAAACAATGTTTGTGATCAAAATGTGGTAAAATAACAGTTCGACATTCGAAATGGAAAATTAATTGAAATGTGTTACCTGAAAATAGTTATAACTAAACTAATTAAGACAAGAAATAGTGAAGACGAAGAATAAACTGCTAACTAGAAAAGAAAAGGGGTGGGAACCAGCATAAACAATACAAATGTGGCAATATACCTAACAACAGATATGAAAAAATTAAAAGAGAAATAACTCTCTGATAACTTATTAAAAAGAAAAGTAAAAGCCAAAGCATTAAAAAATTAATAACATAATTTTGAGTTTTCTCCAATTCTCAAGAAAAAACTTAACACCTACTTTACATCCCAAGCTCTTAGTGGACAAGCAATCAAAACGAGCCAAAAAGTTTTAATCCTAAAATTTATGAGTACTTTACCGCTGTTTACATTCTCTTTTTTTTTCCCTCTTTTCCTTCAACACATCTTCTTAGCTTTTCCTAACATTTTTGTTATCATTTCCTAACTGTGGTGCAAAGTAGTAACTGTGGCTTAGCAAGAAAGAGAAGCCAATACAGGAAGTACGCATAATACTTCCTGGAGAGGCAATGAACTTTATCCAGTTTTAAACTGCATTGCAGCTGTTTTACATACACTATTTTATACAGCAAACCCTGCTTAACACTAACCTCAGGGAAACGAAAAATCAAGAATTGTGTTAAAAAAATGTGTGTTAACTGTTGACTCAAATTTTATTTTTGAAATAGTTTTTTCTATAAGTGAATCATTTACAGGATATAGTTATATAAGTACTGTAATATATTATGCAAGTGGTCATAAAAAACACTACATTGCTACATTAATTATTGCACTGCAACTTGAAAAAATGCACTCACAGATCATTTTTGGTAAAACATTCCTGCATATTGCGCTGTTGCAGACGGAAATAAAATGCCTGCCAACTTCACAGTCAACTATACTCATAGCTTCCATAGAACTAACGGTCAATTCTGATGTTGCAGCAAAACGTTCTACAACGTCCAAGGCGTGTAACATTTCCTGGCGGCTGGACGGAATGATATTGTCCTCCTCACTTTCTTATAATCACATCTCTTGTAACTCAGACACAACTACTTGTACCTAAGATTCCACTGCAGTACACACGGCAACATCGTCATCTGCTTTAACAAATTCCTCAAAATTAAAACCAAAGTTTGCAACGTCTTGTAGACTAATTCCATTCGTCAAGGTGAAGTGGTACCATTGTCACCACCTAACTCATCCACATGACTAGCGTCTTTATATCTCCAAGCTCTGCTAAAGCAGTTCTGTATGCGTTGTGATGTCGTATTTTTAGGATTCGGCGATAACTTTTATTGCATCAAGCACACTCTAAGTTGACGTTTCCATCTCCTTTTCAGCAACGCGAATTACAACTCTCACAAGTCGCTTGCGACGAAACCACTTCGTAACTGCAATAATGCCTTGCCCTAAAGGCTGAAGACGACTTGTTGCTTTTTAGGCGGAAAATGCAACTTTACATTGGTTAAGTTTAGATCGTATATATTATGGGCTGTACACCTGCCCAGTGTCATATAACAGGTTTTCAATTAAAAGGGATGGAACATCTTTAAACGCAGCCCTAGCAGAGAAACAACAGGAAAATTTTTTTTTTAATCCAATGGCGGGCACTTGCCTATTTAGCACTAGCCACTCCTAAGGCCAGAAGTTGGGCCATTTTATTGTGGAAACACCTAATAAGCGGCCACCGTTGCCTTCTATGAAGAGACGAACCGTTACAAACATGCCTTCTCCGTAATTCGACTCCCGGTTCTTTGGTGCTGCAGTAGGTTCCCTAACTACTATACCATCTGGGAGGCACAGGGAAATAACATGAAAACTCTGAAATTTCGTCTTAAATGATAAAAATCTAACAATGCAACAGACTTAAAAACAGTTCATAATTCGTGCTAATCGAAATTCGCGTTAATCGATAAAACTTCCTCTAAGATTATATACATCGCTGCCGGGACCGAAATTTTTTTCGTGTTAACCGAGTGTTTGAATTAAGCGAGTTCGTGTTAAGGGGAATTTACTGTATTTCAAACTAGGTCATTGTCCTTATTTTTAGAGATAATGTAATTTTTAATGTGCGATAGAATTATGAAAAAAAATATTTTTAGGAATTCCCACGATTTCTTCATTAAGATGTCTTTGTTTTAACGTACTTTTTAATCTTATAAATAGTCGCACTTCGTTACTCTCTTTGCAGATAGCACTAGAAGAATGCGAACTCTTATTTTCTGCGATTATTGTTATCTGCAGTGATAAACATTTTGGTGGCTTTTCCGCAAATATACTTTTCCAGACAGATGTACTGTAAACACATTTACAGTAAAAGGAATATTTATTCTGACTCGGTAAAACAATTGCTTTGTCATATCACAAAATTTCCTTTCCCTTTTAAGATTTTTCAAACATGTATATTTAATTTTCTATATTATTTATTTAATATTTCGTTAGGTCTATAGGAAAAAGAAATGGTATTTACTTCGGTAATATAGACCTTAGTCCAAGAAGTTTGGTTAACTGCAGTATTTTAACTTTGTTATTAGAATTTTATATAAATAATGAAAAGAAATTTTAGATCTTTCAGCTTTTTACTTTTTTAACAATTTCATTCACAGCCTTTTGCATAAGACCTTGAAAAAGCAATTTTTTTTATATAATCAATGATTTTCTTTTTAATTTCAAATTGCTTCCTGGAGAAAAAACGTAAGTATAAAAATATTTTTAAAAAGTAATTACTGATGTGAACACATCTGATGCATAAATTGTCCAAAAAAACTAACATATTTTTCTTTAAAGCAGTGTTATTAAAAATATCATCCGTCATTACAAGCTTAGCAGGAAATTCCCTCATATGAATTATGTAAGTGTTTATACTGCGGATTTCTTTATTACCTCATTTGGTTTTAGTTATAATTTTTATGTTCATGGCATATTCATTTCATGACAACAGAGAAACTAATTTCTTCTTGACAATTCCATTTAAACTTTCTGTACGTCCATCCCGCACTTGATGTATATTTAATTTTCTTCGTTGTTCAGTTGTTCAAAATGAGCAAAGCCAAGTAAGAGAAAAAAGTGCTTTGATATTATTGTACCGAAAATAAAAACCACTTGACAGTTGTTCACTTACTTAATAAAGCAAGTAATCATTCAAGATGTAGCTGTGCATTAATTTCCCTTGATCGTTTGTACACGAAATCTGCAACATATATTTCGTTCCAGTGGCAATATTTTCTATTCTATATTCTGTTTTGTCGAACTCAAAGTTCGCGAACTGAAAACAATAAACATCTTAAAGAAAATGTCCTTGAAATGTTTAATTAACACCTTCAAGGTATTTCCTCCCTCCTTCCGGCATGCCTTCGTGTTGCAAAAGTAGCACAGCGCATATTTGAGAGATCCAGGTTCGAGTCCCCGCGAGGGCATTGCACATCTTTCCCGTCTCCAGCATTAAAAAACCTAATGAGTCTACAGCTTTATGTTTGCAATGCAAGTAAAGTGTCCAGTACTATAGTTTTAAATATTTCAATGTTTCTTCTTCCTCAGCTACTATAGCAAAAATGTGGTGAACAGCATGTGCGTAGACGTAAATACAGAAGCCGAAAATTTCGAATAGCCATTTACATGGAACTACACCACCTCTTTATGAAAATTACAAACCTAATGCTATCCGTTTATAGAAACGTGAAAGAAAAAGGTGCATCTAAAAATTCACTTCTTTAAGAGCTAAGGATAAATAAAGTGAGAACGTGGATCATTAACTAAAATAAATATTCCTATGAATGTAATGTGTTCCTATGAAGTGCCGGCAGACAGCCTTCGAGTGCTTTGACATAATTAAATAAAGCAAACCAGTTCATTTTATGAATATTGGCAGGAGAGAACTGTCTTATGTGTTCATAGTGAAGCACATTTTACTCATCATATTCTCATACTTGCAGCTAAGAAAGGACCTTTGGCAACATTAATCTCCAAAGAATGAAACTAATATTGCTCAAATTGTCACCAAAATTATATTAGTTACTACCGTATCATTATATGTCAGATAACAAATAAATACCATACTTATTAAAGTGGTATGCTTTAGCAGAAGTATCCGTTTTCAATAATTGTTCATTTGAACGTGGCAAAGCAAAGTTCCGCCTACGAGAAAGGATGCCTTTGTGGAGAACGTTTTTAGGGAAACTAACTCGAAATTATATTATCTATGGGAACAACTGTGAAAATGTCCATGAAATCAGCCCAGAATTCTAACCCAGGTCGAATTACTAGTATTCAGCTGCTTTGAACATTTAACTACTATTACTGGGCCTCCTTTTTCGCAATATTAATGTTTAGTGTTATTTTAATAATAGTATATAATAAGAGTATTATTTTTTATAAACTGGAATTACCTCTGCTTTTTCTTTAAATGTCCTCTACCTGCCTTTTTATTAAAATAATTTTTCAAATGTTTTTACTTGTTAAAACACTCAATGAAAGTAATTGAATCATTATCTTCCTTTATTATTAGATTTTCAATCCAGGCAAATCAACAAAAAACAGTCTAATTCTTTTAAAACTTTGCCAGCTGCAATACGAAGTCTGTTTCTGAAATGATAAAGTTAGTAGCATTTGAATTAAAACAGCAAACTGTATGGTACTCATTATTCAACAACAACAAAAATATTCAAAAAATTTCTTTCTTTAAAAAAAAAAAAAAAAAGGAACACTGAGGAAAACTAAATTTTGTGCTTGAAAATGTCTAAGAGTATTAACTAGATTGCATATAAGAGAGAAAAGAAGGAAAAAATTCAGAAATTAGGAAATAAAAAAATTAGAAAAGTACCTGAAATGTCTTGTGAGAACCAGCCGAAGTATACGTTTTTAAAAGTTAACTGTGAAGAAAAGCAATATACGTGAAAATGAATATATAAGTTTAACTTTCTTCTTGAGAACTTAATGGATGATAAAGCTCAATACAGTAGACGCCGTTTAATGTAAATTGCGATTAATGTTATCATTTGGATACTGTTATTGAATTTCGAAATTCTCCCCAGTTTGTATATGAAAACATGAAAATACTACATTGCTTATTGTAATCAACAATTCATATGGTTAATATGATCAAATTATTATAGAATAAAATTTTTAAACTGAAGTTATGTCACCAAATAAAAGATAAAGTCCCCAAATAAGGTCAAAATAAAATGTTAATTTACCTAGAGACATAGCAATGTAGCCAAATCATTTTGATTTAAATAAAAATGAAGCTAACAGTTTCATTTTGATTTCAGTCAAGATTTTAAAATTAGGCCAAAACAAAAATCTTAGTTCGACGTAAATTTCGAAAACTCTATCGAAGCTGAGTGATCGCAGAAAAACGTTTCTGCAGAGTTCTTTTGTTTACTGAAAACAAAAACTCCCTGATAACATTTACGCCAAATTAAGGTTGCTTTTTTGCTAATTTTAAATTTTACATTACAGGTTCTCTTTCACTGAGGAATGCCCTCTGAGAATCAAGTTAGGGGTACTGGATTAGTCAGTGTTATCAAAATATCCGTGGACAAACGTGATCAGATTAAGCGGCTGTATGTTTATATATGAAACATTAATACAGTGAACCAAAGCTAGCCTGATAAATACTTTTGAACAAAATTTATGGAAAACTTTAATACTTCAACAATTTAGGAAAAAGTACATCCGGTAATTTTATCTAAAGATAAATTATGCTATTTACATACCCAAAAGTTAGAAAAATTTTTTGTTTTTTTAAGTGCAAATTTAATATGGTAGTGTCCGTTTTTCGAGGAAAGCGTGTAATGAACATAGCTTAGATTAGGGAGTTAGCATGCTGCAAAATACTATGCTGGACATTATGGATCTGCTCAACAGAAATGAGATTTGACAAGCATGTTAGGGAATCTAATCAAAACATCATCTTCATTCCCATGGTACTTATCATCAGTGAGATCATGATATTTAAAAATTTACATAAAACCAGAATATATACGTGAATGGTAATACATAATCATATCTAGTTTGTTCAAACTCCTGCTTGTTTGCCTACTTTGTTCATTAATAGAGATGCAGATACACACTTTGTTCCTTTCTACCCCAAATTAAAACATGCATTTGTTCTGATAAAACTTTTAATCACAAAGGTGTCAAGTGCAGTTTTCAAAGTTTCCTTTTTATTTCGTATTCCATGTTTGACCTATCCTTCAACAGAAAGATAGGTAAAAAATATATACTTTCATTACGAGCACTAATTATAGATTATAAGCTTGAAATGCCTTTCATACAGTAATGGCGTTTTGATGCTGATAACGAAAGACTTTTAAAAGATAAAGTAATTTCTCAAATCTAAATTTGTAAATAACATTATTGTTTCAAAGATTAAAACTAGACTAGTTACTAGACGTCTTTACGCTAAGATTAGATAGGTAGGGAAACACGAATATTAAATTACCAGTAATGCTGGTGATTAGCTATCAAAACAATGAGAAAAGCATTATTAAAGGCATCACATGCAACTAATGTTATTTAATGTAAGCTATTATTATTATTTATTACGTAAATTTGAATAGGCTTTAATATTAGTGAGAAAAATATTCTTTCAATGCGTATGATGTGATCTGTTATACAGTGTGCATATTTGCTTTTTAAAGACCAAAAAAAATTTTAAGAGATAAAGTAATTTTCTCATACACGTATGCAGCGAAAAGTTCATAATGCTGAATATCAAATACGTATGCGCAGACACAAATAGAACAGGTTATAGCATTCACGCTTTAAATTCACGCTTAAAATACAATTTCACATAATTTAAGTACAGTTCTAAACAAAATAAATCGTAACGAAACTAATTCAAAATGTACTAAAAGGTACGGAAAAATAATTGGAATGATTTTTGAGAAATAAAATTAATTCCACTTACATGTTTTAGTTTACTGCAATGTATTTTCACCAGCTACGAAGCAAAGTTTCGCAATTCGACCAATGTTTCGCTTCTGTTTGAAACATGGAATATTATTCAAGGCAAGCAACGTGTGTCCTTGAATAATATTTCGTATAAAGCCCGCCTTATAACAAAATGCTTTATGATGGTTAAGGAAGAGGAATGTAGTAATGTATGGAAAAGCAGCTGCAATTTGCATAAAAATATAATTATATACGAACTTCGTTTGTTTAGCAGTTATTCATTCAAAAGAAGCCTTATTAAATTGGAACTTTTGTTAACAAAGATCTTACATTAGCATAGGTTTTGCTATTAAGCAATGTTTACTCACAGTTTATTATAATTTAGTGTAACTAAAACTGTTTTGTTTCTATTGCAATTAAGGAAGGTGTATAATACTTGTCACTTAAAGACTGTTCAAAACACGTAAATCATAATTGAGGTTTGTATTGCCTAAGCGCACTGAATACTAAAGTAGCAAATGCTGTCTGACGTACTGTAGTAAAATCATAAAAATATTAAAACGAAACTAACTTTTATGTTGCTATATTTTTCAATTACGTTCTTTACTTACATGAACAAACTCTAGCCTGTAACAGTGCACATATTAATTTAACTATAAAACATGTGATCCTCCAAGAATTTTGTTTGAAAATTTTCTGGAGACTTTCAGTCAACAGAGAAAGGTAAGATCTTTTGCTGTTTCAGCATTGCAGTATTGTTAGCATTGCAGCATTGCAAAATTTCGTTTTGTTTCCGATCATACTTATAGCAGCTGGTATTTTCATTTTACTTGCAATTTTAGTGAGATATGACGGCAAATTTGGAAGAACACTTTCTCAAAATTTAGGCCTATCCATTTCCTACTTGTATACTGAATCATCTGGCAATTAAAATTTAAAAAAAAATCTTCTATCACTTTCTGCAAAATGCTGTTAACATATAACATCATTTTCCGACAATATATTCCATCTGCTCAATGAATTGCTTGCCTTCACTTTTCTAATAGAAGAGGATTTTCAGAAACATATTACAAGTACCATAAATGAAATATATAAGGAGCAAGAAAATAGTGACATTAATTTGCTCTAATTTTGTATGTTGATTTAATGCTAATCTAACATTTAATGGCTTAGATTTCATTATGAATTTTTTTTCCCAAATTAAAACTTGTCTATAATTTGTAACACTGAAAAGTTTCTAAACAGACAATTTTAAAATTGCTATAGTTAAAAGAATTCATAATAATCCTCACACTGTAATATGCCAATAAAATTATAACCTGAATTTTTAATTACCATTCTTTTATATGACCACTTTACTAGATTTCATAATATTTGTAAATGTTTTTAATATACTGAATTTTTATATACATTGCAGTTTTCATTTAATCATCTACTGTTCATAGCTCAGCTCCACTTAATCATGTAGGCTTGCTGTATCTCAATCACAAACAGGGTCATGCTCATTTCCACTCATTATAAAAACTATCTCCAAACAGAAGAAAAGAAACTAAGTCGGCTTTGTTTTCTGTTATTTAAATAAAAGTGCAAATATCTTGTCCTTCTTCTACAGTTTCGAAAATTTTACTTAACATCAATCTAAGTACTGACTGTTTTCATCTTTGAAGTACAAACATAATGAATACTGCAGAACAGATGAAATAAAGTCAGGTGAGCAAGCCATTCACTTTAGTGAAAAAACTAATTGAAGAACTAAACTATTTAAGAGGTATTAAAAAATCATTAGCAAAAGCAAAAGTACGATGAATTTTTTAATGAAACATGACAGACGTAAAACGTATTCAAATTTGAACGAATTAATGTATCCTTTTATCAACCCTTATGAACATTTATCTGATATTGTAGCTAATATTAGATTCTTAATGATTTTCTTTACGCATACTACAGAGTGTTTATAAAGTCCCGGACCCATTTTGATGTTTAATAACTCATAAAATAATAAAGA